>WOXC01007461.1:0-441152 GCA_011680675.1 Gymnobelideus leadbeateri | reverse complement strand
AACAAAACTTCAACTTCAGAGAGTTGATCATAAATGGTGATAAATAAAGAAATGAAGAAAATATTAGAAATAAGAGTTGGAGACCAGATTATTAGAGACAGGAGGAATAAAGGAATAGGAACCGAACACTACAATTACAGATTATGAGAGGTGATCAAATTCTCTTTCTCTATCCCCTTCTATATAAAAAAATATTGGAGGGGAAAGGTGGAAAAGAGAAAAAAAACATAAGAGAATATGAGGGAAAACTGCCCTTATGTTCAAGTAAATTCTGAAGAACAAGAATTACCCTTCAAATCTTCACTGAGGCCAATAAGAGTTTAAAAATTGTTACAGTAAAAAATAAATAAATAAATGGGGCAGCTAGGTGTCGCAGTGAATAGAGCAACAGCCCTGGAGTCAGGAAGACCTGAGTTCAAATCCAGCCTCAGACACTTAACACAAGAACTAGCTGTGTGACCTTGGGCAAGTCACTTATTTTCCCTGGGCCTCTATTTCCTTATTTTTAAAATAATGGGGCTGGACTAGCAGGACTTCAAGGTTTCCTCTAGCTCTTCTAGGTCTATGATTGATCTAGGCAAAAACAAAAACAAAAAACAATCCAAGAAGTGAAAGTCTGAGTAATGCCAGTTCTAGTGAGATGGAGAGACGGCGCGGTATCATTGACCCCATGTGGGGCTTTCTTGGAAAACATACTGGAGTGGTTTGTCATTTTCTTTTCCAACTCATTTTACAAATGAGGAGACTGGGGCAAACAGGGTTATGTGACTTTGCCCAGGGTCTCACAGATAGTATCTAAGGCAAGATTTGAACTCCTGAAAATGAGTATTCCTGCCTCCAAGCCTGGTTCTCTATCTACTGCACCACTAGTGACCCACATTAATTAAACACTTGTTGGTCAAGCATTGTGCTAAGTTTAGGGGATGTAAATACATGCTAACAAGCCAGTCTCTGCCTCAAGGAGTTTGCATTCTAATGCACTCCATAAAAGGGAACTAGAAAGGGGGGAGGCTTGAGGAGATATATACCTTGATGTGGAGATGGCTAGGATGTGTCATAGACCCCTGGCTCTGGTCAAGGTAAGGCAAAAGTTCAAATATCAGAATCTGTGTCCCAGGGATAGAGTCCAAAGTTCCAGTGATGGAATTTGAGCATGATGAGTTCTAGCAGAATTGTGTGCAAATGACTGGGAAGTTGGTCACCTAATTCACCTGGTCATTGATCAGATTACAGTAGAAAGAACAGTTTGCAGGTCTTGGGCCTCTTGTACATTCTCTGGTTCTGGAGGCCAGGCTGTGAGTTGGCCCTGTCTACAGCTTTGGCTTCCAATGTTCGATGGAGCACACTGCTGAGTTCTGCTTCCTTTCACAGAAGACCTGAGTTCAAATTCTAGTTCTGGTAATACCTATGTGATCTTGGGAAAGCTGTTGATCCTCAATTTCCTTATCTGCAAAATGAGAGCCTAGGACTAGACTACCTCTAAGAACTCTTCTAGCTCTAAATCCATGATCTTAAGATGCTAAGAGAATCAGTTGATAATCTTGGCGCAATAAACCTACTCTTTTAAACCAGATTAAGGGTTTATAGGCTACTTTTTCACTGTATGAAAAGGTGTAAAACATGACCCTCTTTAAATTCAGGGATATGTACCTTTGCACTATCAGTTCCATGTATAAGTATTTTATCATTCAAGGAAGTGTGGTTTGGAATCATCTGATTTATGAACCCATGTTTCAATAAAGGATACTGTATTCAAGGATTAACTTTGTTTTTAGTACATCTTATCCAGTGTCAGTCCCCAAGTTTCTACTGTAGTGCCAAACTGAAACCTAGCCTTTAAATAATAGAAAGCTACCACCGACAAAAGTGAATTCACTCTTTGCTCCTACACACTCCTTTCTTCACTTTAATTATGTAGTGTATATATCTTTAACTGGATGACAATGGGAAAGGGAGGTTGGAAATAGATTAAGGATTTCATGTGTAAGAGTTGAAACCATTCTATTTGGCTTTAATACTTTAAGTCATTCAAAATACTTCTTCACTGAATAAATCAGAACTGAATGTGAGCAGGGTCTGTATACCTCCTTGACACAAAGCCATTAGGTTAGAGACTTGGGTCAGCCATTTGTATATAAGGGAGCAACTATCTCAGAATGGGAAAAGGAAGAGATTCTATGTTTGGATTCAAGATGTTAGAGCAAGCAAGAACCAAAGGGAAGATAATAGTAGCAGAGAGGAAATATCAGCTCTGGGTATCTCTAGGAGAGGAGGATGCAGGCTAAGAAGATTGACTCTTTCCCTAGCTTCCCCTCCCAAAGCCTTTCTATCTAAAGACATCATGATAATAATAGTTTTCTTACCCAAATGTTTTCAGTAAATTGAGATTTGTCTCAATTACAAAGGGGCTAGAGACTAACTAGAAATAGATATGAATGCAAGGTTATGCAGAGATGCCAACCTCTATGTGTATGAATGAATCTAATTTTTTTCATCAAAAATAAACTCACTAAAGCTTCAGAAAAGGAAACCTTAGGGACCTCCTAAGCTTAAAGCAAGCTAATTATTACAGTAGAGTGTTAGCCACAGTAAAACACCTTTTCAGATCTCTTATTACTTAAAATGGAATAAGGCTTCCACCCAAGATGGTTGCCTTGAATAGGTGGCAGGCAGATCAGCTCCCTATGCGTACTAAAACCCAAAGAAGGTGAATAATAATCAGTTGATTCAAAGAGAAACTACGACAAATGGCACGTTCTCCAGAACTGCATAAAGTCAGCCTGAGGCTCACAGGCAATGGGAAAGGAGGCTGCCAGGACTGTCAGTGTCAGTGCAGGCTGACAAAGAAGCAGCCTCCTAGCACAACCAGACCCAGGCCAAATGTAGCCTGCAGGGCTCTGTGTCTGGAGTCAGCAAGAGCAACTGGGTTGCGAGCGTTAGAGACCGAGCTGCATAACGATAATAATAACTAGCATTTATATAACCTTAGCGTTTTACAAAAATTATCTCATTTTATCCTCAGAACAACCCAAGGAGGTAGGTGCAGATCTCAGTGTTCCGACGTGTATATATGTAAATGTTCTCTTTTTTCAGTGTTTTAAGTTCAGAATAAAAAAGCAATAAAATAAAAATATAGTAATAAACATTTTTAAATGGAATAAAGCCAGATGCTACTGCGGTGTGAACAGACTGACTTGGGGGAGCTCCTTCAGGAACCTCCAGCGTTGGGAGTCTTGCAACCTTGGCACAAGCCAGAAAACCAAGCACGAACCCTGAAATTCTGGGGGCTTCGTAGGAAGAGGCTCCATTTGACCCCCCAGTTTTCTCCTCCGCTGTGCAGACACAGGAGGGAAGCTGTGCAGTCCAAGAAAGCCGAGACTGCTGGTGTGCAGTGTGGGGTGTGGGGCGCCCCTTTAGGGGCAGTCCTCCGAGCGCCCTCCCCGCGACCCCAGGCAGGCCTCCCGGCTCACCCCACCCACTTCCGAGGGCCTCCTCCGGCCGCACCCACCCGAGCTGTCCCTCCCCGGGCTCTTCGGGCTTCTGGGGGACCTCAAGTCCCCGGGACCACACCCCTGTCCCGGCCCTCCTCTCTTCTGCCCGCCGGTCCGTCCTCCCCGCCCCGTGGCTAGAACAGAACAGAAGTCGACAGCGACCCCCGAGGAGCGCGCTGGGGAGGCTGCGGCCCCACCGCACAGACGGACACCCCGGGAGGCTCGCGCGGCCCCGCCCCCCACGCGCGTGGGGTCCCCGCCCACCCGGCCCCAGGCCAGCGCCCACCAGGTGGCGGCAAAGACGCGTCGGGGGTCCTAGGAGACCAGCCCGTGGGGGATGTCTGGGAAGGAGGGCGGCCCTTTATTTTATATTTTTATTTGTTAAAAGAGGGAAGGAAAGAGAAAGGAGGAGAGAGCGAGAGCCGGATGCGCAGGTGCATGCAAAGGGCCGTGGGGAGAAGGAAGACTAGACTGCGCACGCGCGGCCTGGCCCCAGCCTCGCCTCGGCAGCCCGTGGCCTGGCAGCGGAGGCGGGCGCGCCTTGGACCGGACTCTGCCTGGGAACTCGCGGTCTCGCTCAGCTGCGCGGAGGGGCGGCGGAACCGGCCACGCCGCGCGGCCCAGTCGGGGCCAAGATGCCGGTAAGAAGCCGAATCCTCGCCCCGCCCCGTCCGGCGGCTCGGGCCGTTGCCATGGAGGCACCGAGTGGGGAGGGCCTACCCCGGGAGGGGCGGCCGAGGTCCGGGCCCAGCCCCGGCCCCTGCCCAGGCCCCTGCCCCTGTCCCTGCCCCTGCCCAGGCCCGGGCCTCGGAGGCGCCTTTCTCCGGAGACCCTTCTGGGAGGGCCGAGAGAGACCCGGCCCCAGCGGCATCTTCCTCAAGAACATCCTCCGGGAAGGATGGGAGAGGCCCGGGCGGGGCGGCGGCGGCGGCCGCAGCAGCCGCTTCCTTGGGGGGCTCCTCCGGGGAGGCCGAAAGAGCCCCAGGCCCAGCTGCAGCTTCCTCCGTAGATGGGACCGGCCCGGCTCAGCCCAGGTGCCTCCTCAGCGTAGGGCGAACCCAGCCCGGCCTTCTCGAGGAAGGAGGGTCGGTTGGGCTCGCAGCCCGGAGGAGGGCCGGCGCTGGCCTCGGCCTCAAGGTTTCCCAGCCAGGCCTCCTGCCCTTAGGGATGCTGGAGATGACCCCGGTGCCCCCCGGGGGGTGGTGCCGGACTGGGCTGGGCGGAGGGGGGCGGGGAGGAGCCCGGCCCAGCCCTCCAGCAGGGAAGGGCCTGGACGTTCCCACAATCGCCAGGTCAAAGCCGCTTTCTGCTGCGTCTGACTTGAAGGACCTTCTTTGAGGGTTTCATTGTATTATGTAGAGTAAGATGATCCAGATGCTGCCATGGCCCCAGATGACTAACAAGGCCCTGTCCCTTGAAGATTGTCGTAGCTCCTTTATCTTTCTAAGGAGCTATAGTTATTTTTCTTTAACTTCCATTCAGTTATTTGCTAAAAGAGTATGTCATAGAATGGTACTGTTGAAATTTCCTGTGATTTTCGTCTCATAGATCAGTAGTTGGGAAGTCCACCCCTCTCATTTTACTGATGAGGAAGCTAGAGGTGTAGTGATTTGTCTTAAGATCACACAGCTAGTCAGTGGCATAGCTATAGGGTTAAAACTCAGGTAGCTTGCAGGATTCTTTTCATTGTGCCTTCTGTAACTTGGTATTTCACAACGTAGTAAAGTGTTCAGTTTAGGGTAGATGCTGCATCAGCTTTAATCGCATATAGCTTGATTCAGCTTGATTCCTAAAAATTCAGTAACCAAGAATTTTAGTGTAGTCCTAAATGAGAAACCGTATATCTAGCACTTTGTGGACATTAATGCTCTATTTAAATGTGAACAATTATTGTTTTTTCCCTAATTTTAAGAGTACTTGAACTCTTGGTTTTTCCTGAAGTAGAACATTTACAATTTTCTAGGAAGAGGACCACGAGAATGACTTATGGATATTGTATAATATCGAATAACTATTTTGATTTATATGCGTGGTATGAGAGAAAACCTGAATTCTTAATAAGGGGTTAATAAATGGAGGAAACTAAGGAATCTTAATTCCACATGCTTTGTGAAATTTACCATATTTGCTGTGGGAGAGAGTAGCGGAAACAAAATACATTAGAGCATTGAGCTTGTAGAACAAAACTTGGAGTCGCAGAATCTTAATTCAGTGACTGTCTCTACCTTTTACCTGTATGACCTTGGGCAAGTTATTTGATTTCTCTGGGACTCAGTTTTCTCATCTGTAAAATGAGAGAATTGAACTAGATGACCTGTAAGGTCCCAAATACAGTCAGTTCTCACTTAATATAAATAGACCCTTCCTCAAACCTCCCTATACTTTCTGGAGATCCATTTAGTCCCTCTTCAGCCACAGCAGCCGGAGGCACTTCAGTGCCTGAGACCTGAGACTGTAGGTAGCCCAGAGACTGAATCAAGGATCCCTGACACCAGGCTTGGCCTGGCAGCAAGCTGCTGTAACTTGCCTGCAGGAAACCTGGGCCACTGTGGAGTTTTGGCCTGGGAGTGGAATTTGCATACTGTGAAACTAAATGGAGAACTGTCTGGGATGATCCAGTGGTTTTAGGGAAGCATGGTTTAAAGAATGGAGAGGTATTGATTTTTTTGTCTTATTTTGGTTATTAGATCAATAAATCAGAGCAGCCTGAAAGTTTCGACAATGTCAAAGTTGTTGTTTGATGTCGACCCTTCAATGAAAGAGAAAAAGCAATGTGCTACAAATTATCTGTTACTGTGGATGAGATGAGAGGAACTATTACAGTGCAGAATCAGGAAGATATATTTTGTATTTACTTTTAATGTGCATGTATAATAAATGTCACACACACTAGCGTAGGGTATGGGACAAGGTTGATGATCCAATAAAGGCGACTGATGACGAGAAGAAGCGATGTATCTTTCCAAGACTGGAGCAGAAAAGTAGAGAACGGGCAGTGATGTAGAGGCTTAGAAATTAGGAGGAGCTTGGATGTGTGAACTTCATCTTTTTAAGGAGTAGAAAGAGAAGGTCTCATTTGGAGTGGCAAGTGCAGATTTGGAGACTTGTGGAAAGAGTAGGTTTGAGATTTCTGCTGATAAGAGTATGAGAGGAATTTTATTCAGAGATGAATAAAGAAAATTTTGTAGCAGAACTTCTGAGAGTATGTGTATATATGTATGCATGCATACACACACACACACATATAAAATCTCTAATTTATCCTGGATCTGTATCTTGTTTGCATATGGTTAGCACATTGTCTTCCCCATTTGACCATGATCTTCTACAGAGAAAGGACTGTCTGTGTCCTCAGCATTTAGTATAGTGCCTGGCACAGCAGGTGCTTGATAAATATTTCTT
Organism: Gymnobelideus leadbeateri; assembly: GCA_011680675.1. Classification (NCBI taxonomy): domain Eukaryota; kingdom Metazoa; phylum Chordata; class Mammalia; order Diprotodontia; family Petauridae; genus Gymnobelideus; species Gymnobelideus leadbeateri. Next base: position 434,259 of record WOXC01007461.1, on the reverse strand, counting down.
GACTGATAGACAAAGCCTTGAACTTGGGGCTAAGACATATAGAGATTTAAAAGGATTTGCTACTAGTGTATAAAGAAATCAGGTGGTCTGTAATTTACTTATCAAATACCAAAGCAGCATTTAATAAAAATCTTGATGAGAGGTTCTTCCTTCCCCCCCCCCCCCCATTAAGAGGTAGTAGGTATTTAAATGTTTGTTCTTGGCACTTTGTATACAAAGACAAAATTAAAACAGTCCCAGTCTTCAGACAGGGTGGAGGAGAGATCAAAACAATAGGTACATAGAGATAATTTGAAGAGGAAAAGAATGTTAGCAACTGGAGGAATTTGGCTTTCTTTTGGAGGTTGCATCTGAGCTAAACCTTGAAGAAAGCTAAGTGTTCCAAGAGACTGATGAGGCAAGTCTTTTTTTGAATAGGAAATGAAGGTACAAAAAAAAAGAAAGAAAATGAAGGTACCCAGACTATTTTTCTTTTTAGCTCAAGTAACAAGATTTGGAAAATATGTACATGATGATCATGGAGAAACATTAATCTTAGTGACAAGAAAGTCTCACATTGAAAATCATTCTGGTGTGTATTAAGATTAATGTTGATTTCTTTTGTCTTATTTTGGTTATTAGATCAATAAATCAGAGAAGCCTGAAAGCTGCGACAATGTCAAAGTTGTTGTTCGATGTCGACCCTTCAACGAAAGAGAAAAAGCAATGTGCTACAAATTATCTGTTACTGTGGATGAGATGAGAGGAACTATTACAGTGCATAAAACTGATTCTTCAAATGAACCTCCAAAGACATTTACATTTGATACGGTTTTTGGACCAGATAGTAAACAACTTGATGTTTATAACTTAACAGCAAGACCCATTATTGATTCTGTTCTAGAAGGCTACAATGGTAAATAACCTCATTTTACTTTTGAATTAGGAGGATTATGAATTTTTAAAACATAGAAACTTGCAAACCTATTTGAGAATTATAAAAGAATTTTTTACTTATTGAGTTTAGTTATTAACCTAGCATATTATTATTCAACAAATATTAAGTTGTTGCTTTTGTATATACTAATCCCATAAATATGTCAATGGTTTAATAAATAATGGAAAATCATTTTAAAAAATTTTTATTTAGTATTTTATTTTTCCCCAGTTACATGTAAAAACAATTTTTAACATTTGTTTTTAAAACTTTTGAGTTCCAAATTCTCTCCTCCCTCCCCGCCCCAATTGAGAAAGCAAGTAATACAATAGAGGTTATACATGTAAAACATATCCATAATAGTCATATTGTGAAAGAAAACATAGACAGAAATACTGGAGAAAAATATAGAAAGTAAAAAAAAGTATCCTTCAATCTATATTCAGACACCATCGGTTCTTTCTCTGGGAATGGATAGCATTTTTCATAAGTTCTTCAGAATTGTCTTGGATCATATAGAATAGCTAAGTCATTCACAGCTGATCATCTTACAGTATTGCTGTTATTTGTAGACAGTACATTTCACATTGCATCAGCGCATGCAAGTCTTTCCAGGTCTTTCTGAGAGCATCCTACTCATCATTTTTTTTATAGTGCAATAGTATTCCATCATAATCACATACCACAGCTTGCTCATCCATTTCCCAATTGATGGGCATCCTCTCACTTTCTAATTCTTTACCCCAAGAAGAGGACTATTATAAATATTTTTGTACATATAGGTCCTGGAAAATCTTGTTGATAAAGGATATAAACTTATGCCCCTCTCAGTTTGTATTTTGTTTTATGATGTTAGTCACCTATGGATTATCCATATTGTGGATCACGCATAGCCATTATTTAATCCTCAACTAGCTTTCCTCTGTTAGACAGCAAACTTCTTCTGTGACTCCATTTCTCTAGCTGGTGTATGTTCAAGAATGATAACCTTGAAATGTAGTAATAATTGTCTTATCTGTAAAGAAAATGCTAAGATTCTGTGATTAGCCTGAGTAAAACACTTAGATACATCTTTTATGAGAAAATTGCGATCTATTCTAGACCTAAATATTAGTGATCTTTGTATTATCACTGGTCATGCTGACTTGAAGTATTACAATAATTTCCTACCAATATTTCATCTCCTGTCCTACTTTGCACATGTAGTGCTTAGTATTTGTTGGTGATGCTATAACAGAACAAGTTGAATTTATTTTAATTTGAACTTACTTCCTTAAGACAGTCAGAAAGATGTCTCAGGAAAAATTATAAAAAAAAGACATTGCTATCATACTACTAAGATATGAACAACCTAGAAAAGTATTTTAGTTTTTTCCCCTCCACAATGGGTTTGCCACTAGAACACAGATATTATGAAAATTTTAGATAACTCTAACAAAAATGGACAAGGTAAAGACATTAACCTAAGTCATCATTGGACAAATGACTGGCAAATTCATGACAATTAACCACTTCATCTATACATGTGATAGGATTGATAAGAGAGCTAATGAGAAAGAGGCTGCTGAGGTAAGAAAGGACTTCTTCAGATATATGTGGTCTTGGACAAACTGAAGACTGAACCTGAGAGTGGTCTCAACATTGGTATCTCCCTATGGAAATCTGAGACCAGCAAGTTTTACGTGACTGTCATTGATGCCCCTGAACCCAGAGACTTTGTCAGGGACATAATTACAAGAACATCTCTGGCTGATAGTGCTGTCCAGATTATCGTTGCTGGCATGGGTGAATTTGAAGTTGGTATCTCAAAGGATGATAAGAACTTTGAGCGTGCCTTTCTGGTCTATACATAAAGTGTGAAACATCTCAATACTGATGTTAAAATGGATTCCACAAAGCCTCCCAATAGCCAGGAGAGAGACGAGGAACTTGACAATAAATGCTTTCAGTAAAAAAAAACAATCAACTACAACCCATACACAGGTTTTTGTGCTAGTTTCAAGTTGCAGTGGTGTCAGTGACATGCTGGAATCAAACTCTAGTATGTCTTGGCTCAAGGAATGGAATGTCTGTTGTAAGGATGGCAGTGCTAATGGAACTCCTCTGCTTGAAGCTTTGTATTGTGTCCTGCTATCAGTTTGTCTAACTGACAAGTCTCTATGGTCTTCATTCCAAGATGTCTACAAGATTGGTGGACTTGGTACCATACGTTGTTGGTATATGAAGATTGGTGTTGTAAAGCCAAACGTAGTGGTGACTTTCGCTTCAGTCAGTGTTACAATTAAAGTCTTTTGAACTGCATCATGAAGCTTTGAATGAGGCCCTGCCTGTGAATGACATTTGTTTCATCATCAAGAATGTGTTTGTTAAAAGATGTCCTAGTGGCTAGTGATAGCAAGAATGACCCTCCAACAGAAGCAGCAGGCTTCATTACACAGTGAAGTTCCCATATATAAGCCATCTGGCCAAATTAGTGTTGGTTATGCACCTGTTCTAGATGATCACACTGCTCACATTGTTGGTAGATTTGCTCAGCCAAAGGAGAACATTGTTATTCTGTCAGACGATTGGAAACTGGCCCTAAATTCTTGATATCTGATGATGCTTGCATCATTGATGTTACAGGCAAGCTCACATATGTCAATAGTTTCTCTGATTATCCTCACAGTCATTTTGCTGTTCATGATGACTGTTGCAGTTAATTTCATCAAGACAGTTGACAAGAAGGCTACTGGACCCAGCAGGGTCACAAATTCTGCCTGAAGGTTCAGGAGGCTAAATATTTACTTGTTTGTTGTCTTCCCCATTAAGGTCAGTGACTATCTTTTGCCTCTTGGTGTCCCCAGTGTTTAGCACAGTACCTGGCACAAAGTAGGCACTTAATAAATATTGATTGAACACCTGCCACCCTAGTCTTCTTACTCAGTGATCAAAGGACTGACAACTATTTTGTCTAAACCAACAATTGATTTCAGAACTGTTTGTCTCAACTGGCTGAAAAAGAATGGTTAATGATTAATCTGCATTGTAAAAGGTTCAGGAGGAAAAGACTGTTTTTGTGAACCATTTGTTTCCTTGAAGTTTTAAGTTTAGTAACTTATTAGAATAGTGATTTTTAAATAGAAACAATTTGACCAAAAATCTATCACAGAATGTTGCCATCTTTAAAACAAAGTTTAATGCAAAATAATATTTTACTTTTCCCACCCAATTGACATGTTGCCAGCTCCATGAAACCTTCCTTGATTTCCCTATCCTCTCAGTCCTAACATACTACTTGGTATTGTACCTTCTTAAAGTGTAATGTTATATTTTATTTTATAGATATCTTTGTGCTTAATCCTTCTGTCAGTTAGTAAGTCCCTTGAGAGTAGGGATTATTTCATTCTTTGTATTTGTTTCCCCTACCTAGCATAGTGCTTGGCACATAAGGCCTTAGTTTACAAATGCTTATTAATTGTGTGAGACATTATACTAGATTGTAAGTTTTTGGAGTGCAGGAAATTTAATCTAACTTAACTAATGTTTGTATTTCCTTCAGTCCCTAATTTATTGTCCTGTACACATTAGATGCTTAATAAAATATTAGTTGAATTTAACTTTTGAATATCTTTGGAGTAAATGTTTTCTTTCTATTTCAGGTACTATATTTGCATATGGACAGACTGGAACTGGAAAAACATTTACCATGGAAGGTGTACGAGCTGTACCTGAACTTAGGGGAATTATCCCAAATTCATTTGCTCATATATTTGGTCATATTGCAAAAGCAGAGGGGGATACAAGGTAAAAACAAAGAAGACCATTTTTCCATTTCCCTGCTTATTTTCAAGTAAAATAATTTTTTTAATGTAAGTAGATGTTGATTTCAAGGTTGTCATTCATATATGTCATTGTACTTTGCAGTAACCTGATTATTTCCCCAAGTATTTGACCTTCAATTCAGCCATCATATGTTAAGTCCCTGCTAAAAATTTGGACTGGGGTTTTAAAGATAAAAAGAAATATGCTTATTCTCAAGGAGCTTACATTATATTGTATGAATACAATATACTACATATGTACAGAGAGGTAAAAACAAAATGCAGGATTTCATTGCAGTTAGTTTGAAAAGATGACTTGGAGCTAGGAATAGGGAGTAGACCTCTATTTCACTAATATGGTGAATTCCTAATTGATGAGAAAACTCCTACCATTGTAGCTTATTTAGAGTCTTAGAGAGTTGCCTAGAGCACTGTGCTGTGCACAGCTAACTCAGAACCCATGTTTTGAAACTCAGGTACCTGAAGAGGAAGGACTATTTCAGACATGGGGCATAGCCTGTGAAAAAGTGTGGAAGTCAGGGTGGCTAGGTGATGCAGTAAATAGAACATTGGCCCTGGAGTCAGGAGGACCTGAGTTCAAATCCAGCCTCAGATACTTAACACTAGCCGTGTGACCTTGGGCAAGTCACTTAACCCCAATTGCCCTGACTTCCCCCCCTCCAAAAAAAAACCAAAAAAGAGCAAAAAAGTTTGGAAGTAGGAGATAGACCATCATATATGGGAGTATGAAGGGGATTAATGTGAAGTCAGTCTGGAAAGATAGGCTGAAGCCAGACTGTGAAGAAACTTCAAGCTGCAATTTGTATTTTATCTTAGAGCAATAGGAAACCACTGAAGCTTCTTGAGCAGGGGATTATGTAGACTTGTGCTTTAGGAATATCAGTTTGATAAATCTGTGGAGGATCCCTTGGAGGTTGGAGATCCTAGAGGCATTTATATCGTTTAGGAGGCAATTGCAATAAATTAGTGAGAAGCTAAGAGGGCTTGAACTGCATTGGGGGGTGGGGTGGGAATGCTGTGTGTAGAGAGAAGAAAATGGATATGAGAGACTTTGTGTTGATGGATTAAGAAAACTGAAGATAGATGCCGGAGTCACCTACATAGAATGATAATTTGAACTCATGGGAGCTAATACCCTCACCAATAAAGAAAAAAGAGAAGAGGACCCAGGATAGAATCTTTAGTGAGGCAGTGGAACAGGGATGATGATGATGGTGGTGGTGGTGATGATGAACCTTTATATAACACTTTAAAGTTTGCAAATCATTTTGCAAATATAATCTTATTTTATTCTCACAACAGCACTGGGAGGTAGGTAGGTGCTATTATTATCTCCATTTTACTGATAAGGAGAGTAAGATAGAGGTTAAGTGACTTGCCCAGGGTCATTTAACTGGTAAGTATCTGAGGTGAGTTTTGAACTCAGCTTGATTCCAGCAAAGGAGGCAGAGAAGAAGCCAAAAGACAGAGGAGACAACCAAATAAATAGTGTCATGAAAAACCAGAGAGGAAACGGTCACCATGGTCAAATGCTGTAGATCAAGAAGGATGAAGGCTAAGCAAATATCATTGGATTTGACAATTAAGAGCTCATTGGTAACTTTGGAGAGAATAAGTTCCATGAAATATTTTGTTCAGAAGCTGGTTTGCAAGGAGTTGAGGAGGGAGAGGAGAGGAAGTAGAGGCAACAAATGTAGACAACTTTTTGTAGTTTTTATGGAGATGTAGAATGGTGGCTTGTAGGGAGTAGGAAAATTTTTGAGGATTTTTTAAGGATAAGACATTGTTAGGCATCTTGGAAGGAGCTAGTAGGGAGGGAATGAAGATGAGAGAGAGAGAGAGAGAAGAGGTAATTGCAGGGGTAGTCTGTTGGAGGAGATGGGAAAGTATGAGACCAAGGCTGTAAAGAGGGGTTGACTTTCACCTGGAGAAGCCTCTACTTCTTTATCAGATACTGGAGTAAAAGAGTAAGAAAATGGGGGAGGAATGTTGCCAAAGAGTTTTGAGATACAGAGTAAGTGGACAAGAAGTAGCTCATGTCAGATGGCCTCAGTTTTCCCAGTGAAGTATGAGAAGAGGTCTTCTGAGGGGGAGAAGGCATGCAGGAGGCTGGGAGAAAAAAGGGAAGGTTTAGAACAGCTTCTAGGGAATGTGAAAGAGTTGTACAGGGAAAATACAAGGACTGCTTTGCAAATAAACTTTGACATAACATTAGATAACATTTTAATAGATTCATTCAGCATGATTGTATGACTTATTCTAGTACTCCAGCTTCATTTGAGCAAAGGCAGCAAATGGTGAGGATAATCTGAATTTGGGTTTAGCAAGAGGGGCAGAGGACAATGTAAATTTGAACTGGTTAACTATAAAGTCAAGAGAGGAAAGAGGGGAAAGCAAAGTCAGAGCAGGGGTGATGACCTACAGGAGCAGTGAGGCTTAGAGGAATTGGAGGTCATGGTGATGATGAAGAATAGCTTTAGGAGAAATGAAGCATAGAAAAATAGAAAGTTATGGTCAGAGGATTTTCATATTTCTTAGTTGTGGAAGTGGAACATTTGTGGTTAATGCTGGGATTGTCCGTCTCTGACCGAGGTGGAGTGAAATTGAAGGTCATGGAAGTTGAGGAGGTTGAAGAACTGGGAGGCCAGAATGTTTGTGAGAATATCAAGTTACATATTGAAGCTCCCTAGTATAAGATCGGAATCAGTGGACAGAGACTGTCTACTACATGTCAACTTCTTCCAGAAAGGAGGGAGAATGACCTGGGGATTGGCAAATAACTGCCTCTAGTGTCTGGATAGGATGACAAATGTGGATAGAGCAAACCTCAAAGGGGTAGAGGCTACTCAGTAATGTTAGTGAGTAACAAAGAATGTTTCTGCTTTTTCTTGTCTGATGTGTTGGTGGTGTGAGAGAAAATATATTCTTGAGTATGGCTAGAGATGCAGGGTCTTCTGAGGGGATCCAAATGTCTGTGAGTACCAGAAAATGAAAGGAGTATGAGAGGAAAAGGTCTAGAAAGAAGGGAAGTTTGTTCATTAATGATAGAATCCTAACCCTATTTTTTCTTCTTTTTATTCCAAGACCTTTAATCATTTGCTTTATCAAATAAAATCATATGGAGGTGGATGCCAGGAAGGGGAGGGCAGCTGGAGCAGGTGCAGGCTAGTGAGCATAATGGAAGGAGCAGAACTGAAAGAGATTTGGAAGGGAAGGGCTGAGATGGATGGGAGTAGAGAAGGGAAAGGGGAGAGGAGTGGCTTTTGCTCAGGCAGTCATAGATTCTGCATCACATGATTAGGAGAGAAAGAAGTTAAGAATCTAAACTATAGGATGGAGACTGGAGCTCTCATCTTCAAAGAGTATCATACCTATATCTAGCCCTAGTCTTTCTCCTAAACTCTAATCCCACATCATCTGGGGCCATCTTCAGTTGTCCTAATCTATATCTTGCCAGTGAATCTAGATGACTCTGGAGAACAAAGTGAGGCTGATGACTTTGCACAGATCTCTTAAATACAGTTCACTTGCAAATCTTATGACATCATCTTCCCAGTGTTGTGGTCCTCTTCGAGAACAAAGGACTAACAGCAACAATAATCTCATATCATAAATTGTCAGTTGAATATTTTTAATCCTACTAGTATTTTGTGTTATTTTTTATGTTGTGTTTTTATTTATTCTGCTAAATATTTCCCAATTAGATTAAAATTTTTTTCTCAATTACATGTAAGCAAATTTTTTTAACCCTTTTTTTTAACTTTTGAGTTCCACATTCTTCCCCCCTTCTTGCATTTTCTCTCCCGCAGCCCCTGTGAGAAGGCAAGCAATTTAATATACATTGTAAATGTGTAGTCATGCAAACATTTCCTTACTAGCCAGGTTGCAAAAGAAAATGCAGACTGAAAAAAAAAACCAAGAGTTATAAAGAAAGTAAAAAAAGTATGTGCGTTCAGACTCCATCAGTTCTCTCTCTGGTCCTGGATAGCATTTTTCATCATAAATTGTTTGGAATTGTTTTGGATAATTATAATGCTGAGAATAGCTAAATCATTTCCAGATGATCATCATGTAATATTGCTCTTACTATATGTAATGTTCTCTTGCTTCTGTTTATTTCACTTTGCATCAGTTCATATAAGTTTTTCCAGGTTTTTCTGAGAGCATCCTGCTTTTCGTTTCTTATAGCACAATAGTATTCCATCACAATCATATACGACTACTTGTTCAGCCATTCTCCAATTCATGGACATCACTTTAATTTCAAATTTTTGCCACCACAAAAAGAACTGCCATAAATATTTTTGTATATATAGGACTTTTTCCTTTTTCTTTGATCTTTTTGGGGTATAAACCTAGTAATAGTATTGCTGGGTCAAAGGGTCTGCCTTTTATAGTTTTATAGCCCCTTAGGTATAGTTCCAAATTGTTCTCTGGCATTGTTGGATCATTTCACAACTCCACCAACAGTGCATTACTGATGCCTCTTTTTAGTGGCACTTAGGTGTCGTAATGAATGGGGCACTGGGCATGACTTCAGATCTTGATTCAGACACTTGTTTGCTGTAACTCTTAGCAGGTTCCTTAACCTTTGTCTGCCTCAGTTCCTTTAGTTGTAAAACATGAATCACAGTAGTTCTTGCTTTGCCAAAGTTATTTAAATAAGACATTTGTACTCAGCACATGGTAAATCCCTAAAAAATGCTTGTTTCTGGGGTGGCTAGGTGGCGCAGTGGTAGAGCGCCAGCCCTGGAGTCAGGAGGACCTGAGTTCAGATCCAGCCTCAGACACTTAACAAAACAAAAACCTAGCCGTGTGACCTTGGGCAAGATATTTAATCCTAATTGCCCTCCCAAAAGCAAAAAAAAAAAATGCTTGTTTCCCTGAGACACTAATGCACTGTTGTTGGAGTTGTGAACTGATCCAACCATTCTGGTATTGTTGATAATGCTTACTGATGGTTTTAGATAGATACTACTTATCATTTTAAGGAGAGCTCCATCTACTCCTAGTACTTTTTAGTACTTTAATAGGAATGAGTGTTGAATTTTTCTGCATCTGTTGGTAGTCATATGATTTTTGTTGGTTTTGTTATTCATCTAGTCACTCACTTATAGTTTTCCTAATATTGAACCAGCCTTACATTCCTGGAATAAATCCCATCTGGTCACAGTGTGTGGTCTTTGTGATCGATTGCTCTAATCTCTTTGCTAGTATTTTATTTAAAAATTTTGCATCACTCTTCATTAGGGAAATTGGTTTTACTATTTGACCAATTTTGTTGTCTTACTATTTGACCAAATCTGTTTTTGCTATTTCTGGCTTAGGTATCAGAACCATATTTATACTGTAAAAGGAATTTGGTAGGATTACTTTGCCTAGTTTTCCAAATAGTTTATGTAGTATTAGAAATCAATTGTTCTTTAAATGTTTGGTTCACTTGTGAATCCATCTGGTTCTGGAGATTTTTTCTTAGGAGCTTATTTATGGTTTGTGGAACTTCTTTTTCTAAGATAGGGTTATTTAAGTATTTTATTTCCTCTTGTTAATCTGGGCAATTTATATTTTTGTAAATATTCATCCATTTCACTTAGATTGTTAAATTTGTTGGCATACAGTTGGGCAAAAAAGCTCCTAATTATTGCTTTTTTCACTTTTTATATTGCTAATTTGGTTTTCTTCCTTTTTTTAATCTACTTAATCAGTGGTTATCTGTTTTATTGTTTTTTCTATAAAACCAGCTCCTAGTTTTGTTTGTTAATTCAATGGTTTTCTTACTTTCAATTTTATGCATCTCTCCTTTGATTTTCAGGATTTCCAGTTTGGTGTTTAACTGGGGATCTTTAATTTTTCTTTTTCTAGTATTTTTAGTTGTATGTCCAATTTATTTATCTACTCTTTTTCTATTTTATTGATATAAGATTTAGAGATAGGGATTTTCTCCTTAGCACTATTTTGACTGCATCCCATAAATTTTGGGATTTTTTTCATTATTGTCATTCTCTTTAATGAAATTGATTGTTTCTGTGGTTTATTCTTTGACTCCACTCATTCTTTAGGATTAGATCATTTAGTTTCCAATTAATTTTTCATCCATATTTCCTCAGCTCCTCATTGAATATAATTTTATTGCATTATAGTCTGAAAAGGATGAATTTAATATTTCTGCATTTGGTTGTGAGGTTTTTATGCTCTACTACATGGTCAGTTTTTGTGAAGGTGCCTTGTACAGCTGAGGAAAAGCTTTACTCCTTTCTTTTCCCATTCATTTGGCTCCAGGTCTATCATATATAACTTTTCTGAAATCCCGTTCATCTCCTTAACTTATTATTAATTTTATGGTTAGATTTATCTAGTTCTGAGAAAGGAAGGTTGAAGTCCCCCACTAGTATAATTTTACTGTCTATTTCCTCCAATAACTCATTTAACTTTTCCTTTAAGAATCTGGATGCTATACCATTTGGTACATTTATATTTAGTATTGCTATTACTTCATTGTCTATGGTACCTTTTAGCAAAATGTAGTTCCTTGATTATTTCTTTTAATTAGATCTATTTTTACTTTTGCTTTGTCTGAGGTTATGATTGTTACTCCTTTTTTTTAACCTCAGTTGAAGCATAATAGATTCTGTTCCAGTCCCTTATTCTTTCCTGTGTGTCTCTCTGTTTCAAGTGTTTCTTTTTAAACAACATATTGTTGGATTATGGTTTTTAGTCCATTCTGCTGTCTGCTTCCATTTCATGGGTGAGTTCATCACTTTCACATTTGTTACCCTCCCTCCCAACCTGCCCTCCCCTCCATCATCTCCTCTCATCCCCTTTCCCCCTACTCTCCTGTAGGGCAAGATACCCAATTTAGTGTGTATGTCATTCCCTTCCTAAGCCAAATTCAATGAGAGTAAGGTTGACCCATTCCTTTTTGCCTTTCTGTTCTTTCCTTCCATTGTAATAGTTTTCCCTTGCTTCTATATGAGATAATTTACCCCATTCTGTCTCTCCCCATCTCCCCTCATTATATTCCTCTCTCACCTTTCAATTTCACCTTTTAAATATCATCCCTTCCTATTCAATTGATCCTGTACCCCCGTCTATGTATACCTGTACACATATACACACACTCACATATGTATTGATATGCACATATACCCTCCTATATAGACACATAATATGTATGCATGCATATGTATATACGTATATGTATATACATATATATACATATATATGTGTGTGTGTGTGTATATATATATATACACACACACACACACACACATACACACACATTTATATGCCCTTCAACTATCCTCATAATGAGAAAAGTTTCATAAGTTAGTTATTGTTTTTCCATGTAAGCATGTAAATAGTCCAACTTTGATAAGTTCCTTATGATTTCTTTTCCCTGTTTGCCTTCTCATGCTTCTCTTGCTTCTTGTATCTGAATGTCAGATTTTCTATTCAACTCTGGTTTTTTCATCAAGAATGCTTGAAAGTCTTATATTTCATTGAATGACCATATTTTTCCTGAAGTAGTCTACTCAGTTTTGCTGGGTAGGTGATTCTTGGTTTTAATCCTAGCTCCTTTGATCTCTGGAATATCATATTCCAAGCCCTTCAGTCCCTTAATGTAGAAGCTGCTAGATGTTTGTGTTATCCTGAATGTGTTTCCACAATATTCGAATTGTTTCTTCTTGGCTGCTTGTAATATTTTCACCTTGATCTGGGAACTCCAGGAACCTGGCTATAATATTCTGAGGAGTTTTCTTTTTGGTATATTTTTCAAGAGGTGATTGGTGAATTCTTTCAATTTCTATTTTGCCCTCTGGTTCTAAAACATCAGGGCAATTTTCCTTGAGAATTTCTTGAAGGATGATTTCTAGGTTATTTTTTTTGATCATGGCTTTCAGGTAGTCCAATAATTTTGAATGATCTCTCCTGGATCTATTTTTCAGGTCATTGGTTTTTCCAATGAGATATTTCACATTGCCTTCTATTTTTTCATTTGTTTGTATCTGTTTAATAGTATCTTGATTTCTTATAAAGTCATTAGCTTCCATTTGCTCCTTCTAAACTGAAGGGATGATTCTCTTAAATGAGCTTTTGAGATTCTTTTTCCACCTGGCAAATTCGACTTTTTAAGGCATTCTTCTCCTCATTGGCTTTTTGGGCCTCATTTGCCATTTGAGTTAATCTATTTTTTAAGGTGTTATTTTCTTCAGTCTGGTTGTTGACTCTCTTTTCATAATTTTCCTGCATCATTCTCATTTCTCTTCCCAGTTTTTCCTCTACTTCTCTTTACTTGATTTTCAAAATCCTTCTTGAGCTCCTCCATGGCCTGTAACCAGTTCATATTTTTCTCAGAGGCTTTTGGTGCAGGAGTTCTGACTTCATTGTCTTCCTCCCATTCCATGCTTTGATCCTTTTTGTCCCCCAAAAAGGAGCCTAAAGTTGGATTGCTGTGCTTGCTTTGCTTCCTTTGCAAGCTCATGTTGCCACTCATTTACTTGACTTTTGAGCTCTTTGCCATAGTAGAACTCTGCTTACAGAGGGGAGAGCTTTGTCCCAAATCACGGGGGTTTTCACAGCTATTGGAGCTATTAGGTGGGCCATGTCTTTACAGGCCCCACAAATTCTGGCTCACTGGTCACCCACCTCAGGACCACCACCCAAGACCGCGATCCAGATCCAGGCAGGTTAAAGCAAGAGCAATGACCCTCTGAATGGTTGCTTGGCCCCACTGTGATATGCAGGCCAGGAGCTCTGAAGCAGCCAGGCAGAGGTGTCTATAGGGTCTGCCACACCTCAGCCACTTCTCGCCACAGGGGGCAGGGGCCAGATCCACTCTGCTGCCTCCCCCCCCCCCCCCACCGCCCAGTTCCAGCAGGGTTCTACACTTTACTTTTTTTTTTTGGCATTTATGGGTTGATATTTCTGGAAACCACCACAGACACTGGTGATCCACTTTCCCAAAGTCCCTCCAGCTGCTGCTGGTCGGGGCTGCCCTGGGGCTAAAATCATGGGCTCACCTTGGCTTGGGTTTGGTTCCCACTGTGATGGACCCTTCCTGTGGGCCCGTTGGGCTGCCTTCAGCGTGAGATTTGTTTCTTTCCATCTTTCTCAAACTTGTTTAGAGTCATATTTTATAGGTACTTGAGGAGGTTATGGGGGGAGCTCGCAGCATTTTCCTGCTTTTACGCCACCATCGGCTCCTCACACATGCTTTTAAAAGTTCTTTTTCAGCTGTTCTAGGAATTCTTGTCAGGCTTTTATCTAATTTGCATTTTTCTTTGAGGCTTTGCTTGAATACCTTTGACATCATTGTCTTCTTCTGGACTTGTATATTGATCTTCCCTGTCATTGTATTAACTTGTTATATATAGTCTGGTTCTTTTTTCCATTGTTTGCTCATTTTCCCAGTCTGTTTCTTGACTTTCAACTTTATGTTCAGGATTGGCTCTGTTTCTAGGGAGGAGGGGGCCCCATCCTAAGCTTCAGGCCTTTTTTGCTCCTGTTTTCAGAACTAGTTCTGGGAGTCTGTAGGTTTTCAATGTTTATAATCTAGGGAGGTATGAGCTAGGGCAGACCTGCACGACATATGGCCTGCCAGAGGATTTCAGACAGCCAATAAAAAATGTAGAGAATGTAAAAGAAAGTCAAGATGTAATAAGTGCTTTCTCCATGCCCTGCTTAACCCACCTTCCACTACACTAGTCACTTTGTGCCCATCATGTCACTTGGTGGGTGGGTTGCTACTGGACAGTCTCTCCTGTTAGTCACGTGACCCATGGTAACCAACCATCATCAGTCTCTCTTTAGTCTGAGAAGAGTGAGAGTCATCTTTTTGTTGTATTCAGTCATTACTGGTGTTGAACAAGGACAAAGTGAGTGCAGCCATGAGCCAACACTGATGCCCGCTATGCGATGAGTGGCAACAATGTGAGGGCTTCTTCCCCTTCCTTGCTGCATGGCTGCCCTCCAAGTTACATGAGTGTCTAGCGCTCTCTCTGGGGTCAGACAGTGAGGTCCATATTTCTTCATATGTGAGCAGTTGCTGTGGAGATCTTTTGGGTCTAACATTAAGGTTTTTGGGGTGACTTTGTAAAATGGATGGTATAAAGAAATGGAAGATCAAAGCAGAATCCAGAGTGTTTAATCCAGAGTGCACCAATAGATACTTGTTTACTTACACAAGATACAAAACATTGTACCTTGTTTGCCAAGAAGTAATAGCTGTTCCAAAGGAATATAATCTCTGTGGCTGTTTTGAATCAAAACATCCCGATTTAAGCCAGTTGGACACCAATGAGAAACAAAGCGCCCAAATTGCTGAAACATCTCCATGGGGAACAACAGTCTTTTAAGAAAGTAAGCTCAGGCTGTCTGATTTGGGTGACCATGTACCCCGACCATCCCTCGGTGTTCCACGGTAATAAAATCTACTCTTTAAATTTAACCTTGGGGATCTTCTGTCTCGCTTTTATTAAGGTACAACATTTGGAGGCCCCAGTGAGATTTGGGGTGTTCCATGTCACCCCAAAGATCCCCAAATAAGAAGAGCTCTCAGCCTCCGGGGGTAGGCATCTGCTTGCCCCAAGCCCTAGGGGGGGGCTAGCCCCTGATGACATTCCAGGGCCCCAGGTCTCAAGGAGGGAAGCCTGCCTCCTGACTCCAACTTGCTCCTCATTCGGCTTTTTGTGGATCCAGGACCTCCAGTTTGGGGGGGTCTGCAGGCAATTCTGAAAAAACTGCTTCCCTCAGCTCTCCTGATCCTGATCCCGAGTTCCGCCTCAGCTTACTTGTTTCAACCTGGGGATTCTGTGCTGGTAAAAAGAAATTCACAGTCTGGAGCCGAGGTGGAAGGGATCACGCATCATGATCCCCACTACCCCTACTGCTGTCAAAGTGGACTCTATTCCCATGTGACTCCATTGCACCAGAGTGAAGCCTGCTGTCACCTCAGAATGGAAAACAGAAGTCCACGAGCACCCCCAAAATCTAAGACTATCTGATCCTCTCCCTGATTCCCCTTTTACCTCCTTGCGTGGTGCCCCACGATCCCCATGCCCCCAGACCAAGCTATACCTGGGTGTTAACCACAGGAAATGGACAGTCCTGGACTTTTCCAGAACTGGAGCACACAGCTACCCCTCAACTCCCTGTTCCCCAGAACTGGACTATTTGGGGGCCCACCAGTAGATGCAGGTTACCTACTCTGTTCAGCTACAGGATGTCCGTGCGCCTGTGCTTGTGTCACAGCTTACCACCTCCCCTCTCCTAGTCCTGATGCCTCCCTGTGCTACTAGGCAGGCAGTAGTGAGGGATTGGACCCATTGTTCTGAATCCATACAATCACGTCTGCCCCCTAGCAACCCATGCCCAAATCTCACCATTCAAAATCCCTCTCACCCTGCATGGGAAACCCTGGTTTCTAGAGTCCTGGGAATCATAGTCCCTGAAGGGGAGGAGGGAGCGCAGGTGGGAAAGACCTTAGTACTGACTGTAACCAAAAAGCCACCTGTACCCCTGCCTGATTGCCACCCCATTGGTCCCATAGGGGAATTGGCTATCCCCGCCCCAATAAGGGCCCCCTGATATCCAAATCACAATACCAGCTGTCACCACATGGGCGCCTGTCAGGTCATACGCCCCCCTCATCTTCAAAGATTCAGGAATCTCGAAATTATCAGTTTCCCTTCTGTCAGCTGTTCATAAAACACTTAGCAGATCTAACCACATGTTGGGAAAAGATTTCTGGATTTGTGTTGAACCCCAGCCTCCTTACTATGTAGGGGTGGCACTAAATGCCTTAGTCACCCCTATTTCTAACACAGAGAATTGTGATTGGGACCACCCAAGGCTCTCCCTTGGGATGTACAGGGAACAGGTTTCTGCCTCATATCATCCAGCACCCCTTTATCCAGCTTTCAGTATAGCTCAAATTGTGGGAAAAACCCACATGATTCAGGCCTCTAGCTCAGACTACTTCCGTGCCCCTCTAGGAGCCTGGTGGGCATGCTCCGGCACACTGACTGTGCAAAGGGGCTGTCTGATTTGGGTGACCATGTACCCTGACAGCCCTGCAGTGTTCTGCGGTAATAAAATCCACTCTTTAAATTAAAAAAAAAAGTAAACTCAGAAAACGAGGTGGCTCGTTAGGGTTAGGGTTAGGGTTAAAGTCGGTTTTCAGATTTGTAAAGAGATTGCTACAGCCGGGACGTCCTTCACTGAAGGCAACTCCATGAAGAAGTGTTTGTGGGTTATGCTCCACTCAGCAAAGTGATTGTTTTAAACATTAATATGATTTCATTATAAATTAGAATCTTAAGTAGTAAGTGTAATTAACTGATATTAATTGAAATTTCCCTTTTTAAAAATATGGCTTATCTGAAGAATAGTTTAATCATTAATTATACATTTACTTGGGAAATGAGCTGCTAAAAACCTATCTACTCCTTGAACAAATTTAGCTTGTTTTAATTTTGGCTCCTACCTGCTGCCAAGTTGTGCAGGTCTGATCAGGGGAGAGCTTTTGGTACTGCTCTCTTGGCCTGTGCTCTGGTCTTTATCCAGGAAGGGACCTTGTTCCTATGTATCCACCACTCCTCCTGGCCCTAGGACTGTGACCAGGCCCCCCCCCCCCACTCTTCTGCAGCTGCTATTGCTAGTGTTCCCCTCTGTCTTGGAATTAAGACAGGATTTCTTTTCCTCCTGGGTGACCACAAGCACTCCTCTCCATTCTGAACTACAACCAGGGCCTCTGCTCCCCTGTGGCCATAAGTGCTAATCCTCCTTTTGGCCCTGGGACTGAGATCCAGAACTGCATATGGGCAGTGCAACAGGTCCTGAGCCCAGTGCTGATAAAGGGTCCCCTGCAGTCCCCAGGTATTCAACCTCCCCACTGTCCACCAGCTGAAAGCTTGTGAAATTCTCACTACTAATGCAGCTGCCTCCAAGGCTGGTGCCATGGTGTGGATTGTGCTGTACTCTAGGCTTGAACACCTTGCCGATTGGATAGAGTTTTCCTGCCAGCTTTCTGAGTTGTTTTGGGCTGGAAAATTGTTTGACTTAACCTTTTGTTGGTTCTGCTGTTCCATAATTCGATTTGAGGTGTTATTTTAGAATTGTTTGGAGGGGTACTTGGGAAAGTTTGGCTGAGTGCTCCTCTACTCTATCATCTTGTCTCTACTGCTTCCCTGACTAGTCCTATTGAAAATTTTAAACCAGATATTATATGTGAATCTCAAACTCAACATGTCCTAAAAGAACTCTTTTCTCCTGTTCCACCCCAACCCCTCCCCACCAGTTTTCTATTTCCAAACACATTTCTTCTCCAAACTTTCATATTACTATAGAGGGTAGCACTATCATTCCAGGCACCCAGGTTTGAAACTTCAGTGTTATCTTCAGCTCCTCTTATTGCCTCCACATAATCCAGTCGCCAAATCTTGTTGTTCTTAGCCCTATAACATCTCTTTGTCTTCCCCCTCCTCCCAGTTTCCTCCCTCCAGTAACCACCAGTGGCTCTTCATTACCTCTAGGCACACTTCTAGTTTTCCAGTGCCTTTGGCTTCAGAACTTTTTATAACCTAATCCCCTTCAGACTTTCCAGACTTCTCACACCTTACTCTCTGCCAGGTTCCCTCCAATCCAGTAATGCTGGCCTCCTGGCTATTCCATGAACAAGATACTCCATCTCCTAGCTCTGGGCATTTTCTCATGGGCTGTCCACCATGCCGGAAGTGCACTTTGTCATCTCCACCTTCTGGCTTCTGGGACTTCCTTTAAGTCCTAATTGAAATCCCTCTTTACCCATAAAGCCTTTCTCAAACTCTCTTAATTTAGTACTTTTCCTTTTCTGTTTCCTAGTCATCATCTATATAGTTTGTTTGTGTATGTTTATTTGTTGTCTCCCCCCTTAGATTGTGAGCTCCTTTGCTTCTTTTTGTATGTTAAGTGCTTAGCACAGTGCTTGGTGTGTAATAGGCACTTAATAAATATTTATTGATTAACTGACATGACATATCTCACAAATATCCCTTCTCTTCATGTAATCAACATCCTAGTTGAGATGCTTATCAACTCTCACTGGCACCATATAACAGCCTTCTCATTTGCTCTCTTTACCTCAGGTCTTTCTCCACTCCAATTCATTCTCCACATAGCTGCAGCTGCTAAAATGATTTTCCTAAAGTGAAATTATTTTTTAGGATCAGATATAAATTGCTCTGTCTTTCATAGCTCTTCACAATCTGACTCATTCCTTCATTTCCAGTACGTATTACATCCTCTCTATAAACTCTACAATCTAGCCACACACAGTACTCCTAACCCAGAATGTACTCCTTCCTTATCTCCACCTGGTTTCAATTCAGACTCAACTGAAGTATCATCTTTCTTAATCTCCCTAACTGCTAGTTCTCTCCCTTCTAAACCAAATATGTCATCTTCTTCATTAGAATGTAAACTTCTTAAGGGCAAGAACTGTTTCAGCTTTTTCTTTGTATCTCCAGGGTTTAGCTTAGTGCCTAAATTAGGCATTTTAAAATGTTTATTCATTAATAGGTTGGTTTTAGGTACTAGGGAAGAAGGGAGGTTGGACTTCCTGTGATTGGACCATCCTATAGGTGTTATCCTGACAGCAGGAAGTTGTGTCTTTGATCCTACCTGTGTCAGGACCTCTGGTAGCTGATGAGATCACTGAGAGACAGAAGAGGAGAGTCCTAAAACAGAGAACCCTTGGGTACAATCACAAAGACAGATAATATCTTCACAAAGGATTTGGCGGAGAGGATTGGACAGAAAGATAGCCAGGAGAGAACAGAGTCAGGAAAATTTAGGAAAGGGAGAATATCCAGGAAGAGGGGGTATTCAACAGTGTCAGATGTTGCAGAGAAGTTGAAAGCATAGGAACTGAGAAGATCACTGGATTTGGCAATTAAAAGATCATAGTTAATATTTTTGTTTGGCATTGGTATTGCAAGTTAAATTGCAGTGACCTAAGAAATAAGTACTTGTAGGAAATAGAAGTAACAAAATGTAGTCAGCTTTTTTACATGTTATTTTGAACCAGATACTATATGTGAATCTCTAACTCAACATATCCTAACAGAACTTATTCTTTTCTCTTCTTAGGTTTTTGGTTAGAGTATCTTATTTGGAAATTTATAATGAAGAAGTTCGTGACCTTCTAGGAAAGGATCAGACACAGAGATTAGAGGTGAGGATATTTTGAAAAATTTAATACTGTCAGGTAAGAATTATTTTTCCATAGTATTACAGAATCATGATGTTAGAGCTAAAGAGAACCATCAAAAACCTCTTTGTGATGTAGAGAAGATAGGGAAAGTTAGATACAAAAAAGTCAAGTGACTTATTCAAGGTCATAGATTTAATATAAGAAAGAGAGTTGGGACTCCAACTCAGGTTTCCTTACTCCAGATTAAGTTTTAAGGGGACAATTAAATAAATTGAAGTTTTAGCTACTTTAGCATAAAGAGTTTTAGTGTTTTAACTTAAAGTTGAGCTCATGATACTATGCTGGACTGTATAGTTATTTTCAGCTTAATTTAGTCTAATTCTCTTTATAGACAGTATTAGAAATTAGTTGGAACTATTTCTGTTAAAATTGAAAAGATATTGCAATAATGTATTCTTGTTTTGCTCTAATTTTTAATATCTCTTTTGGCATTTTACTTCATCCTATAAACTATTTAAATTCCTTTTAAAAAAGAGTTTCATTGTCAAAGAACTTTTCTCACTTGGCCTGAAAATCACAGATTACATTTGTTCACATTCAAATAATATCTCATCCCACATGCCTTGTGAATGCTGTACTTTTCATAGCTGCTAATTGTTTTTCTCTAATGGATGTATTGCCCAATTTGTTTTAAGTAATAACATAAGTTTGTGTAACATTAGTCACTTTCTTACTTGCCTGTATTCTGCTGGGCCAAACTGTTAACTGGATGAAGAGTCACTTTTCCTTAATGTGAGGAAGTGCTTTTCTCCCATATCATGAATATGATGATGATAAAAAAAAAAACCAGGCCAACATACCTCTTGTTTTCCTTTAATTAGCTCGCTACTTCTTTTAGAATAGAGAATAGGCTAATGAAGGGATGGTTATGTAGAGGAATAAAATGTTTTTTGTTGTTTTTTGTTTTTTGCCTTTAAAGGGCAGTTGGGGTTAAGTGACTTGCCCAAGGTCACATGGCTAGTTTTTTTTGTGTGTGTTGAAAAATGTTTTCTTCCTGTTTTAAGGATTATTGTAAATTATTTATGTTGACATGTTACACCATTGCTATAGTAATCTGTAAACAAATACAAGGAATATTGATTTAGAAAGTATTATATATTATCAGAATGTAATCTTATTTTTTAGGTTAAGGAAAGACCTGATGTGGGAGTTTACATCAAAGATCTGTCAGCTTATGTAGTAAATAATGCAGATGATATGGATAGAATTATGACATTAGGCCACAAAAATCGTAAGTACAGTCATTAATTGGCAATAAATCTTTAATGTTGAGTATATTAGTGTGAAGGTGGTAATATAAGTTATATCACAGCTTGATGCCATGTGAAAGAGACATGATTTTGAGATATTCTAATAGTTGTCTATCTGGCAGTGAGCAAAATAATTGAGTCAGCGGGACAGATTTCTTTTTCAGTTCTAGTCTATTTTATGCCATGTAAATGGTGGCATCCCTTAGAAACTTCCACATAATTTAATCTCAAAAAAGAAAGTAAATGTTAATGGAAGATAATTTACAAAATTTGTACATGAAATCAATATCAGTGCAATTTACATTTTACATTTCCTGCTTAAATAATATCTTCAGTTTAAAATTAAAGCCATTTTATAAATAAAGTATGGACATTTAATTTAAAAAAATCTAAGAATGCCACCATCTACATTGTTTTGCTTTAAAGAAAATCCACTACTCCACGTACTGTATGTTTACATTTTGTTCCTGTGTACATTAGTCTGTGAAATAACTGTGGACCAGGATTTAGCACTTTATTAGATTCTCCATGGCGTAAATCAGATACTTACCTTTCTTAGTACTTCAAACATTTGTGACTTCATCTATTTGAATACTCTCTTTACCAAATCCCAGTTCCTCTGTGCCTTAGTAGATGGCTTAATGAGTTGCTGTAACTGAGTCTGACTTAATTAGGTTGTTAGAAGAGACAGTTGCTGGGTCTGTATGTGTAATCCTCTCCAGATTGATATAGGAACTGCCAAAAGTTTGTGTTCCACTGGTGCTAGGTATTTGGGATACCAAGTGTCACTTCCATTTCATAATAAAGCATCCCAGTGGGCCTTTGTTGAAGGCTTAACTTTTGTTATTCTTAAATTTTATTATATCTTCTTGTAGGTTACTTCTGCATGAATCTATGAAATAAGATCTTTGAGATCATTACTTTGGGATAAAATGAACATAATCTTAGTGCTTTTTAAAAGCACAGCTAAATTAGTTGGGATGTTGAACTTTATAACATACCTTCTTTTTTAACTTTGACACTTTACTGAGCAGTAGCATCTGGGATTAAAATGAGGTATTTTAGTTTAAACATGAGTGGCAAAGCAGATTCCTTCACAGTCAACATCAAAACCCTTGACAAAGATTTCCAATAATGGTTGAATAAATTAATTGTTATCTATGTAATTCAGAAGTGGATATGTCTTTTTTGCCTTACATCTAATAAAATTATATACTTTAAGTCATTATTTAATCATCTAATTTGTACTTTCAGACATGTTTGAACATTACCTTTTAAAAGTGATTTTCTTCTTATATGAAAGGTTCTGTTGGAGCAACTAATATGAATGAACATAGTTCCCGTTCCCATGCTATCTTTACAATTACCATTGAATGTAGTGAAAAAGGTGTTGATGGAAATATGCATGTTCGGATGGGCAAACTACATCTTGTAGATCTTGCTGTAAGTATTATGATGCTAAGTGAGAAAATTTTTTTCTCTAGTGATTTAATGGATAATTTCTACTTTCATTTTCAAAACTGCTTAGACAAATGAGAAGTCAGTGATGTAATTTAGTTCTTAAGGGTTTTTTTTGAGTTTTTGTTCACTTAATTTTTAAATGGACAGTTTATAAAAAATTTCTTGTTTTCTCCTGAATCTACTCTGTTTTTTCATCTTAATTCCTTTTTGTTCATTATTAGGGTTCAGAAAGACAGGCAAAAACTGGAGCTACTGGACAGCGACTGAAAGAAGCCACAAAAATTAACCTTTCACTCTCCACTCTGGGTAATGTCATTTCTGCCTTGGTTGATGGAAAAAGCACTCATGTACCCTATCGAAATTCAAAATTGACTCGTCTTCTTCAGGACTCCTTAGGAGGAAACTCAAAAACCATGATGGTAAGAACAGGATGGTTGCTCTCTTTGACTCAGTGCTAATTTATACATAACTTTTTGATTCAGTGGTGAATTTCATCTCACAACAGGCAAGTAAATGTATCCTTTTTTTTTTTTTTGGCTTTTTGGAGGGCAGTTGGGGTTAAGTGACTTGCCTAAGGTCACAGCTAGTTTTTGTGTTAAGTGTCTGAGGCTGGATTTGAACTCAGGTCCTCCTGACTTCAGGGCCGGTCCTCTGCTCACTGTGCCACCTAGCCACCCCATGTATCCTTTTTTATTAAACCATGTGATCATTCTGTGTGGGAAATTTCTTACATCTGCTGATAAAAGTGACAGAATCTAATCTCATTTCCTCCTTATGGCATGGAGACAAAAGTTTTTTGTTTTGGTTTTTAAAATTTACTTTATTTTCATTTCCAAATTCTCTTCCTCTCCCCCACTCATTAAGAAGACACATATGTATAGTCATGCAAAACAAATGTTCACATTAGCCATGTTCCAAAGGAAAGAAGCAAGAAAAAAATATGGACTGCTTCTTGAATTTTCACGTAATCCTTGTGCAGGGCCATGCTAATCATGGTGCTGATGCAAGTGGAGGGTAAGTTCTTAAAGGTTGTGCCAATGAAGCATAAGACATATATATGGTTTTAGTGATAGAATCTGTTGGAGGAACCATCTAGTAAGGACATAAGTGACTCATCACAAATAGATTTTTCTTTATGTAATGATCAGTTCTTTGGCCATAGCTACTCATAAAGCAGAGAATAATTAAATGTGACCCTCAGTTCTGCATATCTGCTTTCCCCAATGATAGTGATAGAATGGCTTTAAAAGGGCTACTAAGAGTCGGTGTTTTTAGATCATCTGTAAACATAGAGAGGTGTGGGCACTGTGGTACAATGGAAAGAAAGCCAGCCTTGAAGCCAGTAAAGACTGGGTTTGAGTCTGGCTTCTGACACATGCTCCTTTAGACAACTCTCTAAGACTTAATTTTCAGAGAAGGTGCTGACTTGCATTGGTAGATTTAATTTGTTCACTTTGGAAATTCAGAAATGGATATCAACAGGGCATTGGCAGA
Source organism: Gymnobelideus leadbeateri (assembly GCA_011680675.1). Lineage (NCBI taxonomy): Eukaryota > Metazoa > Chordata > Mammalia > Diprotodontia > Petauridae > Gymnobelideus > Gymnobelideus leadbeateri. The sequence continues at coordinate 410,064 of WOXC01007461.1, read as the reverse complement.
TTTAATTTATTCACTTTAGAAATTCAGAAATTGATATGAACAGAGCCTTTCCCTTCAGTAGAAGGAATTTCCTCACCCTTTGCTGGTGAAATCACAGGTCCATTCTCTATTCTGAAATAAACATTAGTTAAGTGGTACTCTACATTTGGGATCTTTTTCCTGTGACCAATAGAATCAACATGTATTTAGAATAAGAATAATGTTTTTTTGTGTTGTGTATCTAAATTCCTTTTGAAGAATAATATTTTTAAATTCATAAAAGATAAAAGGATTATGAACAAAACCATTTATTGAAATAAATACATGAGTGTTTTCCCCATAAAATTTCATGGACTCCCCTGAAATCCATCCATAGGTGATCTGTGGACCCCACATTAAGGGGTCCTTAGACCTTGTTAGAGATTCTCTTTAGAGGGACTTAAGTCCTTTAGAAGAAATGAACCATGTCAATATTGATACTTTTTTAAAGTTGATCATAGAAAAACAACATTTTAATGTACTAAAAATCAAAACCAAAGGTCTCTCCCCCTACAGTCTATCTTCCATTCGGATGTCAAAGTGATCTTCCTACTTTCCAAACTCAGTGGCTTCCTATTGGCTGCAGGAAAATTTAAAAACCTCTCTTTGGCATTGAAAGCCCTTCATAACTTGACCCTCTCCTTTCTAATCTTTTTTGTTTGTTTGTTTGTTTGTTTGTGGAAGGCCTACTGCTGGTTTGCTGGGGTGCAGCCTGCCCCTCTCACCCTGGTGCCATAGACTTTTCTTGCCAATTTTCTAAGTTGTCTTAATTTGGAAAATTATTTCACCCTGTCCTTTTTGTAGGTTCTGCCACACCAGCATTTGTTTTGATGCATTATTTAAAATTATTTAGAGCGGTTTGGAGGAGAGCTTAGGCAAATTCCTGCCTTTTCTCTAACATCTTGGCTCCTCCCCTGATGCATTCTATTTCTATTTTGCCTTTTGGATGTAAGAGATTTGGGCAATTTTTCTTTCAAGATTTCTTGAAATATGATATATCGAAGCTCTTTTATTTTTGGTTATAGCTTTCAGATAGCCCAATGATTCTTGAATTTTTTTCTCCTTGATTTGTTTTCCAGGTCAGTTGTTTTTGCTGTGATATACCTTGCATTTTCTTCTATTTTTTCATACTTTTGACTTTATTTTAATATTTCTTTATGTCTCATGGAGTCTTTAGCTTCTGTTTCATCCATTCTGACTTAAAGGGAGTTTGTTCCTTGGGTCAGATTTTATACCTTTAAGCAAGCTGTTAATTCCCTTTTGATTCTTTCTTCCATAGCTCTCATTTCTTTTCTAGTTTTTCCCTATAGTGCTCTTATTTCTTAAAAAACAAAAATCATTTTAGTCTCTTTTTAAAAAGTTTTGCTTTATCTTTTTCAGGAATTGTATTTGAATTTGTGCCCCAGATGTATTTTTCTTTGCACCTGAGCTTTTAGGTAATTTAGTAATTTTTTCCCTCTGGATTTCCCCTCTTAAACTTTGCTGTCACCATAATAGCTTTTTATAGTGGATTTCTTTTTTTTTCTTTTTTTTCAATTTTCTTTTTTTATCATTTAAATTTTTTTTCTTTTTCTTTTTTTTTCTTTTCCAAATGCTTTATTAACTTCTGGTTTATATCATTCATTTCCGCCAGATTTTGAGTTACAATTTTTTCCCCTACTCACCACCCCAGAATAGCAGTCCTACAGGATATTCCCTGATCCAATCTGCTCTCTCCTATATCTTCTCCCATACCCCCTTCGACTTTGCCATTACGGCGAGGTGAATCTCTGTGCCCCAATGCCTGTATATCTCATTTCCCAATTATATGTGATAGTATTAATAATAGTATTTATATATTTTTAAACATTTGATTTTAAAACTTTGAATTCCAGATTCATTCCCTTCCTCCCTTGTCACCCACTCTTACTGGGAAGACAAGCAATTCAGTATATGTTATACATGTATAGGTATGCAAAACATTACCATAGTAGATATATTATAAAAGACTATGTTTCCCTACCTCCTATCCCACCTCTCACTTGGTCTATTTCCTACTTTGATCCTGTCCCTTTTCAAAAGTGGGTGCTTCCAACTTACCTCCCCCGCAGCCTGCTCTCCCTTCCATCATTCCCTCTCTCATCCCCTTACCCCCTACTCTCCTGTAGGGTGAGATATCTTATTTAGTATGTATGTCATTCTCTCCCTGAGCCAAATTCTTCCCTTTCCTCTTCTGTATGAGATAGTTTACCTCATTCTGTCTCTCCCCATCTCCTCTTGTTATATTCCTCTCTCACCTCTTAATTTCACCTTTTAAGTATCATCCCTTCCTATTAAATTGGTCCTGTGCCCTGTAAAGATATATACACACATTCACATATGTATTCATATGCCCATATACCCTTCTTAAACTATTTTCATACTGAGAAAGGTTTCATCAGTTACAGTTATCATTTTTTCATGTAGGAATGTAAATAGTTCAACTTTGATAAGTTCCTTTTGATTTCTTTTCCCTTTTTACCTTCTCAAGCATCTCTTGCTTCTTGTGTCAATGTCAGATTTTCTATTCAACTCTAGTTTTTTCCTCAAGAATGCTTGAAAGTCCTCTCTTCCTGAATGACCATATTTTCCCCTGAAACATGATACTCAGTTTTGCTGGGTAGGTGATTCTTGGTTTTAATCCCAGCTCCGTTGCCCTCTGGAATATCATATTCCAAGCCCTTCCATCCCTCAAGTATAGAAGCTGCCAGATCCTATGCTATCCTGATTGTGTTTCCACAATATTGAAATTGTTTCTTCCTGGCTGCTTGTAATATTTTCTCCTTGATCTGGGAGTTCTGGAACCTGGTTATAATATTCCTAGGAGTTTTCTTTTTGGGATCTTTTTCAGGAGGTGATCAGTGGATTCTTTCAACCTCTGTTTTGCCCTCAGGTTCTAAAACATCAGGGCCATTTTCCTTGAGAATTTCTTGAAGGATGATTTCTAGGTTCTTTCTTTGATCATGGCTTTCAGGTAGTCCAATAATTTTTAAATTATCTCTCCTGGATCTATTTTTCAGGTCAGTGGTTTTTCCCATGAGGTATTTCACATTGCCTTCTATTCTTTCATTTGTTTGGATCTGTTTAACAGCATCTTGATTTCTCATAAAGTCACTAGCTTCCATTTGCTCCAGTCTAACTCTGAAGGAATGAATCTCCTCATTGAGCTTTTGAGATTCTTTTTCCATCTGGCAAATCTAGCTTTTTAAGGTATTCTTCTCCTCATTGCATTTTTGAGCCTCTTTTGCCATTTGAGTTAGTCTTTTTTTTTTTCTTGCCTTTTGGAGGGCAATTGGGGTTAAGTAACTTGCCCTAGGTCACATGGCTAGGTTTTTATTTGTGTGTGCGTTAAGTGTTTGAGGCCGGAACCAAACTCAGGTCCTTCTGACTCCAGGGCCGATGGTCTACTCACTGCGCCACCTAGCCGCCCCTGAGTTAGTCTATTTTTTAAGGTGTTATTTTTCTCAGGCTGTTGACTCTCATTTCATACTTTTCCTGCATCATTCTCATTTCTCTTCCCAATTTTTCCTCCACTTCTCTTATCTCCTTCTAAAGGTCCTCTATGGCCTGGAACCAGCTTGTATTTTTTTTTTTTAAAAGCAATTGGGGTTAAGTAACTTGCTCAAGGTTATACGGCTAGTCATTTTGATTTATGCGTGGGTGCTCATTTTCTGAGGCCGGATCTGATCTCGGGTCATCCAAACTCCGAGGCCGGCGCTCTTACTCACTGCGCCACCTAGCCACCCCTTTAGGGCAATTGGGGTTAAGTAACTTGCCCAAGGTTACACGGCTAGGTTTTTGTTTGTGCGGATTAAGTGTCGGAGGCCGGCTCCGAACTCAGGTCCTTCTGATTCCAGGGCTGGCGCTCTATTCACTGCGCCACCTAGCCGCCCCCAGCTTGTATTTTCATTTGGGGATTTTGGTGTAGGAGTTCTGACCTCCCAGTCCTCCTCCTGTTCCATGCTTCAGTCCTCTTTGCCCCCAAAATAGGAGTTTGATGTTGAATTTTTCTGTTTCTTTTGTTTCCTTTGCAAAGTCATGTTGCCATTCAATTACTTGACTTGTGGGCTTTTTGCCACAGTAGGGCTCTGCCACCAGCCAGGGGAACTTCAGTCCCAAATGCTGGCATTTTCTCAGCTGCCAGAGGTATTAGTTGGGTGGCCTCTGTGAAGCCTCCACACGCTCTGGCAAGCTGGTCACATACCCCAGGACCTCCACCCCAGAGCGCAATCCAGATCTGAGAAGGTTAAAGCAAGAGTGATTACCTTCCAGACTGATCGCCGGTCCCCCTACAGTCCACAGGCGAGGAGCTGAAGCTGCAACGTGAGGCAAGCATGCCAGCTGCTCAGCATCTCAGTGGCTTCTCATCCCCAGGGAAAGAGGCCAATGTGCTCTCCAACCTAGTAGGTCCCAAAGTCCATACTGCACTGGCCTCTCGCTTTGTCGTTGGCATCTATGTGCTGGTAATTCTGGAAACGCCACAGCTGTTGGTGTTCTGGAGTCCCTCCAGCTGGCTGCAGGTTGGCCACCCTGGGGCTAAAACCTCCGACTCACCCAGGCCTGGGCTCGGCTCCGAGAGCACTGTGCTGGCCGCTCCCTGCCAGGTTGCCAGGCTGTCCTCGGTAGGAGGTTAGCTTCTCTGTGTCATTTTGTGGGTTCTGGAGCTCCAGAAGTTGTTCACTGTCCCCTTTTATATAAATTTGAAGTGGTGTGGGCCAGAGTCCTGAGGAAGTGCTGTTACTACTCCACCCCCTGATTTCTGTTGTTTTGTTTTCTCATCGTTCCAACCTATTGACTCCAGATTTTGTTAGGGCTAGGCTCTTCACACTTCTGGAGGGAAGATCTGGACTTTTCCTCCTATTGCTGCTTTTTTGGGAGCATATTGATTGTTATGCTATCCCAGACTCTCAATGATCACTCAGGCTAAGGACCTGGAAGGTTTCGGTGGTTCCAAGTTGTTTGATCTAGGGCAAAGTCTAATTATTGCTCCTGTGGTCTAAACCCTTCAAGTTCCTGACCTGGATATGTGTCTGAATAGCAGTATAGTATCTTTTTTGGCGGTTCAGTAGATTACCACTAATCGTCATCTGGAAAGCTGTGCTGGTTGTTCTGCAGGTGTCAGAGTAGGCTAGAATTTGGAACTGAGACCTTGCTCCTCCTCTGGAGTCCAAGTCACATTGCTGCTACTAGTTTCTGGGCTTGTTTCTTGCTTGATACACAGCTTAGGTTTCCTGATCATTCTCAGTCTAGAACTCCCACTTCAGTGCTCAAGTCCTTCTTCAGTCTGTCCTAGATCTATGGCCCAGAACTGAATAGTAAGTGACAGAGTGGCCAGTTGTCAGCTCTTCCTGCACCCAAATAATTTAGGCCCCTCTGTAATAGATCTGGGACCTCTTTTTGCCTTGGTACACAGTCCCTCCCTGTGCATGGTATAGTTTTGACCAAATCCTGGCATCATTGTCTGTAGACCTCTGTCTCCCTCTGCCAACCTGGCCTGCCAACCTCACCAGGATTTTTTTTTCTTTGATTTCTCAATCAGAATTTGGCCTGATAACTTTTCTAGGTCTGTTTACAGGAATTTTTAGAGCAAGGGGAACTCACTGTACTTCTGGTTACTCTGTCACCTTGGCTCCCTATCACAATGGCTTTTTTTAAAAATGCAGTTGATTGGGGTGGCTAGGTGGTGCAGTGAGTAGAGCGTTGGCCCTGGAGTCAGAAGGACCTGAGTTCGGATCCGGCCTCAGATACTTAACGCACACACAAACAACAACAACAACAACAACAAAACCTAGCCTTGTGACCTTGGGCAAGTTACTTAACCCCAGTTGCCCTCCAAAAAGCAAAAAAAAAATGTAGTTGATGAAATCCTTTCAGTCAGCAAAATACTAGATATTGCTGTAGGAGTCAACTATCTGATGCATTCACACCATTGACTGGTTAGAACAAATGTCAAAATGAAAATCTGGTCAGGAGAAAGGATAGTTCTTGTTTGTTAACCATTTTCTACAGAAGACATGAAATGCTTTCTACATTGAGGAGGCCAAAAGGGCCCAGAAATTGCTTTAGCCAGCAAATACTTACTCTCATCACCACAAATGTGAGGAGTGTGCTTTTAGAATGTAAAATCACTAATAAAACACTATGAAGATTGCAGAAAATTACAAGGAGCTTCCCCTTATAAAATAACAAAGATGAAAACATGTCTAAAAATCAATCCACAAGCCTTGTGTGTTCCAGGCACTGTATGAAGCACCAAGGATACAAAGACAAAAATGAAATAGCCCCTGCCCTCCAGGAGCTTAGGGAGGACAATACATACATAAATAAGTATATACCAGAAAAAAATTGCAAAAGTAAAATAAATACAGAAAGCTTCATTGACTCAGTAGAACGACTTTACCATAGAACATTCATAAGTACAGCCACTAGAAAGATAACAAATAGGAAATTGAACATTTTGTCAACATTTTTATTAATGACTTCAAAACCACTAACCTCTAATCACCTTTAGGAGGTGATTTTTAAGACGAAGTTGGAAAAAGTGACCAGGCTAGTACAGAGACAGTGTTTAGGAGATAGGGCAATAAATGATATGATCTTGAAAACATCAAGAGATTATTTCACAAGTTATTTTAGGGAGGAGACAAATGCTAAGAGAATGGAAAGTAAAATCACAGATTACCTTAATATCATAAAAAGCTGATTAAGAAGTTAGTGACTTGTATAAACACATATATGAGTGTGTGTATATATGTATACATGTATATATAGTGGACACAGGATCAGTTGAATATGAAGGGATGATATCTAAAAAATAAAACTAAGAGGTGAGAAAGGGAGAGATAGAATAGGTTTAAGTATCTCGTAAAGTACCTTAAGTACCTATTAAAGAGGCAAGAGAAAACTGTTACAATGGAGGAAGGTGAAAGGGAGTAGGTCAACCTTACTCTCATTGAATTTGGCTTAAAGGAGAGCCGAGCCCAGGTCCGCCTGAGCTGAGGTTTTAGCCCCAGGGCGGCCGGGCCAGCAGCCGGCTGGAGGAACCCCAGAACACCAGCAGCTGTGGTAATTCCAGAATTATCAACACAGACATGCCTAGGACAAAGTGAGAGGTTAGTGCCCTATGGACTTTGGGACCAGTATTTGGGGAACGCGTTGGCTTCCTCCCCTGGGGGCTAGAAGCTGCTGAGGAAACACTCCATTTTGTAGTTTTCAGTGGCAGCTCCAGCTCCTGGCCTGTGAACTCTAGGGAGATCCAGCGATCAGTCTTGGGGGGTAATCGCTCTTGCTTTAACCTCCCTGGATCTGGATTGTGGTCTGGGGTGGAGGTTGTGGGGTGGGTATCCAGCTTGCCAGAAATGGAAGTTGTCCCCCCACACGTTCGGGACAGAAGCTCCCCTGTCTGGTGGCAGAGTCCTACTGGGGCAACAAGCCTAAAAGTCAAGTAATTAAGTGGCAACATGCCAAGGCAAAGGAAACAAAATAAATAGAAAAATGCAACATTAGACTCCTATTTTGGGGGCAAAGAGGATCAAAGCATAGAACAGGAGGAGGACTGAGAGGTCAGAAATCCTGCTCCAAAAGCCTCAAAGGAAAATATGAGCGGGTTACAGGCCATAGAGGACCTTAAGAAGGACTTTAAAAATCACATAAGAAAAGTGGAGGAAAAATTGGAAAGAGAAATGAGAAGGATGCAGGAAAAGTATGAAATGAGGGTCAACAGCCTGACTGAGGAAAACAACTCCTTAAAAAACAGACTAACTCAAATGGCAAAGGAGGCCTAAAAGGGCAATGAGAAGAAGAATGCCTTAAAAAGTCGAATTTGTAGGGGCGGCTAGGTGGCGCAGTGAATAGAGCACCGGCCCTGGAATCAGAAGGACCTGAGTTCGGAGCGGGCCTCTGACACTTAATCCACACAAACAAAAAAAAAACCTAGCCGTGTAACCTTGGGCAAGTTACTTAACCCCAATTGCCCTAAAGGGGCGGCTAGGTCGCGCAGTGAGTAAGAGTGCCGGCCTTGGAGTTTGGATGACCCGAGATCAGATCCGGCCTCAGAAAATGAGCACCCACGAATAAATCAAATGACTAGCCGTGTAACCTTGAGCAAGTTACTTAACCCCAATTGCTTTAAAAAAAAAAAGTCGAATTTGCCAGATGGAAAAAGAATCTCACAAGCTCACTGAGGAGATTCATTCCTTCAGACTTAGACTGGAGCAAATTGAACCTAATGACTTTATGAGAAATCAAGATGCTGTTAAGGAGATCCAAACAAATGAAAGAGTAGAAGGCAATGTGAAATATCTCATGGGGAAAACCACTGACCTGGAAAATAGATCCAGGAGAGACATTTTAAACATTATTGGACTTACTGAAAGCCATGATCAAAGAAAGAACCTAGAAATCACCCTTCAAGAAATTCTCAAGGAAAATGGCCCTGATGTTTTAGACTCAGAGGGCAAAATAGAAGTTGAAAGAATCCACTGATCACCTCCTGAGAAAGTTCCCCCCCAAAAAACTCCCAGGAATATTATAGCCAGGTTCCAGAATCCCCAGATCAAGGAGAAAATACTTCAAGCAGCCAGGAAGAAATAATTTCAATATTATGGAAACACAATCAGAATAGCACAGGACCTGGCAGCTTCTACACTGAGAGATGAAAGGGTATGGAATATGATATTCCAGAGGGCAAAAGAGCTGGGACTGAACCCAAGGGTTACCTACCCAGCAAAACTGAGTATCATGTTTCAGGGGAAAATATGGTCATTCAGTGGAATAGAGGACTTTCAAGCATTCTTGAGGAAAAAACCAGAATTGAATAGAAAATTTGACATCCAGACACAAGAAGCAAGAGATGCCTGAGAAGGTAATCAGGGAAAAGAAATCAAAAGGAACTTATCAAAGTTGAACTATTTACATTCCTATATGGAAAAGCAATAACTGTGACTGATGATATCTTTCTCACTATGAAAATAATGGAAGAAGGGTGTGTGGTCATATAAATACATATGTGAATGTGTGTATATGGTTACAGTTATATATGGATAGAGGGCATAGGTTGAATCTGTTGAGAAGGGAGAATACTCAAGGGATGAAATTATGAGGTGAGAGAGGCAAGTGGCAAGAGGAGATGGGGAGAGACAGGGTAGGGTAAACTATCTCATGTAGAAGAAGCAAGGGGAAGTGGCTGCAGGGGAGGGGAAGAATAGGAAGGCAGAAAGGCAAAACCATATTCTCATTGAATTTGGTTCAGGGACAGAATGACATACATACTAAATGGGATATCTCAACCTGCAGCTGAATAGGGGGAAGGGGATGAGAGGAGGGATGATGGATGGGAGGGCATTCTTAGGGGGAGGGGAGGTTGGAAGTACCCACTATAGAAGAGGAACAGGATCAAGTAGGGAATGGACCAGGTGGGGGGTGGGATGGAATTATAAGCAGCCTTATACAATATATCTACTATGGTAATGTTTTGCATAGCTAGACATGTACATCATATACTGAATTACTTATCTTCCCAGAGAGAATGGGTGACAAGGGAGGAAGGGAATGGATCTGAAATTCGAGGTCTTTAAATTAAATGTTTCAAATATATATAAATACTATTATTAATACTCTTTTGCATGTAATTGGGAGATAAGATGTGCAGGCATTGGGGCACAGAGATTCACCTTGCTCTAATGGAAAAGTCGAAGGGGATATGGGAGAAGATATGGGAGAGAACAGTTTGGAGGAAGCGATATCTTGTGGGACTGCTATTCTGGGATGGTGGGTAGGGAAAAAACGGGGGGAGGAATTGTAACTCAAAATCTGGCGGAAATGAATGATGTAAAACAGGAGTTAATAAAGCATTTGTTTAAAATGAATTTGGCTTAAAAAAGGAATAACATACATACTCAATTGGGTATTTTACCCTACAGGAAAATAGGGGGGAAGGGAATAAAAGGGGCATGGTAGGAGGGAAGACATATTGGGAGAGAAGGTAGTTAGAAGCAAACGCCTTTGAAATTACTTTGGGTCAAAGTAAAAAATAGAATAAGTGGGGGGTGGGATAGGATGGAGGGAAATAAAGTTAGTCTTTCACAATATAACTACTGTGGAAATGTTTTATATAACTACACACGTACAACCTATATTGAATTGTTTGTTTTCTCAGTGGGGCTGGGTGAGGAGGGAAGAAGGCAAAGAATCTGGAGATGAAAGTTTTAAAAGCAAATGTTAAAAAATTGTTTTTTACATGCAACTGGGAAATAAGATACACAGGCAATGAGGATATAAGAAGAGAGCAGATTGGGGGAAGGGGTATTCAGTATGCTTGCTGTCTTAGGATGGGGGGTAGGGAAAAGATCATGAGAAAATTTGTAACTCATCTTGTAGAAATGAATATCAAAAACTAAAAATAAGTAAATAAATTATGATTTGCAAAATTCTTTTAAAAAAAAGTCAGTGACTACCCGTTTCTCATGTTTATACATTCTTTATGCAAATGTTCTGTGCTTGTATCAGGGATCTCCTTAATGAAAATATAAGATAGGAATAGACAAACTTTTTCGAATGATTGCAGGACAACTTATCTTTATAATCACATGGTTGAGTAAAAGGTCCAGAGAAAAGTAGATCCCTCTGTGTTTACTCTTTGATTATTAAAAAAAAAAAAAAAAACAGGCCCCTTCCAATAAGGACTCTCTAATATGATTGTGAATATAAAATTGTACAAGGTTGCTTCATTAAATGTAGCCACAGAGAAGAGTCAGTTCTGTAAAGCTTCTCATTATTAACATTAAGCAAGGCATAAAAAGGAGAGATAAAAACTTCAGTACTTTCTGGAGGTTTTGTTGCTGTCATGGAGGATGTCCTACAATTTGTGTATAAATACAGTACTAGAAATTGTGCCATGCTTTTAAGAGTCACAGACTTCGGGGCGGCTAGGTGGCGCAGCGAGTAGAGCGTCAGCCCTGGAGTCAGAAGGACCTGAGTTCGGATCCGGCCTCAGACACTTAACACACACACAAACAAAAAAAACCTAGCCGTGTGACCTTGGGCAAGTTACGTAACCCCAATTGCCCTCCAAAAAAAAAAAAAGAGTCACAGACTTCTTCCTGTTATAAAACTTTATACACCAATATTTTCCCATAGAACTATGAGTCTTCCAAACTCCACAAAGAATCACAGTTTTGGGCAAACAAGACATAAATGGAGATATGTATGGTGGGTGCAAGGAGGCTTGAATATGTCAAGAATGATTCTACAGAATGTGTAGTAGCGGATGTCATTTAGGAAAAGCTGTATTTGAAAAGGAAATGGGCCAGTTTATATAGGCAGAAGTAATGATAACAGATGCATGACCCAAGTACTACACTAATTATAAAGAGACCTAATGGACGATAGCCTGTATTTTGGATGGTTCCTCTTCTTGATCTCTGGGAGGACATGGGAAAGAGTCCCATAGGATGATCAGTGTGGATAGGTTATGATGTGAGACAGCAGAGGGTATTACCCACCTTGATGAGATTTTAGATCTGTTTTGATGCTTTAAAATATTGCTAAAATAAAAGCTGTAGCTTTTAGTAAGTTGGAAACAAATTTGTGTCATTTTTCTTAGGTTAATTATTTAAAATATGTAACAATTTAATTGCTTTCACCAAGTCTGTTATATTAATAACAAAATATTTTTGTTAAATGTGTCAAATATCAAAGAACTGGTTTTTGTGTTCTTACTATAACAGTGTGCAAATATTGGGCCTGCAGACTACAATTATGATGAAACTATCAGTACATTGCGATATGCTAACCGTGCTAAAAACATTAAGAATAAAGCTAGAATTAATGAAGATCCAAAGGATGCTTTGCTTCGCCAATTTCAGAAAGAAATAGAAGAACTCAAAAAAAAGCTTGAAGAAGGTAACTACATAATTTTTTATATGGAGCTTAGCATATTAGCATATCTGTCGAGAACTCTGATACAGATAACCTGTTGAATATTCCTTGAAATTTTGAACTAAATTACAAGGTTGCTCTTTTAGAAGACATTTCTAAGAAGTAACAATAATTCTGTACACTTGTATTGTTTTAGTAACCATTTGTGCTTTTTATACTTCTGTAATAAATGAGAAAAATAATTTAATCTTTTTTAAAAATTGATATATATATATATATTGTATTAGAAAATATTTAACATTAACAGATAACCCTGTGATGATTATGAGCTTTTTTTGCTTGTATTTACTGTAAAAAATCTTTAGAATTTTAAACCTCTATATAGTAGAAAATACAATTGTAACTCGAGTCTGATAAAAATCAGTTCTTAGTTATTATTGATAACAAGAGAACAAAAACATGAATTTCATTCTATATAGTATATGTTGCAGAAATTGTTTGCATTTGGCCTTGAAAAGTATTTAGATTTGAATATGTGTATAACCCATCAAGTGTGTTGGATGGTGTTGAGGGTTCTCTTTCTAAAAAAGAATCAAACTGAAAACCTTACTTAGGAAATTGGGAAGCTCTTTAGTTTCTTAGACTTCTTTCACCTGCTTTGTTCTTCTCTGCAATTTTATGTTGAGAATAAATGTGTTTCTTTAACTGATGCCAAGTTTTGATCTTTTCAAATCTCCTAGGGAAGAAACCAGAGATTAAGCATTTGGTTTCACCTAATGCTTTTTTAAAATTTGTCAAGTAAATAAGAAGGAATTGAACCATTTCAATAATTTTTTATTGTTGAGTTGATAGTTATATCAACTAGTAGGGATCAGAGGGATCAATAAAGCAAATATCTTGTAGAAAATATGCTATATATAAATTTGGAAGCAGGATTTATGGGATTAAGGCAGCTGTTTAGCTAGTCTACCTTCAGATAATATATATGGAAGTTCAGGGTTTTAAATTTGACCACTAGGTGGTATTTATAGCCAGTATTTATAGCAAATCTTTAAATCTATAAAATTCTAGAATTCCAATAAATTATAAATAAAATTCTGCATTTATATTCATATGAAACACACCTAGCTATTAGCAAACACTTATTAAGCAATTACTTACTATGCACTAGGCTTTGTGCTGGGTATTCAGGATACAAAGACAGAAATGAAATAGTCCTTGCCCTTAAGGAACTTTTATTCTTTCAGGGGAGCAAATAAGTACAGAAATAAATATATGCATGGGAGGCAGCCAGTGTAAAGGCCTGGCATGTATGAGGAATAGCAGTAAGTCCAGTTTGACTTGACTGTAGAGTGTAGGAAAAGGAGTTACAGAATAAGGCTGGAAAGCAGGTTTGGATCAAGTTATCAAGAGGTGTAAATGGCCAATAGGAGTTTATATTTGAGGTGAGCCTTAATGGGGGGTTAGTAGAGTTTATCCAGTAGGACAGTGACATGGTCAGTCCTGTGTTTTTGGAAAATCACTTTGGCAGATGTATGGAAGTTGGATTAGAGTGGGGAGAGACATGTGGAAACTAGTTAGGGGGCTAAGGCAGAAGTGATGAGGGTCTGAATTAGGGAGATGGATGCATGAATAGTGAAGAAGAGTTGGGTGTAGGAGTTGTTGTGGAGGTAGAAATGACAAGGTTTTGGCAGTCGATTAGATATGCGGGGGAAGAAAGGGTCTGGAGCTAAGGATAATTCAGGATTTTGAATTCTAGAGACCAGAAGGATATTGACCCTTGATGGAACTAAAGAAGTTTAATAGAACTTTTGTTTTATTACTTAGAAGATAGTTGCAAAATATTACTCAACTTCCTACTTAAATCCTATCAAATACAACAAAAATAAATGCATGGTATTGGTGTAGACAATCCCAAATAGCTTGTGAATTAGAATACAGTATGAAAGACATGTTAAATATATTTCTATCCAGGAGAAGAGATTTCAGGCTCTGATATCAGTGGGTCAGAAGATGATGAAGATGAAGAGACTGAGGCTGGAGAACATGGAGAAAAAAGGAAAAAGAGAAGGGGTAAGATGTTTTAGTAATAAAATTTCTAGAAATGCATTTGGTTGCTTCCTTATTCTAGTTTTTGTAAGTATGTTACGTGCAAGTAACTTTTGTAGTCATCTCCTATGTAACACAACTTAATTTTTTAGAATTAAAAATAGGTAGTGTTAGGGAAATATGTGACATTGGAGTAGCTTTTCATATTCTTCTGCAGTGACTTCATGATTATGGCAAGTTAATCCACATATTATAATACTGAAACATGTTGACCAGCATCAATCAAAACCCCATATATAATTTTTAAGGGTTTATTGTTAATTGTTATTCTACAAGGTATGCCAGTTTTAAATGTTATGTGATTTTAGCTGAAACCAATTTTGATTGAACTTTCTAACTGTTCTGTGGAACCCAAGGCTTTTATAAAAATTGGCTACGGTTTATGGAGTATCTTGTAAACAATTGTCTTTTATATATGTCTTTTAGAATATGAAAGCCCTATTTTTTTCAGATTTTAAATATTTACATGTTTTATTTCTGAATCTTAATTCCTTACTCTTCTAACAACTCTAGATTATACCTTTATTCTCACCCTGAACCTGGCATTTGTCCCCAAGGGCATATAGTACAAAAAGTGAAAGGTACCAGTTCTGTATGTAAAAAATATATTATTTTTTTCCTAAATATGAAACACAACAAAAAGAAAAGATTTTATTTTCTCCCCTGTCCGGAAACTTGCCTAAAATTTATTTTGATCGTTGTTACTTTGGACCTTTCTTTCCTTCCCTTAATCATGTTGATAAACAGATTTAAATTTTACCTCATTATAGTTTTCTTACTGTTAAAATTATGTTCTTAAAAATTTTTACGAATTTTTAAAATGTATGGGTTGAAAATCCTAATTTATTTTTTATCTTTGCTTTTTTAAAAATAATAAATCCCATTTAATTCTAATATGGGTAATGTGTGAAAATGAATTTCACAAGTAATAATGTTTTTAAAAATGAGAGTAGTTTCCTCCCAGAGGTGCAAATTGAAAAATTTTCAGCAGTAGAATTATGAAAATGAAAACCTGTAAAAGCTTTGGATTTCACAAGCAGTGTTTCTGGGGTGAGAAAGAAAAGACAGAAATGCTGTTTGACTAATGAAAATTAATAAGTTAAAATAATTTTGATTTTGTATTTACTAAAACATGGTTCCTTTAAGTAATCTAGAGAGATTTAACACATTCACATGTCAAAAGTGGCCAATCTTCATTCCAGCTTACTGAATTAATATGTTTTGGGTGAGTATTGAGTATTAGTAGATTACTAAATGGGTTAGTTTTCTGAGATTGATATTATGATGTTTTGGTATTATGAAAGTATAGTGGTTAATAGTTCTCTGAAGCTGTTTTTAAAGAAAAATATGTAGTATTTATAGGTCTTTCACATTCTATGTTCTAGAACTGAATTTTTCTCTGTTTTCATTTTCTTTTTTTTTCTTTCTTTGGTTTTCCCTTGGGCTCATTTCCTTGTTTTCCAGGCAGTAGCAGCAGCAGTAGTTCAGATTCTACATGCTCTGTGGTAGAGAAACCCCTGGATAAATCCTTGACTAGTGAGTGGGAGCTCTTAAAATCCTCTAACAAAGCTTTGACTTTACCATAACTTTTGTGCTTCGTGTTTCAAATGCTGCACTGCTCCCTGTCATTTAAAAACAACAAAACGAAAAAAACCCCTGAGGATTTTTCAGTAGGCGAAAGCATGTGGGTGTTTTTTCTTTTGATAAACTTCTAATTAAGCAATATTATCAAACTTATGCTGACCTTAAGTTTGAGAATAATTATAAATTCATGCTTTGCAAATGAGATAATGTAAAGAGAACTAGTAAGCTGTATATGAAGGTTAATTTGTTAGTTACCATCTGTATTAGTGGGCTGTTTTATTTAGTTTCTCAAAAGTATAATCTGAAATTGAAAATACATTAGAACTCACATTATAACTTGATTTATTAATCTCTTGTTATACTAGTGAACCAAACAATGCCCCTAAAAAATGAGAGTTTAATAAAAGCTTGATTAACAGCCTATTAGTTGTTTAATCCTCTGAGGAATTCTGTCAAACTTAGCTTTAGCTCTAGATTAAAAATGAGAAGAGACGTGTATGAGTTCTGAAGATGATCTTGTTTCCTTTGACATCGTTTAAAAATTTTCTAGTAATAATGAATTTAGTAGGAACTTAAGTGGACTATTTGATAATACTCTGGTAGTTTGGCGTATGAGAGAAATACTGAAATAGGTTTAGAGAAGGTACAGAGCTATGGAAAAAATTTGTGCAGAACCTATTTAAACTATATTTAAACAAAGGCTGTTTCCTTAAAAATATTTTAATTTAATTTATTTATTTTAAAAGAAATTAATAGAAAAGAGGGAGGGGACAGTGCTTTCTCAGACTAGCTTGCAGCTTACTTTCTTTTGAAACATTATCTTTATACTTAACCTTTCCTAAACTAATTTAAAAGTCTGGACAAACATCTTCATGGTTGTAGGCGTCTGCTAAAGGAATGCCAAAAATATTGAAATGATCTTTATCTGTTGACAATTATTAAGCATTTTACGAAACCAGTATTAGAGCTTATTTTTTTGGGGGGTAGTATGTGTTAGAGTGATTGCGGATGTAGTTATACAATGATATTTTGCATTATCATAAAATAAATAAGAAAACATCATCTAAATGGGAGACCACAAACTATGATATTAATTTCATTTGCTGATTGAAAACAGTTTCTTTTAGCTGGATTTTAAAATAGTAATTTTTACTGAAAGACATTTTGGAATGTATTTTATTTATTTCAGCAACTTGATTATAACTTAATATGTGCCTAGCCTCTGTTAAATTCCTATTTCAATGTCTTATAGTGGTATGGAGGCAATTTGGGGTTCTCAAAGTATACGCCTATTGAATATGAGCTCTGGCAGGTTCTACCAAGATGTAAAGGCTTTGGAGAGGCTCATCAAATAATTCAGACGATTAATTCTTTTTGCCACCACAACTCAGTGAAGATCATCTCCTGAGGCAAAGAAGGGTTGTGAATAGTTTTGATGTTACAGTAGCAAAATCACAGATCCTTGAAATATTCAATCATGTGCCTAGCACTTCAGATTAATTTTTTTTCTCACAGATGTGTTTGTACATTGGGAATTAGAAGGATAGTTTTCCTCAACATATGTTTGTAGTGCATTCTCCTATTTAAAGAATTAGATCTATCTTTTGATTAGATTTAAAATACTTGATTAGCTAGTTAGGATTGATTTCTGCAGTTGCATAATAGCAGTTACAATTAACCATCTACTAATATGCTGAATGTAATTTGGTGACTTGTCACACAGGGGTGTACCTTTCTGTAATATTCTTCTGAAATGTAGTCTGACAAAATTGTAAAGAAACTAAATCTTGAAAAATCAAATCGTTTTTTGAATGTGCATCAATAATTTACTTTTATATTAAAAAATTTAAATATACTATTTAAAGAAAACCAGACATGAATAATTTGTTGAGGCAAAGACTCCTTTCTTAATGCAGAAGTAAACTAATATTTCTGTTTTATAAGTTTGAAATACCTGGTTTTCTTCAAGTGGAACACACATTTTTGTCATTATCCTCTCAAGGAACATTAAAATTGAGAATGTATAGAAACAGTGTAAGTAAAGTATGCAGTTTTGAATAAACGTGCAATTTTAGACTGCTTTGGGGGCATTTATTTTAACATTAAGTTTTCTGGCTTTGTGTGTAATATAGGCACAATCACATAGTAAATTTGATATTGGTGACTATTTTTGATAGAGTGAGCAGCTGAAGTTATATTTTTTAAAAAAATTATAAGCTTAGAGTACATGAATATTCTTTCTAAACCTAACTAAATCGTAAGTGTTAACCGTATTTACAGGCACAGCCTGTGTAAAGTTGTGTTCTAATCAATACTGTTTTATAATAAAAATAATATATTAAAATTAAATTCAACTGTTGATTCTCCATGAATAAAAAAATACATCTATAGCATTGTTCTTTTGTATTAATTAATAATACAATAATTAATAAAATTATTTCACTTGGTCACATTTTTCGGAAACCACGAAAGGATGCTAATGGGGAGATGTGCCTGGAATCTGTTGCTTTGGTTTTTTATATGGGAGTCTCTTTTTGCTTTGGTAATTATTTTATTTTTTGCTGTAGCTGCAGCATAGATTAATGCCTTTACATATTTTATTGTTTTATAAAAGAAATAATGTTTCTTTTTTTCCTCCTCATCTCTATGCACATGCTTCCTGTCTACGATTTACTTACTTCTGCTTATTGCAAGATCAAGCAGGTTGGTGTGATTGATTTGCACTCCACATGGTACAGTTATTGATCTTGTAAAGGACTTGTTCAAGTTTTTTTTTTTAATTGAGAAGAAATTACTGAGAATAATTTATTTTGATAAGGTAAGTATTTGATATTTTTAATTTTTTTAGGGAGAACTTAACATCCTTTTTTAAGCTTTTGATTTCTAAATTCTTAACTCAGTAAACTAAATTTTTACATTATAAATGCAAAGGTTATAACCTCCATCCATCTTTCCATTTTTCATAGGCAAGGAGGGAGTAAAACACTCAGCTAATATTTAATTTTCATGTCCATTTTCAGTACAGTTGAATAAACATTTAAGTAAGTGCCTACTACATGTAAGGCTCCACTCCAAGTGCTGAAGATGTAAAGACAAAATGAAATAGTGCCTGCGTTCAGGCATTTTACATTTTGTTAGAATGAAATTCTTGTCCTTCACTCATCATAGGGGATAGGAACTGTATGTGTGATTTGATTGATAGAGGAAATCCTACATAAAAAAACTCCTTTACCTAATGTAAGTTGGCACCTTCTCCACAACTTATTGTCTTAGAAAGTGCCCCTCCGTGCAAACAAAAACCAACCCTCCTTATTTTAATACTGCACAATAGAGATTAGCACTAGACTTTTGATAACCAAATCTCAATTTTTAAAAATGCATCCTGACCTAAAACAGTATGATGCTTGTAAAAATTCATCCAGGAAGGTGATCAAAACTCTTCCTTCTTTGCTTGAGGATTAATGTTATAAATTTTGACACTTAAATTAACTTTGGCTGCAGTAACACATTATTAAAAAGGGGCTTTTTAAAAAAAAATAAAAGGTAAATACATAAAATTCCTTGAGAAAAACATTACACAGAGGACAATATAACTCAAGTTTGCACCACCTGAATATGTAGTTGAGCAAATTATCTGGATGATTCAGATTGACTCATAAAATTCATGTAGTAATGATATTTAATCTGAATTACCAAGATAATTTTTTCGTTTTGATGGCAGACACTTATTGAAATATAAAGAAGTTATTAAAGTTTTCTCTCTTAGTTTTCTTCCCTTGGAGTACACTTTGCTTTCTCTAGATACAAATTTAAATATTTTTGATATGTTTTGAACTAGAACTGCCCTTGCTGCCATTGATCAATCTTGGGATGTATTTCTCATCTTTGTTTTCTGGGCATGCACTGAATTTTTCTTTAAAGCCTTCCTTGGGAAACAATCACAAAATTGATTTTGAAAGTAAAATCAGGTATAGCAACAGTCTTTGCAGACTAATTTTTGTTTTGTGCTCAAATTATTTATGATTTAAATGTATCTGTATGATTTATATCTATTTTACTTATTTGATTTTATATTTACATAAATTATATGATTTGTAATTTTTATTATAGAAAATAAATACCCTGCAAACTTAATAAAGTTAATACATTCCCAAACATTGGTCATATTACTTCCTTTTTACCATTAATATCTGCCCTATCATAATATTCTTTCTATCAATTAACACAAATTTCATGTAATTAAAATTTTAGTCTTCCTTTATATGTCAGTACTCTGCTTTGTAGCTCTTTCACCATCATTGTTCCTAAGAAAAAGGTGATATAAATGTTGAAGTCCTTGAAAAATTCTTTAGATTTAGACATTACTTCACAAAAAGAAAATGAGTTTTTAGCCATTTGGAATTCATAAAGTAAAGTGACTGGACCAAAGAGGTCAATAGAAGTCTCTTCTTAATTTTAACTTCTGGACTGCAATTAATCACACCACACCAGAGCATAAATGATTGGATCAACACTGTGTTTAATTTCTTATTCATCTTGTTTGTGCTGTTGCTCAGTAGACTTTCTTTTTGAGCTGTATGAAATGTAGAAATAGGCTGTCATCTTTGTTTTAAAATTTTGTATTGAATGCTAAGTTCCTTTTCTCCCCTGGAGACTAAAGATCTTAAAAACTTCCTTGAAGAAACCAGAGAAAATATGTGTTTAGAGACATGTGGTCCCCGGTACAATGATATCTCACCTCTTTTCTCTATAGTACTTTTTCCTTTTTACAGCAGAAGTGACTGACTCTGGCTAGAGAGGCCAACTGTTTAACGTCTCTAAATTCTACTTGCTTACCCCATTGTTTCTGTGGGATTTTGGAGTGGAAATCCATAATAGTAAGCATTTAGGAGTGTCCCACATCAGTTCAGTGAAAAATTGTGCTTTGAATTCAGCGAATGAAAGGATATTTCAAAGTTGTGTTACTAGAATTGGATTTTCTTATATTCCTTTTCACAAGTAACTTTGTAAAGTTAACTCTAGTTTTTAATTCTTTTTAGTTTTTTTAATTAAGAGTTACATTTTCATCCCAGTTCTTTCATGTAGAGCACTGCACTTGGAGTCAGAGCACACCTGGGTTTGATTTCAGGTTTTGCTCTTTATTGTCAGTGCTAACCTCAGGCAGGTCACTTATGCTGCTTGGACCTCAGTGTCCTCGTGTAAGCGAAGACACTGACCTTGAAAACTCTCTTAAGAGCCCTTTGAACTTTGCATCTTATAATCCTGTATCTTCCATGCTAATATTTTATGTTAGTCATTTAAGAAGGTCTAATCATAATAGTAGTAACTTATATTTATATGTCAGTTTTGTTTTAAAGCACTTTAATAATAATTCTCATTTGTTTCTCATAACAATTCAGTGAGGGAGGTCAAGAATTATCATTCTTGCTTAAATGATGGGGAAACTGAACGTCATAGTGGTTAAAAAATGACTTAAGTAGCTAGAACAGGGTTAGAACCAAAATCTTATGATTCCAAGTCTGTTGCTTTTTCCATTGCACCATTCTGTCTATCTGATAAGTTTACCCATGTTTCTGAGTTTGTCATGTTAATAAGTCACAGTAACTGTGAATGTATGCACATGCAGGCCACATGAACAGTGGAAGCACCTAATAGAATCATATAACCTCAAAGTTTTAAGGGGGCATTAGAGGCCATCTAGTCCAACTCATAATAGGAATCCCCTTTGAGTCATCTGACATAATAGTCATCTGACTTTTGCTTGTAGACATCCAGTGAAAAGGAACCTGTGTGTATTATATTATGCTATCTCCTAGGGGGAAGTACAAGGTTTAGATAAAATATCATTTCTACCCTTAAAAAGTTATGTTCTTGAAATTCTAAATCCATTATTCTTTTTACTACATTTTACTGCCTGTTTTCTCATTTTCTTCTTTCTTTTCTTTTATCAGAACCTCTCTTCTTAACCATATATAATACTGTCTTCATCAAAACTTATTCTACATTTCAAATAACTAACTTAACATAAAACACTTGTAACAACCCATTAGTAAGATGGAGGTTATCATAAATATGAAATTTATTCACCATAAGCCATTTAAAAATATATATTGTACATATAAGAAAACTTTGCATTTTTATTAAACAGGTTTAGTTGATAGTTAAAAAAGTTTAAAAATAATTAGTTATAAAGCTAACTAGTTCTTATATTGATTTACATTGAAAATATAATTTTACTTTAACAAGAACAAGTTATTTGGGTTGAATATTCAAGTTATATATTCTGGCTAAATGAAGAAATTGCTTGGATTTTTTCCTTGTGCTAAGAAAAGGAATTAAAGGGCACACAGTTGACATGTTTGGAGCATTTGTTGGATCCATATAATTGTATAAATTATTTTATTTGCTTTTTATCTGTTTTCTTACTCCATTTCTTTTTTCTTGGCTGATTATTGGCTTATTACCTCCTTGAATTTGGTGACTGTTTCAAAAAGGCTATTCTGGGCATTTGTGATATAGAAAATAAAGTGTAATTATCCAGTTGGTAAATATTCTTTTTTAAACTGAGGAACATTTCACCATATTAATTTTATAACCCTCTCCTCCCCCTTACTTTAGTGATAATCATGTTTAAATAAAACTCACATAGGTAAAAAGAAGGTTTCCCCAGATAAGATGGTTGAAATGCAAGCAAAGATTGATGAGGAGAGGAAAGCACTTGAAACCAAACTTGATATGGAAGAAGAAGAAAGAAATAAAGCCAGAGCTGAACTGGAAAAAAGGGAGAAAGATCTTCTTAAAGCCCAGTGAGTATTTTGATCTGTTTTAATTAAAGTCTCAAATGAGATAATGTTATGTTAGGCAGTTTGAAAACCTTAAAATTCTATATAAATATCATTATTAGTTTGTAATCTGGTTTAAACAAGAAAATTTTATTCCACTTAAAATTTTTATTTATCCAACTTTAGTTTCTGGTTCTTTGGAATGGAATAGTTTCATGAAGATACTTAAGAATACTATCATATGTGATAAATTCAAAAGTAATTTGGTTTTCCTCTTGTCTATGGGAAAAAACATTGGTGTCATGTACTAAATCAATTTCCTAATGGCTTTGTTTGCCACTGTTAGTGAGAAACAGACATATACATTTTAAAAATTATATATATTTTTTCATTCAACAGAAATCTACCCTCTCAAACTTCCCCACCCCCAACAAGCCCCGTTATAAACATATATAATCAATCAAAACAAATTTCCACATTAACCAGTGCCAAAAAAAAATTGTCTCATTTTTCACTCTGAGTCTTTCACTTCCAGTCAAGGGATGAGTAGCATTTTTCAATATCAGTTCTCTTGGAATTGTGGTTGATCATTATAAGCTGCTGTAAATAATTTTATATATATATATATATATATGTTCTTTTCCTCTTTCTTTGATCTCTTTGGGATGTAGACCTAGTATTGCCGAATCAAGGGACAGTTTCAAATTACTTTCCAGAATGGCTGAACCAGTTTGCAGTTATACCAACAGAGCATTAATGTACTTTTTTTTCTCCCAGTTCCTCTAGTATTTGTCATTTTCTGTTTTTGTCAACTATACCAATCTTATGGGTGGAGGTGGCACCAATCTTACCTTTTAATTTGCATTTCTCTAATTATTCATGATTTAGATCATTTTTTCATGTGGATATTGATAGCTTTGGTTTTTTCCTGTAAAAACTTCCTGTTCATATCCTTTGACCATTTTTAGTATTTGAGGTTTGGTTTTTATGAATTTCACTCAATTCCCTATATATCTTGGAAATGAGACCTTCATCAGAGAAACTTGCAGCAAAAACGTTTTCCACATTTACCTGATTCTCTTTTAATTGGCTTTATTTGTGTAAAATAAAATTTTTAATTTTATGTAATCCTAATTATCCATTTTGCCTCTTGTGATCTTCTGTATCTCGTCTGGCCATGAATTCTTTCTTTTTCCTTGTATCTAACAGTTACTTTCTTACTTGCTTCTCTCATTTACTTAGGCTAATCATCCTTTATATCTTAAGTTATATTTATTTGTAATTTATCTTGATATAGAGTGCTAGATGTTGGTCTATATCTAGTTTCTAGTCCAAATAGTTCTGATGAATGCTGCTTTTTAATATAGTTTGAAATTGGGAAGTGCTATTACCAACAACTTTCTGATTGGTTTCCCTTTTCTCAAACTCTTTCCCCACTGAAGTCCATCTTCCATTCAGCTACTAAAGTGATTTTCCTAAAGATTAGGTCTGACCATGTCACTCCTCTCTCTTTCCTCTCCCTCCTCCCCCCCCCCTCCCGCCCCACTCAGTAAACTCCAGTGGCTCCTTGTTGTCCCTAGGACGCTCTAGCAATACGTAACTTATCAAGTATTACTTCGTTCAGTTACGTATTGCTTAGAGTTAAACATAAATCCATATTTGGAATTTAAAGCTCTTCACAAGTTGATCCTTTCTTACCATTTTAGTCTTGTTACATATTATTCTCCTCCCTGTACTCTACAATCCAACTCTGTTGGCCTATTTTTTCTTCCTCATTCAATACTCCATCTCATGTGACCATGTCTTTGCAATGGCTATGCCTTGTGCCTACAATTCTGTTCTTCCTCACCTCAACTTCTTGGCTTCTTTCAAGACTCAGCTTAAATCCCATTTTGTGCAGAAGCTTTACCCAGCACCCTCAATCACTAATGTCTTCCCCTCTGAGATTACTTTACATCTACTTTGTATATATCATGCATGTATGTAGTTATTTATGTGTTGCCTCCTGCATTAGAATGCAAGCTTCTTGGGGCCAGTGAAGGAGAGATTAAAATTGCATGTGAGGGAAGGTTTGCTTTGCTGGTTCAAGGTCTTGGAGGTGGTAGCAGGGAATCGGGGAATCATAGCTATAAAGGCATAAAGAAATTGCTTTTATTTATTAGGGTTATTTCTTCTGTGACTACAGGGAAGAAGATGAGAATGGGTAGTGATTCACAGAAATTTGATTGAATGGAAAAAGGCAAGGGAGCTCAATAATTAACATTCTAATTTTGAGGCCCTCTTTTAGTTTTTGAATTTAGTAAACCTTTCTAGGTTTAGTTTTTTTTAATGGAAATCATGTCAAAATAGCAGGTATTTCACTATAGTATTCTTATCTTAATAAACAGACAAGAGCATCAGTCACTTTTAGAAAAATTATCTGCACTAGAGAAGAAGGTGATTGTTGGAGGTGTTGACTTGTTGGCCAAGGCTGAAGAGCAAGAGAAACTTCTGGAGGAATCTAATATGGAACTAGAAGAAAGAAGGAAAAGAGCAGAACAACTTCGAAGAGAGCTGGAGGAGAAAGAGGTAATGGTGACTTTTTATTCATGGTTAGATAGTTTGCTTAACATGGAGCTTTTTCAACGAAGAGCTAAGAGTATGTTAAATTTTAAAGTATATGTGTGGCTCTCATTCAAAAATGATAACTGGTAAGTAGTTTTATAATTGTCATTATTTATTTATCTTTTTCCAAATGCTTTATTAACTTCTGGTTTATGTCATTCATTTCCATCAGATTTTGAGTTACAATTTTTTCCCGATTTTTCCCTTACCCCCCACCCCAGAATAACAGTCATACAGGATATCCCCTCACCCAATCTGCTCTCTCCCATCTGTTCTCCCATACCCCCTTCGACTTTTCCAGTAGGGTGAGGTGAATCCCCGAGCCCCAATGCCTGCACGTCTTATCTCCCAATTATATGCAAAATAGTATTAATCATAGTATTTATATATTTTTTAAAATTGATTTTAAAAGGAAGATAAGCAACTCAGTATATGCTGTACATGTGTAGCTATGCAAAACATTACCATAGTAGATATATCGTAAATGACTGACTATATTTCCCTCCCTCCCATCCCTCCTTCCACCTGGTCCAATCCCCACCTTGATTCTGTCCCTTTTCAAAAGTGGGTGCTTCCAACATCCCTCCCCCACCAGCCCACCCTCCCCTCCACCACCTTCCCCCATCCCCCTCCCCCCCATGCTCCTGTAGGGTGGGACACTCTATTTAGTATGCATGTCATTCTCTCCCTGGTCCAAATTCAATGAGAATAAGGTTTTGCCTTTTTGCCTTCCTGTTCTTCCCCTCCCCTGAAACCACCTTCCCCTGCATCCTCTGCAGGAGACAGTTCACCCCATTGTCTCTCCCCATTCCCCCTCACCACACTACTCTCTCACCTTTTAAGTATAATCTCTTCCTATTAAATTCGACCTGTGCCCTCTATCTATGTATACCTGAAAACATATATACACACATTCACAAATGTATTCATGTGCCCATATACCCTTCTTCAACTATTTTCATATTGAGAAAAGTTTCATCAGTTACAGTTATTGTTTTTCCATGTAGGAATGTAAATAGTTCAACTTTAATAAGTTCATATTGATTTCTTTTCCCTGATTACCTTCTCAAGCATCTCTTGCTTCTTGTATCTGAATGTCAAATTTTCTATTCAACTCTGGTTTTTTCCTCAAGAATGCTTGAAAGTCCTCTATTCCACTGAATGACTAAATTTTTCCCTGAAACATGATACTCAGTTTTGCTGGGTATGTGATTGTTGGTTTTAATCCCAGGTCTTTTGTCCTGTGAAATATCACATTCCATGCCCTTAGATCCCTCAGTGTAGAAGCTGCCAGGTCCTGTGCTATTTTGATTGTGTTTCCACAATATTGAAATTGTTTCTTCCTGGCTGCTTATAATATTCTCTCCTTGATCTGGGAATTCTGGAACCTGGCTACAATATTCCTAGGAGTTTTCTTTTTGGGATCTTTTTGACAAAGAATATTTTCTGAACTTGAAACAATTTGTGCCTTAGCAAGAACGCCTGGATATTGAAGAGAAATATACTAGCTTACAGGAAGAAGCTCAGGGAAAGACCAAGAAGTTGAAGAAAGTTTGGACAATGCTAATGGCTGCAAAGTCAGAGGTCAGTATCTAAAAATAACACTTCTAAAAATGGTTACTGTTACGTTGTTTTTGTTTTGTTTTGTTTTCTAACCTAATCAGGAATGCAAAAAGAAGGTAACTACAGTTAATTCACTCAGAGTGAGACATTCTTCATCAGAAGTCTGTGGGCATGTGTATCTGTCATAATTCAGTAAGTGGCATTTATAACATTCTACCACTCAAGGCTACTTGAGGCAAAGAGGGTAATGAAAGAGAGAGGCTGCTTGTTGGTCATGTAGACGATACTTGTTACTAGTTACAAAGGAAAGAATGTATCTTTATTAGCATAGTCATTGCCACTAGATCAGACTACAGAGCTGGATTGTAGAGGACAGGGAGGATAGTATGTAACAAGACTAAAATGGTAAGAAAGGCTCAAGTTGTGAAGAGCTTTAAGTTCCACTAGGCGTCCCCTGTCAAATAAGGTAAAGGATAGTAGACTTCCAAGTCTTCTCTTTCAGTCCCAAAGCAATTAGAAGCATCCTAATCCAGATTTATGCTGCACTACCTGCTGAGACAATGAATAGCAAAGTGGACAATTTTAACAAACCACTCTTAGCTCTAAAAATCTTTTAACCTCCCTGTTTCATTCCTCCTTTCACCTTTCAGAGAGCCATCTCTTTTGGTTACACAGAATTCTTTTTCTAATTAGCTCAACCAATCAGTGCATCAAATAGAAATAACGTTAATAAAATGTAACTTTCTTTTTTATAGCCCCTTTATTTCTGTGTTGCTAATTTGTATAAGGGAATAAAAAAGTGTTCCTTTAGTTTTAAAGGAACAAAATCATTTTCTCTGCTCTTTTTATTGTTGAAGTCAACTTATTTTTAAAAAAATTATTCATTAAAGTATAATTGTTACTTTCTCTGTTTGCTTAAAAATGTTTTTTCTTATTTTCTTTGATTTGTTTTTATGAGGAAAAAGCTTTTTGTAGAAGTGGTAAGGCTGTAAAAGAACAGTTAGAATTGTTCTTTACTATAAGTAGGACTGATTTTATAATTTGTTTACAATATTTTGATGACTGTAGATGGCAGATCTTCAACAGGAACATCAGAGGGAAATAGAAGGTCTTCTGGAAAATATTAGACAACTTAGCAGGGAACTTCGACTGCAGATGCTTATTATTGACAATTTTATTCCCCAGGATTATCAGGTAATGTCTAATGTCTAATTTTTAATTTTGGTTCATTTAAAACATGTGTTAAGCTCCTTCTTTGTGAAGAGTGCTATGTTAGGCACTAGAGAAGGATTTTAAAAAAATTAAGACAGACATTATTCTGCTCTCTTGAATCTCATAACCTTTTAGGTATACAAATAATTTTTATATAAAATATAGTAATATTATAGATGGTGACCTCCATATAAGACTTCTGTTACAAGTCATGTTTTTTATAACAGCTGTCATTCCCACCACCCTTTATCAGTAATTAGCACCACCATCAGCTTCCTCAACAAGTCAACCCTTAATGACCCTCTTACCAGGCATTTCAGTTGTTTTTAAGTTCTTCTTTTTGTGCATTATTTGCCTCTTGTACCCGTGGAAAATAACTGTTTCATTAAGATGATACTTTGAAGTAGGGAAATCCCTGAATGTAATGAATTCAGTACAGATTTGTGAATGCCAGTATAACTAAATCCTATGATTATAAAGTGCCCCTAACTTTATAACTTTTTGTTCCTATTCTCTGTGCCTATATTCCTGGGGACGTTGGAAGTCAATAACTGATTTTAACTGTAGTACTAGCGGAAAAAGCTTCCAGAAATCGTTATTTGTGATTTCTGAATGACAAAAGATTTTGAATTAAGATTCACTGAAATAGGGGCGGCTAGGTGGCGCAGTGAGTAGAGCGTCGGCCCTGGAGTCAGAAGGACCTGAGTTCGGATCCGGCCTCAGACACTTAACGCACACACGAACAAAAAAAAAAAAACCTAGCTGTGTGACCTTGGGCAAGTTACTTAACCCCAGTTGCCCTCCAAAAAGCAAAAAAAAAAAAAAAAGATTCACTGAAATACTTCTCTGTGAACTGTGTTCCAGATTGATTCAGTATCTGATCATATCGTCAAGCATTAATTAGATTTTCCTACACAGGAAAAGCTTCACATAGTATGACTAGGTTTACTCAAGTCTTTTCCCAAAAGGCAAAATATGAGATCAAAGAATAAAAATAAAATGTTATGGTTTTCATGTTTTTAATTATATTTTTTAAAAAGATGAAGCTAAAATCTTCAGTTAGACTAAAACATCGGCATAATCTTCTTTGTGATACTGATCTTTTGGGGGAAATTGGCTTTGTTTGGCCACAATTAGCCACTCCACTTCAACTTATAGCACCTTTTCTCCTAAGTTTATAAGTAGTGCTTCTGCTTTGTCAGTTTGTGAGCCTGGTGCTTCCTTCATATTATTGCAATAAGTTCTGCATATTTGGGGGACATAACCCTATTGGTGGCAGAGTTGTCAGAATGGAATGGAGGGTGTTCAGTTTTGATAGAAGTGGTGTGTAAAACATTACTTTTTGGTTTGGGACCTAAAAAAGAGAATACAAGGAAGAACTATTAGAAAATTCATTAAGTATAGAAATCAATCATCATTTATTAAGCACTTATACCTAAGACGGACACTCTCATAGGCCATGAGGACATAGAGACAAAAGTGAAATAGTCTCTGCTCTCAAGGCACTTACAGTTTTTCAGGAGAGATGTATACTTAAATAAATATTTACAAAATAGATTCAAAATAAGCAAAGTAATTTTCTGGAAGAGGCACTATCAGCTTTGGCAATAAGAAAAGACCACATGTAACAGAGAGTACTTGAGCTTTAACAGCCATGAATGTACTCTAGAAAGGAACAGGGATGAGTAGGGAGAACATTCAGGGCATAGGGAGCAGCTCTCTAAAGAGTTTGTAAGAAACAGCAAAAATGCCAACTGACTAGAACATAGAATGTAGGAAAGGGTTAGGTTAAAACCAGGCTTTGAAGGGTTTTAACTGTGAGACAGGAAGGTTGTTTTTGATCCTAGATGAAATAAGGAGCAGTCTGTGTTTATTGAGTAGGAGAATGACATGATCAGACTTTTGCTTTAGGAATATTTGGCAGTGATACAAATGATGGGATGGATGAGAGGGAGAAACTTGGGGGCAAAGGAGACCATTTAGGAGGTTATTGCAATAGTCTAGACAGGAGATGATGAAGTCCTAAACTACACTGTGGCATTGTAAGTAGAGAGAAGGGAATGAATGTAAGAGACGTTGTGAAAGTAGAGATGACGTGTTATCTAATTAGCTACCAGGTTGAGGGAGAATGAAGGAACAAGGACAACTTCAAGGCTGTTTTAATACAGACTAGAAGTTCAGGAGATATCAAAGGCTAGTATAAGGAAATGTGGAGCCTGCAGCAAGTCAGATTTATTGAGGATCGGTGCTCTTAAAACAAAAGGCTGTCAGGGAGAATAATGGGAAAAGATCCACTGGACCCACAGAAAAGATCCTGCTGGGACCATAGAATGAATGGGCTACATGCTCCCTCACCAATAAAGTCTAGTGGGTTTTATTGGGTTTTTATCTTGAGTCTTGCAAGATGAGGTATTAGGAGAAAGGAACAAGGAGCCTGGACCTGCGGACTGGTGCTGATTCATGTTAGAAGGAAGAGGAAGGATTCCTGGGAAATTGGAGGCTAGCTGATATTCATATTAACTTCTGGGTAAAGGAGCCAGTGTAGGGGTGGGGAACCTGTGACCTCGAGGCCATATGTGGCCCTCTAGGTTCTCAAGTGCCACCCTTTGACTGAATACAAACTCCATAGAACAAATCCCCTTAATAAAAGAATTTGCTCTGTAAGACTTTGTCTCAGTCAAAAGGCCGCACCCAAGGACCTAGAAGGCCACACGTGGCCTTGAGGCCATAGGTTCCCCAACCCTGAGATAGTCTTACATTACAGTGTGTTGATTCATCTTTCCTGTTGGAATTTTGAGCTTTCCAAGAGACTTTTTCATTTAGCAGTTCTGGGAGGCTATTCCTTAAGAATTGTGAATTTGGATGACAAGAAAGATGGTGGTACAGTAGATAGATATTGGGAAGTTAGGAAGTGGCATGAGTTTTGGGGAAAGATAATCTGTTCCTTTTTGGACATGCTGAGTTTGATTTACTTGCAGGATATCCAGTGGAAAATACTTGGTGTGATATGGATTGGATATATAAATATATAGATCTGGAAAATCATCTGCGTAGAAGTGATATTAATCCCATGGCCACTGATGAAGACAGTATGAGAGGGAGAGAGGGTGGAGAGAGGTGTAGGTTGAAGGGGCTGGAAAGAAAGAGGAAAGGAGGGGTAGAGTGAAGAGGGTCAAGAAAGAACTTTTACGTATACCTACGGTTATGGTTAGGGATCAGGATATGGATAATGATCCAGTAACTTTTATAATAGCCAGTTGTAAGGTTTTTTTTTTTAACTAAGGTAATCATAGTTCATTCAGCAAGATTTATTAAATCCCCTCACTATACAAAAAATGTGTTAAGGACAGAGGAAAAAATTAAACAGCATATCATTCGTAGGGAGATAAGACAAAATGGTATGTATAGTATGCCATATTAAGTATTGTTGCTGTATTAGAGTTACAAAACAAATTGCTACATGCAGTCCAAGGAGAGTCTTTATAGATCAGGTAGATTAGGGAAAGTTTCATGAAAAAGGTAATATTTGAATTGGATTTTAAGGAATAAATAAGAATTCAGCCAGAGATAATGTGGAAAGAGGACATTCTAGCCATAGAGAAGAGAATAAGCAAAGAGAGAGAGGTGGGAGTGTGTGTGTTTGGGAGACAGAGAATAGTCTGACTAGAGCGTCATTTGTGTTGAAGAATGATATCAAATGACGTGTAAAGCATCAGATGGTGCAGGGCCTTAAATTTCAGTCAGAGGACTTTGAATTTTACTCAGATAGCAATAGGGAATCATGGAAGATGTTTTTTTTTTAATTTTTTAATTCTTTTTTTTTTAACAAATGCTTTATTAACTTCTGGTTTACATCATTCATTTCTGCCAGATTTTTAGTTACAATTTTTTCCCCATTTTTCCCCTAGCTACCACCCCAGAATAGCAGTCCCACAATATATCCCCTCATCCAAGCTGCTCTCTCCCATATCTTCTCCCATACCCCCTTCGACTTTTCCATTAGGGCAAGGTGAATCTCTGTGCCCCAATGCCTGCACATCTTATCTCCCAATTACATGCAAAAGAGTATTAATAATAATATTTATATATATTTGAAACATTTAATTTAAAAACTTCGAATTTCAGATCCATTCCCTTCCTCCCTTGTCACCCACTCCCTCTGGGAAGATAAGCAATTCAGTATGTGTTGTACATGTATAGCTATGCAAAACATTACCATAGTAGATAAAAGACTGCTTATATTTCCCACCCCCCTATCCCACCCCCCCACCTGTCCCTCTTTGAAAGTGGAAACTTCCAACCTCTCCTCCCCCTTGAATGCCCTCCCCTCCATCATCCCCCTTCTCATTCCCCTTCCCCCTACTCTCCTGCAGTGTGAGATATCCCATTTAGTATGTATGTCATTTTCTCCCTGAACCAAATTCAGTGAGAATGTGGTTTTGCCTTTTTGCCTTCCTATTCTTCCCCTCCTGTTCAGCCACTTCCCCTTGCTTCTTCTACATGAGATAGTTTACCCTACCCTGTCTCTCCCCGTCTCCTCTTGCCACTTCCCTCTCTCACCTCCTAACTTTACCTCTTAAGTATCATCTCCTCCCACCAAATTCAACCTGTGCCCTCTATCCATGTATACCTGTAAACATATATACACACATTCACATATGTATTCATATGCCCATACACCCTTCTTCAATTATTTTCATAATGAGAAAGGTTTCATCAGTCACAGTTATTGTTTTTCCATGTAGGAATGTAAATAGTTCAACATTGATAAGTTCCTTTTGATTTCTTTTCCCTGATTACCTTCTCAAGCATCTCTTGCTTCTTGTGTCTGAATGTCAAATTTTCTATTCAACTCTGGTTTTTTTCCTCAAGAATGCTTGAAAGTCCTCTATTCCACTGCATATTTTCCCCTGAAACAAAATACTCAGTTTTGCTGGGCATGAGATTCTTGGTTTTAATCCCAGGTCTTTTGCCCTCTGGAATATCATATTCCATGCCCTTTCATCTCTCAGTGTAGAAGCTGCCAGGTCCTGTGCTATTTTGATTGTGTTTCCACAATATTGAAATTGTTTCTTCCTGGCTGCTTGTAGTATTTTCTCCTTGATCTGGGAATTCTGGAACCTGGCTATAATATTCCTAGGAGTTTTCTTTTTGGGATCTTTTTCAAGAGGTGATCAGTGGATTCTTTCAACCTCTATTTCCCCTTTTGCATCTAAAACATCAGGGCAATTTTCCTTGAGAATTTCTTGAAGGATGATTTCTAGGTTCTTTCTTTGATCATGGCTTTTAGGTAGTCCAGTAATTTTAAAATTATCTCTCCTAGACCTATTTTCCAGGTCAGTGGTTTTTCCCATGAGATATTTCACATTGCCTTCTATTCTTTCATTTGTTTGGATCTATTTAACAGCATCTTGATTTCTCATAAAGTCACTAGCTTCCATTTGCTCCAGTCTAACTCTGAAGGAATGAATCTCCTCAGTGAGCTTTTGAGACTTTTTCCATCTGGCAAATTCAGCTTTTTAAGGCATTCTTCTCCTCATTGCCCTTTTGAGCCTCTTTTGCCATTTGAGTTAGTCTATTTTTTTAAGGTGTTATTTTCCTCAGTCAGGCTGTTCACTCTCATTTCATACTTTTCCTGCATCCTTCTCATTTCTCTTCCAATTTTTCCTCCACTTCTCTTATTTGGTTTTTAAAGTTCTTCTTAAGGTCCTCTATGGCCTGTAACCCACTCATATTTTCATTTGGGGCTTTTGGAACAGCATTTCTGACCTCACAGTCCTCCTCCTGTTCCATGCTTCAATCCTCTTTGCCCCCAAAATAGGAATCTAATGTTAAAATTTTCTGTTTAATTTGTTTACTTTGCCTAGGCATGGTGCCACTTAATTACTTGACTTTTGGGCTTGTTGCCCCAGTGGGACTCTGCCACCAGACAGGGGAGCTTCTGTCCCGAACGTGTGGGGGGACAACTTTCATTTCTGGCAAGCTGGATACCCACCCCACGACCTCCACCCCAGACCACAATCCAGATCCAGGGAGGTTAAAGCAAGAGTGATTACCCCGCAAGACTAATTGCTGGATCCCCCTACAGTTCACAGGCCAGGAACTGAAGCTGCAAAATGGCGTCTGTGCTGTGTCCCCTCAGCCACTTCTCGCCCCCAGGGGAAGAATCCTGAGTTCCCCAAATACTGGTCCCAAAATCCATAGGGCACTAACCTCTCACTTTGTCCTGGGCATATCTGTGTTGATAATTCTGGAATTGCCATGGCTGCTGGTGTTCTGGGGTCCCTCCAGTCTGCTGCTGGCCTGGCTAAAACCTTGGTCACTCGGGTGTGGGCTTGGCTCCTAGAGCATTCTGCTGGCTGCTCCCAGGGTGCTGCGCTGTGGGCTCCCAGAGCGCTGCGCTGGCTGCTCCCTGCAGGGCTGCTGGGCTGTCCTCAGTAGGAGGTTAGCTTCTCTGTGTCATTCTTTGGGTGCTGGGGCTCCAGAAGTTGTTCAGAATCTCCTTTTACATGATTCTGAAGTGGTGTGGGGGAGAGCACCTTGGAAGTGCTGTTTCTACTCTGCCATCTTGGCTTTGCCCCCCTCATGGAAGATTTCTAAGTAGGGGAGTGATACATAAAAAAAGAATTGTCATGTGGCAGAATGTACTTTTATGGAAATGACATCATGTTTTGATGAAAATGGCATCATGTATTTCTTGGAGAAGTTAGATTTTAGCTATGTTGAGCACTGGGACCTTATTCCCAATTGCTACTAGCTAGAACTATTATGGATCAATAAGGCAGCTGAATTTTTTTTTACAAGAGATTATCCTGTTCATCTATATGAATGTCAGATTAAAGTAAAGTTAGGCATACTTGTTAGGAGACCATTATAGTCCCAGCAAATGGCAATGAGGGTCACTGTTAGAATGGTTGCAGTGGGATTAGAGAGGGGGAAGGATGTGAGAGGTTGCTGAGGCAGAATCTGTATGACTTGGTACCTAATGGGAAGTGAGGGAGGGAAGAATCCAATATTTGTGCCTAAGTTTCAAAGATGGGAGAATTGTGGTGTCCGGTGCATAAATAGGGTCAAAAGTAGAAGCAAGCTTAGGAACAAAGATAATAAACTCAATTTTAGATGCTGCGTTTTAAGTGCCTGTGATAAATATGGATAAAGATGTATTAAAAGCATTCGAGATGTGAGTCAGAATCCCAAAAGAAGAGACCTAGGTTGGAAGATTATACATTTGGTGAACCCTTTGCATTATAGTAGTAATTAGTTGAAGCTATGGTAATGAAGGAACTTGCCAAGAGATACAGAGGGAGAAAAGAAGAATGACAAGGATAGACGTAGAGGTACTTAACCTGAGATCTATGGACTCCCCCTATGACATATTTCAGGGGGCCCAAAAATCTAAATGGGAAAACATCTTTATTTCACTGTAGTTTGTTTCCTTTGTAATTCTATATATTTTATTTTATGCATTTAAAAAACATTATGAGAAGGGGGCCATAAGCTTCACTAGACTATCAAAGGGGTCTGTGAAACAAGAAAGGTTGGGAACACCCACATTAAAGAGCTACGAAAAACTAGAGAAGGAGAAATAAGGAAGGAAAGAAGGAAACAAACATTTATGTGCCTGCTGTGTGGTAGGCACTATGCTAAATGCTTTACAAATATTATCTCATTTAATTTTCACAACTCTGGGAGATGTTATTATAGGTGAAGAAACTAAGGGAGACAGTATGTAAATGACTTGTCCAGAGTCACACAGCTCCTAAGTGTCTAAGGCTATAATTGAATTTAGGTCTTCTTGGCTCTAGGTCCAGTGCTCTATCTGCTTTGCCACTTACCTGCCTCTAAGGTGAAAACCAGAAGTGTATCCAAAAGGGAGGGATCAACAGTGACAAATGCTGCAGGATGGTCAGAAAGGAATGAGAACTGAAAACAGGCCATTAAAAATTTAGTGGTTAAGACAAGAGTTCTTAACCTGGATTTCAGCATAATCAATTTCCTTTATAATCCTATGTATTTTAAGTATTAAAAACCATTATTCTGAGAAAGGTTTATGGGTTTCCCCACACTGCCAAAGGAACCCATGACACAAAAAGGCTAAGAATTTTTGGCTTAGGCTGTCATGAGAAATTTTTGAGAGAACAGTTTCAGTAGAGTAGTAATGGTCACAAAAGCCAGAGAATAAGAGGGTCTTATTTAGGGGAGGGGAAGGGAGGAAATTCAAATGATTGTGTTAACAAAAATAAATAGCATTAATAAGGCCTGTATTTTAAAAATTAAAAAAGTTACAATCCTGACTAAAGTTAACTACTCTTCCTGAACTATAAACCTTATTAGCCTATAACACAAATGAAAGAACTTCCATCCTTACAAAAGGACCTTTCCTTAATATGTTATGTAGTATTAGCCTAAAATCAGGAGCTGGTATTACATGTAATGGGATAAATGAAAGCCTTTCCAATAAGATCAAGGATAAGCAAGAGTGTCCATTATCATCATTACTTTTTCATAAAGTACTAGAAATATTTGCTATGGCACTAAGACCAAAAGAAGAAATTAAGGAAATAAGTGTAAGGCAAAGAGAAAACAAAATTACTGCTTTTTGCAGATAACATGATGGTTTATGTAAAGAACCTTAAAGAGTTAAGTAAAGATCAATTGAAACAATTTCATTAAAGTTGCAAGATAAAAAATAAATCCATGTAAATCATAAGTATTTCTCTATATTACCAATGAAACCCAGCAGGAAGAGAGATAGGCTATATAATTACTTGGAAGTCTACCTACCAAAACACCATGCAGGAACTATATGGGTACAACCACAAAAGAATCTTTAAGGAAATACAGATTCTAAATAATTGGAGAAATATTCATTGTCCATGGATAGGCTGAGCCAATATGTTAAATATGACAATAGTCATGTTTAATGTCACGTCAGACTACCAAAGGATTACTTTTTAGAGGTAGAAGAAAAACAACAAAATTCATCTGATGGGGTAAAATTCCATTTCTCAATGGAAATAATGAAAAAAAAAGTGGGCAGGAAGGGGACCTAGCAGTACCAGTTCTCAAACTGTCCTACAAAGTAGTGATTTGCTACTGGTACAGACTAGATAGACAGCAAAGGATCCTCGTTTTTGATAAAACCAAAGACCTTATCTGTTCAGGTAAGAATTTACTCCCTTTCATTGACAATAATTGACATTGACAAAACCTCCTTCTGGAAACACTCTTGCCTTGGTTTTAAACCTCACCTCCTGGACCTCTTATTTCTCAGCTGTTCTTCTCTTGCTTTTTCACAAGTCCTCACTGACCTCTGAGGTGAATGTTCATTCAGAACATTCTGTCTGCCACCTCTATATACAGGCTCACTTGACAATGTGATTCCTAACTCTTCAAGGATCACCTTTATGTAAATAGCTCGAAAATCCATTTCTTCAATTCTGCTGTTCAGCTCTACTCATGGATTGTCCCAACAGTACCTGACATCCAACATATCTTTTACAAAAATGGACCTTGTTTTGCTTCTTCTGACTTGGTTTATGTATTAGTGGCACCACCATTTGCAGTGTCATGTATTCAACATAACTTTGGTGTTATGTTAGCAAATCCTTTCCATTCTGCCTTTGCAGTGATCTATCTGATCTATCCCCTTCTTTCTTTTCCCACTATTTCCATTACACATAACCCCTCATTACCACTCATCTGCACAATTGCTTTACTTCCAGTGACTTCCTCTCTCCAAACTGTTGTTGGGGCCACTGCCAGACATACCTTCTCCATATAGGAATCAGAAATATGGTCTTGTCATCAAACTTTTCAAACCCTTCAGTGGTTCCTTATTGCCTAAAAGTACCTTTTCCTTGTATACATGGCCCTCTGTAATCAGATACCTCCCTACTTTGGAGCTTTATTTCACACTTTTCCCTTGCATCTGTTCTTCACCCTGGCC
Organism: Gymnobelideus leadbeateri; assembly: GCA_011680675.1. Taxonomy (NCBI): domain Eukaryota; kingdom Metazoa; phylum Chordata; class Mammalia; order Diprotodontia; family Petauridae; genus Gymnobelideus; species Gymnobelideus leadbeateri. The sequence goes on along the minus strand of WOXC01007461.1, from coordinate 372,348 downwards.
AACCTGGAATATATAGTTCCCCATCTGACCTGAATTTACTGTCTCCTCCTCTTTGTTCACTCTTTGCTCTACCATCCTCTCATTTGTAACTAATCCTTGCTTAGTTTCTGAATTCCAAACCATCCTTTAGAGCCTGGCTTAAATGCCACCTTTCTAGAAGCTTTCCACAAAGCTCCGTTGTCTGTGATGACCTTTATTCCCTGTCACATAGCTTTTTGATGCATTCACCATTTCTTTTGTTGTGTTCTAATGATTTGGGTAAGTGTCTCTACCAGTCTCTGAGGTCTGAAAGAGCAAGGAGCTTATTCTAGTTAAACTTTGTATCTCCCCAAGTTCCTTGCATGTGGTACTGAATTAAATCCAATTCACTTGCAAGTTACAATATCACTTTCCTGATGTCGTGGTCCTCTTTGAGAACAAAGGACAAACAACCACTTAATGTTTGTTGAAGTGCTAATTCCTTGGCCTATTTATAATCTTTCATATTTTTAAAATTAAATTTTATTTATTTTTAGTTTACATCATTCATTTCCACAAGATTTTGAGTTACGAATTTTCTCCCCATCTTTCCCCTACCCACCACCCCAAAACATCAATCCCACTGTATACCCTCTCCCCTAATCTGCTCTGTTCTATATCCTCTCCCATCCCCTCTCTGACTTTCTAGTAGGGCAAGATGAATATCTCTCCACCCCAGTGCCTGTATATCTTATTTCCCAGTTGCATGTAAAAAAATTTTTTTTAAACATTTGAACTTAAAACTTTAAATTCCAGATTCTTTCCCTTCCTCCCTCGTCACTCACTCTTACTGGGAGGATAAGCAATTCAATATAGGTTGTACACATGTAGCTATGCAAAACATTTCCATAGTAGATATATTGTGAAAGACTGACTATATTTCCTTCCATCCCATGCTGCCCCCCTGTAGCAGCAAGCACCCCAATATCCCCAGGGTGACTGCCAATACAGGTTCTTAGATCTGCTTTTCAAAAGGAAAGCAACTCAAAATGGGTTAACAAGCTTACTTTAATCAAACAAACATACATTACCTAGTTCAGGGGAAAAAGGTCAGCACCCCAAACTTCAGTTACAGAACTTACAGATCAAACAGACAGGCTTCCAAACTGTCCAACCATTATATCAATACCAAATCACAGTTACCAGAGAGGGAAGCATCAACATCTGGGTTTTCAAAGCCGGGGGGCTCTCAACAACGGCTTCCCAGAGTCTCATCTGGTCAAATCACACAACACTTCTCAAAGTGAGCCCCAAAGCAAAGCCTCTCATCAGGGTTTATATAGCCTTCTCCTGGCTCAGAGAATGTAACAACCTTCTGGACCCACTGCCCAATCACAAAGTATCAAGGTGTGGGCTTTCCTGAAAAACAAGCCTCCCATCACAGGCTCCAGGTGCACTTAAGCTAGGGGCAGGGAAGATCTTTAAATTTGCATTTCCATTACACCCCCACTTGTTCTATTCTCTATTAAGTTCAATTTTTTAAGAAAACATTGAAAATAAAGTATTTTGAGGGCTGTTTCTTGAAAAAAATCATGAAAGGTACAAATGAAAACAACCCATTTCCCCCATAAACTTAAAAAACAATTATGTTGTTTAATGTTATAAGTGGATTATCTTTACATCTTTTCAAAGGAAATGATTGAAAATTATGTTCACTGGAATGAAGACATTGGAGAATGGCAGTTAGTAAGTATACCTTTAACAAGCATTAATCTTAGAATGCTTTAGAATAATCTGTTATTTTTGTCTTAGTCCCATGTTTGCTAATTAACACTTTTCTTTTTATTCAAGAAATGTGTTGCCTACACAGGAAATAATATGAGGAAGCAGACTCCAGTACCTGATAAAAAGGAGAAAGATGTAAGAGAGTTTTATTACTTTTGCTGCTACTTCTTTTGCTTTAAGAATGTGGTTTGTTGGGGTGGCTAGGTGGCACAATGAATAGAGCACCAGCCCTGGAGTCAGGAGAACCTGTGTTCAAATGCAGCCTCAGACACATAGCTGTGTGACCTTGGGCAAGTCACTTAACCCCAAGTGCCCTGCCTTTCCCGCCCCCCCCCCCCCAAAAAAAAGAATGTGGTTTATTATTTAGACAGTCATTTGGCCATACTGCCTTTCACCTAGCGATGAAGGCCTTTTTATAAAAGTATTGTTTGGAGAGATATTCTAGTAGTTGTAGTAGGGGGAATATTCAGGGTTGATAGAGGGACAGGGGACACTCAGTGTGACTCAATGATTTGACTTTATTCCTCTTGTCTTTATAGATGGAGGATCATGGAACTGTTTTAGAATCGAAAATATGGCTATAATGATTTTTTTTCATTGCTGCTTTGGTCTTAGGCCAACAGGAAAATGTAGCAGTGATGGAAGGATTTGTTATATCTCTTTATTTCTAGAGAAATGTGTAGGGGCAGCTAGATGGTGCAGTGAATAGAGCCACCAGCCCTGGAGTCAGGAGGACCTGAGTTCAAATCTGGCCTCAGACACTTAACACAAAAACTATCTTGTGACCTTGGGCATAACTGCCTTCCCTCTCCCAAAAAAAACCCCCAAAAAACAAGAGAGAAATGTGTAGCACATCAGGGCTTTTTAAATTTTTTACCCTTCCAGCACTTGGTGATCGCTCTAGACTTTGGATAACAATGTCAAGTTGCTTGTGTAGCAAACATGTATTTAAACTGCATTTTAGTGACTTTTATAGAGTTTGATATTTTAATCAAAAGAGTACATTTATTGGAAAGGCACTAAAAATGTTTGTTTCTTTTACTTTTAGCCCTTTGAAGTGGACCTTTCCCATGTGTATTTAGCTTATACTGAGGAAAGCCTGAGACAGTCTTTGATGAAATTAGAAAGACCACGCACTTCAAAAGGAAAATCAAGGCCCAAAACTGGAAGAAGGTAAGAATATTATTAAATCTTATAAATCCTGGGCTTGAGTTATTCTAGTCCTTAAGACACACATTTTATTTTTATTTCTATTAATACAATCAAGATCTTGGCTGCGACTTTAAGGATCTCATTTGAAAAATAGTTTCTTTAAGAAACATTGCATTGATTTTTCTAGCCATAGCTAAACTTTCAAAGCTGTATCTGATCAGCAGACAAAGGGCAGAATTTAAAGGAAGATTCTCGTGTAATCTTCAAATTTTTCTAGTCCTCTTGGATTACCTAAGACTATTGCTTAGTCTCATTTTGTTCTTTGCAAACACCACAAAAGCCTTCTCTGTCTTAATCTCAGAATCTTTTGAGTCATGAGAACTAACCAGTCACTGATCTGTTTTGGTGAGATGCCTCTTTTTCTAGAGAAGTTATTCAGGAGAGGTATTTCCTAAGAGACCACTATGAAGGCTTTTAACTAATAGACCTCTTCCTATTTTCTCTCAGCTTAGGGAAATGTCCTTGTCCTCATCTGTGTATTGTCTCCTTTGAGTTTTCAGCTACCTTGTATCAATGCCCACATCATCCAGTAAAGATAGCTTATCAAGAAGAGGTTAGGGCCCCATGAGTTAATCTTTCTTTTTTTTTTCTCCAACCCCATGTCCAAAATAGTCCTACATTTTGTTTTTTTATATCCTGTAGTGACAATAGCAGGACAGGAAGTGATAAGCTTGATTTTTCAATATTTTGAAGGATAAATATGATTATGTTATATCCTCTTAACACTTTCATTTCTTGAGAATTGAATTTAATAAAAAGCTATCTATGTGTGCATATTGAAGAAGTACTAACTTTTATATATCTTAGACTTAACCTTACTGGATACCCCTAAGGAACAGAGATTACTCTACTTTTTATTCCAGAGCCCTCTCTTCCTTTCCCTCTCCCCTTCCATACCCCTGCTGAGAACTCAGCTTAGTAGAAGTAATATTTTTAAAGATTATCTGTTGTGAAGTATGAAATATATATAATGTATATCACACTGTGGAAATGCTTGCATTTTGGCCTTTTGAGAAAACATTCATTTTCTTCTTCTTGTTTTTCCCTCCAAAACAGAAAGCGTTCTGCGAAGCCTGAGACTGTAATTGATTCTTTGCTTCAGTAAACGTTGACAAATCTGAAACCACAATAAAATTAGCGTATGTTGCAATGGTTGTTCTAGCTATTTAGTTTACCTGAGAACATTGAGGATTTTTTTGTAATTTGATACAGCCAGGGCTATAAAATAATGCCTTACTCTGGAGTAAGAATTAGAAACGATCTTTTGTCCAAATACTGTTATGCTGTATGTGTTATATTAACATAACATGTTCAGACAGTATAACCAGTAGTTGTTAAATTGTTGTAATGTGCACTACTACTATTTGTTTTGTGCAGGAACATTTGAAAGACTATATTGCACAGTGACAGTGTTAGATGTGTATTTAAAGTCATGAGCTATTCACCCAATACTGTCATAGAAAGAAACTGCATTTTAAGACATTAAAAAGGTAAATAAATGTCATGCCATGCCTTGCACATAGAGCCTGGCAGCTTCAAGTATCCTGTGTTTCACTGTTGTATTTGAATGTGGTAGCTTTCATCTATGGTATGGCTCTTTCTGAACACTAAATCTCCTGCTTTTACTATTTAAATACTTGCTCGTTGCAGTGGTAGTATTTGCTGTAGTTAACGTATGAAATGAAACAACTTTGTTTTAAAGACATTGTCTTTATCATGTCAACAAATAATGTTACACTGGCAATGTGCTCCGTCCTTTTTCCCAACCTTCTTATACCTCCATTGTCTTACTACTTATTTAAATTCAAATGAAACATACATTTTTGTTTGGGCCAATAAAGTAGCAAAGCCTGTGGATTTATATTTTCAGTGAATTGTCACTAAGGGTGCCACGTTTTTCACAAGTAAGTAGAGTTAGAGAAATTATAGGAGATCAAGTAAGTTACTAATTTCAGTGGCATAAGTATTGCCTGTGCTGAGGTCTCATTTGATATATGGGTAGGTGAATTGATATTTTGACTGCATCTGAATCTTTATTTGATTTTAATTACTCTTTACATTTTTCTTGAAAGAAGAATTCTCATTTTTCAGAAAACCCTACACACTTAATGAATACGCAAACTTAACAGAAATTAACCATTGACAAAAAATGTCTATTGAGAACTTTGCAGATCCAGTTGGTGTTGGGGTAAGAAACTAAACAAAAGACACTCACCTGGAAGATGTTTAGAGGAGAATAACTTCCTTCTCAAGCCCATTCTTTAAACTGGATACTTTAATTTCCATTCTTCAGATTTCCTGTGCTTTGGAAGTGTGGAGCATACATCTTTACCTCTTCTCACATGGTCATCTCCCTGTTTAAAACTGATTGTTTTTTAGTTATGATTAAGAAATATGCAAAGTACTTCATTAGAAACTTGTTCTTCTAGTGGTTGGTCAGCTACTTACAAAACTGATAGTTACTTTTTTTGAACATTGCATTTCTACTAACCACTAGCATCTTAATTTTTTGTGTGAATTTTTAGACTTAAAAAAAGTATTGTTAGCTAATGCTAAACCACCATGGTTTCAAACGTCTTAAAACTTCAAAAACCAGTATTTATTCATTTAACATGAGTTTGGTAAGCATTTTAGGTGTTCATTTATGATTTTTTTTAATTAACTAAAGGGGTGAAAAATTGGTGAGTTACCTCCAAGAAAGAGGAGTGCTGAGGTCCTTGCGTGTGATGAGTATGATCGATGTTCTCTTTGTAGTATGTGAGAGGCTTTAAAATCTGTAACACTTCCTCATGTAGGATATATGGTTAAAATACTGTGAAGACTTTAGTGAATTTGTGTCCTGAAAAAGTGTCAGTGAGATTCCTTAGAAGCTGACATATTTGTCAGAGATATGTCAGGCACTGAAGGCCCAGTGGCACTGCAGTAGGTCTGGGGTCAGAGGGTGTGGGTTCAAAGCTAGACCTGGGATTAATCCTACTCTGTGACCTTGAACAAGGTGTTTAGACTCCAAGAGCCTCAGTTTTCTTATCCATAAAATGAGGGTATTGAATTAAGTGGCCCTTCTGGTCCCTTCTGCCTCTAAATCTTAAGTTCCTGTGAGCTCTGGGAGTAGTTTCTGCAGAGAAATCTTTCTTGTCCAATGGAAGCATAATTTATATTTTTTCCTTTAAAAAATACGCTCTCGGGGCAGCTAGGTGGCTCAGTGAATAGAGCGCCGGCCCTGGAATCAGAAGGACCTGAGTTCGGAGCCGGCCTCCGACACCTAATCCGCACAAACAAAAAACCTAGCCGTGTAACCTTGGGCAAGTTACTTAACCCCAATTGCTCTAAAGGGGCGGCTAGGTGGCGCAGTGAGTAAGAGTGCCGGCCTCGGAGTTTGGATGACCCGAGATCAGATCCGGCCTCAGAAAATGAGCACCCACGCATAAATAATGACTAGCCGTGTAACCTTGAGCAAGTTACTTAACCCCAATTGCTTTAAAAAAAAAAAATACGCTCTTTTTCAGTTTTTAACTCAATAAAAAATAGTTTGCTGTAATAAGGGAAGTGTCTTTGGTTACAATAGCATAACATATAATAGTTTATATTTATAAGGTGCTTTAAAGTATCCAGAACACTTTCTATGCATTTCGTTTGGTCCCCAATCAGCGTCTGAGGTAGGGAGTGTTTGTATTATTATCCCCATTTTACTGATGAGAAATTTGAGACTCAGAGGTAGGCAGTATTGTGCCCGGTGTCACACACAACCAGGATTTGAACCCAAGACTTTCTGACTCCCGGTACAGCACTAGAACATAGAATTTCTTTCCATGTCTTTTTTCCCCTCAAATGTACAACTCAGATCCATAAAAGCAAGACTGTTATATTTTTAGTGATTAAGAAAAATTAAAGTGTTTATGCTAGAGCTTTTGTGCTAGATGAACATTATATTTTTAGCTTCATGAAACATTGACATTAGATTTATTGACCAGGCAGATTTGAAGCAAGTGAGGGACTGAATTTTGGGCCATTTAGTAGTTATGATAAAGTTTACAGAACTGTTCTGCTAACGTGAAATAAACTCATAAGGCTCACTACTTTTAAAAATCCACAGGCTGAGTTTGTAGTGACTTCAGTGATAATTCCATGAAAGTGCACAACATACAGACATTCTCAAAATGAGTGTATTTATCCACTGTATAGATAAACTTGGTCTAAAATATAAATAATTAGGTTCTCAAATAAGTATTTCTTTTGTTCTCCTTCTGTTTTAAAAAGTAATAAGAATTATTTATTAAAAGTAACATTGACAACATTGATGGGGTGAAGATTATTAGTTTATAGTTTTGTGATTTAATAACCTTTTTTAGAGTAAAAATATAGTGGCATTTTCCATATCATACATAATTCTCCGTTGAATTAAATACCAGTTAACTAGCTACTAAAACTCCTCTGAATATGTATACAGGATGTTGCATATTTTTCTCATAATTACAGTTGTTAGTTGGCATGTCTGTCAAAACCTTCTGGGTGGGTGGGGGAAGGGATAGGATTGTTTGTTTGTTTTTTTATTTCTCAAAAAAAACCATTTTGATATTTGAAAATTGGGTTCAATTAAAGTCCTGTTAGCCTTGAATGTTTTGCTTTTTCCATGATCCATTTTACCTATAACACTCATTTTAGTTTTTATATTTGTTAGGCCTTATATTTTTTCTTTTGCTTTTATAATCTCTTTTTAATAATTTCTCTTTCCTCTGAAATTATATTTTAGAGAATCTCCCCCTCTTCGCTTCAAGGATGGACTAAAGAAAGATCTGTTTTCCCTAGAATTTACTAGTGTTTGGTCAGGTTTTAATGTATGTTTATGCTTTACTGTTATTTAATTATTCCTGGTTCTAAAATGCTAGAAAAGACATGTCCCTTAGTGCCTTTGATGAATTTACACTGTAGTCTAAACGTATAAACTCTTAGCAACAATGCTATATATGAGCCCTGAATAAACATTGTACAGTTATCTTCATTTGTATTACTTCATTAATTTTGAAAGTAATATTTAATTTTTATGTAAAAATTTTATTTGTGTTGTAAATACCAGTATTGTATGTATACGTGCAGCATGTTCAACCTGATAAATAAAAATCTTAAGGTTAATGAAGGTCTGATCCTTCTCAACTCTTTTTATGCATATTTTTCCCTAACTTGGATGTTTGTAGGTGCTGTATGCTTAGCATATCATTTTACTGGGGAAAGGAATAAGCATTTTATAGTACCTACCCTGTGCCTGGTGATATGCTACTAAGTACTTTATAAATATCTCATTTGAGCCCTCCTACAACCCTGCAAGATTTTACATTTGAAGAAACTGAGGCAAACAGGTTAAATGACTTGCTCAGGGTCACAAAGTTAGTAAGTTTCTCAGGTTGGATTTTAACTCAGGACCTCCTACTGCAGGCCCAGTGCTATGCCACCTAGCTACTCCTAGATGAGTAGTAGTCTAGGAAAAGAGCCCTGAATCATTTCAAACCCAAAAGTTCTTCAAATTCTTGTTCAACTTTAAAAAAATTTGTTCAGAAAATTATGAGGTCTAAATACCCATTATATTCACAGCTCTGTCATACAACAGGAATTTGAGAGAATTTTTCTTCAAGTTTGCTGGCTTTTCATTCACAGATTCTAATATTCTGTAATATAGTTTATATACAGGATTCTTTTCATCTTTGAAGAAATCAGTGTGTTCACAAGTAATTAGTAATTTTAGGGTCCAGATTAGCCTGAACATTTAATGGACATGGTGTCTATGTAGGTCAAACTTTTCAGATAGGCCTGCTTAAAATATTTGTCAATTTCACTAGCATTCCCCTAGTCTTTTATGTTCAAAACCTTGTTTTTGCTTCCTCACTCCTAACATTTTTCACATCTAACTAGCTACTAAACCTTATTGATTGATGCATTTCCCATTTCCACCTTAGTGTAATAGGCCTTATAGCAAATTTTTTCCATCTCTGTATTCTTCTTCCCCATACCCCCCCCACCCATCCTTCACACTGTAGTTTTAGAGTAGCTTCCTTATGTATAGATGTGTTCATCTCATACTTGCCAAATCCTTGAGTGGTTCCCTGTTCGCTAAATAAACTCCTTTCCCTGGCATACACTGTCTGCTTCAGACTACTCTCTTTTCCAAACATACCCTGCCTATGGATAGGCTGTTCCTTTTGCTTGGAACACTCTTCCACTTTTCAGCTGAATTCCTTGATAGATAACCTCATCCGTAAAGGATGCTCCTGATCCTTCATTGGTCTTTTCTATTGAGTACACCATGTAATACTATGTTTTTCACCTCTTTGATGTACTCATTATGTATTATTTTGTATCATAGTTATTTGTATATATGTCATTTCACTTCCAGACTGCAAGTTCATGAAAACATCTGTACTTTGTATCTCTCCTGGGGCCTAGCACAGTGCTATGCCCTGTTTGGTTACCTAAAAAATGTTTATTAAATTTAATATGAAAAGTTAAAGAGTAACAAAATAAGTTAGATTATTGCTCTTAACTGAATTCACTGAAATTAGTGAACTCATCTTATTTTTGAAAAGCCTTGTTAAAAAAAAAACAAAACAAGGCTTTAGACTACTAAAACTTCTTGGAGTGTAGACAAAGGGCTGCTCTAAGAAACATTTACCTGGACCCTCTTCCTACTTTTTTGTGCTTACTACCCTAAGTGAAATTTCATGTAGGCTTAGAACCTGGAAACACAAGAACTGCCATAATTCAAACGAGACAATAAGTGAGCTGTGATTTATAATTATAAGAACATTGAGGTCAGGGTCTAAACCTAAAAAAATTTTTTAGAGTTTTTTTACACTAACACATTTAGTAAAATTATTTGAACTTCTGACTGTTAAGTTGTTCCATTCTCAAAGACAGATATTCGGTCCTGCTTTGGAAGCTAAATAAATGAATGTGTGGGAAAATGAATCTGAAAAGGCTCCTTCAAAAAAAGCTAGTTTCCTTTTAGCATCTGCTGGGCTTCCTGTGACCCTATCTTCATTTCTTTTATCAATGTTATCTGAACATCATATCGTCATACTCAAAACATGTATGACTTTGAATTTCTTTAATAAAGATCAGTTACTCCCACTTTTGGAGGTTGGAAAAATTTTAGTCTTTAATTGGAGACAACTTGCATTTAGGTAGAAAGGCGCTTAACTGGGACTTTACAACTAATAAAATGTTTATCAAGGTTGATAAAAATCTTAGCAAGAGGATATTGCCTAACCAAAAAATAGAAGCTGTATTACAGAGTAGTCATGGGTGCTTTGCTTTCTATTCCATTGCAGTTAAATGAGGGTTGAGCCTGTCATGATTCGCCTAGTACCCAGTTGTGTTGCAATTGCATCCTTTTTACTAACAGCAAAAAGTTGACTTGTGGTGGTTAGTTCAACTGTAGCTTGAAAATATTACAATGAATCAGAAGTTGATTACTTTCCTTTGAACCTCTACAATACTTAGAGTTGACACCATAACAATCTAGCACCTCAATTACATTGTCATCTTGGACTGTTGTGTAGTCGATTTGTCTCCCCAACAAAACCATAAACTTCCTGAAGTCAAATACCAGGTCTTAATGTGTTTCTCCCTCGCTGAATATATGGTAGGTGTTCAGTATATTTTTGTTTATTGAAATTCTGGGACAATAGTTTGACTCATCCAGAAAACTGAGACAAAAAGACGTGCTTGTAAGAAAGACCAAAGGGGATGAGCTAGAGAAGGTGAATAATGCATTTGCATTCATCCTGAAGTTCATTTGAGTGGGAAAATCCTCTTTGCTTGTTAAGATTTAAGTTTAGGTGACCCACAGTGTTCCTTTGGTGACATCTCCCCCTATTTGAACTGTGTTTCAGCCAATTTGCCTTCTCAGGACTTTTTAAATGAGATAATGTCTACAAAGTGCTTTGTGATCGTTAAAGCGCCAGACTTCTGGCGTTACCATCATGATGCTGTTCGGTTGTCCTTCCTCTCCCATGCCCCAACCCCATTGCCTGTTTCCTGCTAGATACTAAGTACTCCATCCCTGGTAAATGTGGACTCCTACTGGAGGTAACCCGGAGCCCCACTCCACTCCAGGCCTTGGATTCACTATCCCGTTCCCTGCAGTCATTCATTGGGGACATTTGCATGTTGTTATTTACAGGTTGCCTTACCCAACTAGATTACATGCTCCTTGAGGGCAAGTACTGTTTTTTGTCCTTTTGAGGGGGGGGTGTATCTCCATCACTTAGCACAATGCCTGCCATATAGTAAGTGCTTAATAAATGCTCCCTGACTGATTGATATGGCCATCCACACTGCTTAGATGAACCACGAGTCACTGACTACAATCCTGATAAAATGGTAAACCTTGCCATTGTTCCTTAAAGTCCACTGTGCCTTAACATCTGTTCTGATGCTATGCACTTTTGACCCCTTGGTATTGCCACCTCACTCACTGCATCTTAAGGACTCCTGAACTTTGTCGTATTCCATACTACTGCTCCCTAACAGTCACTGGACTTGTCCATGTGTCCTTCAGTTGAACCCTCCTCTATGTGTGATCTCTACCATCAGTGTCAGCCCTTTACAGGCAAAACTGCCATACTTCTCCATTTGTATCTCCACTGTGCAGTGCTTGGCACACAGTAAGCACTTAATAAATAAATACTTAACCATTTTATTCAGTTATTTTTGCCTTAATGGTCCTCTTTGCCCACTCCCCATGTCTTAACTGGGCAAAATCCTACTGATTTTTTAAATTTTTTTTTGCTTTTTGGAGGGCAATTGGAGTTAAGTGACTTGCCCACAGTCACATGGCTAGTTTTTTGGTGTGTAAGTGTCTGAAGCCAGATCCAAACTCAGGTCCTCTTGACTCCAGGGCCGGTGCTCTATTCACTGTGCTACCTAGCCACCCCTAATCCTGATTTTTTAAAAAAGGAGTTGGCAGTTAGGTGAAGCCTATGAAACCCTTCTCAGAATAATGTTTGTCTTCTGAGAGGCAGTCAGGGTTTAGTGACTTGCCAAAGGTTACATCTGAACTCGGGTTCTCCTGACTCCAGGGCTGGTGCTGCCTAGCTGCCCTTAGAATAATGTTTTTAAATACATAAAGTAAAATACAGAAGATTACATTGAAAACCAGTTCTGTTGAAATAGTTATAAAACTTTTTTTTAAAAGTTCATAGACCCCAGTTAAAAAAATGATTTAATAGCAGCCTAAAAGCCTCCTTCCTGAAGTTTTCCCTGGTTCCCCTCTCCACCCTTCTCCTTCCTTTGAACCACCATAATCTTTTTCAACTCTTAAGGCATATTTTGCCTTTTTACTGTGATTACTCACTGTAAACTCCTTGAGGTTAGGGACTTATTCTTGTCTTTTTATCTCACCTAGGACCTTACATGTAGCCAGTAAATTAAATTTGCTTAATTAAAAAACTTATTGGTGTGGATATTCCCTCCACTAGTGTGAATTGCAGCCTTCCCACACCTCATCCTGTAAGATTTGTGTTTGTATTTTCTCCTAAATGTAACAGTTTCAAGCCCTACTTCTCCTAGGGTTCGGAGATCCCAGAGATGGTGACCCAAGGTAATGAACAATGGAGGCCCCAGGCTGCTGTAGTCCCTCAATGAACAGCTTTGTTCCTAGCTAACTAGCGCTGTGTGTTCTGTCATCTCTTACAGTTATTTGTGATACAAGTCTTATTTCCCAATAGGCAATGAGGTCCACTCAGTACCAAACTTTCTATCTCCCTCAATGCCCTAGTGTTCTGCAGTACCTAGAGGCAGCTAGCTGGTACATTGGTTAGAGGTGGGGTCTGAAGTCAGGAAGACCTGAGTTAAAGTCTGGCCTCCCTCAGACACCGGCTGTGTGATCTCAAGCAAGTTACTTAAATCTGTTTGCCTCAGTTTCCTCAACTATAAGCAGGGAGTAATAATAGCTCCTGCCTCCTAAGGCTATATTTCTAAAGTGCTGAGCACAGTGCCTGGGATGCAGCAGGTATTTAATAAATGCTTTTTTGTTCCCTCCCTTCCCAGCCTGATTCTTAAATGGCTGACAGATGAATTGAAGAGTTAGAAGAAAAAAACAACACTTTCATGTGAACTTTCTCATTTTGACCCTAAGAGGATGACTTTCTCAATTCCTGGTTGCATAATCACTTACCAGACTGATCTTTTGTGGTTAAAGGGTTAGTTTCAGTTGTTTTTTTTATTTTTTTTTATTTTTTCCCCTTCCCCTAATTTTTGGAGGGCTAATGATTCCCCTTTTAAAAAATACTATGATTTTGTCCGCATTTCATTTAAAGTTACACATAGGTGCGTTGCAGATGTTACGAATTAGTTTTGAATTGGTCCTTGTGGCTATAGGATTATGTGGAATATGAAACCATTTGCCTGTGTAACTCATGGGGAAAGGAGCCCTGATATTAGACCTATTTTTTTTTCTTATGAAAGTGCACTTAAACAAGTTTCTAATGACTTGGCATCCCTTGAATTCATTGATGTCAAGCCTTTCTCTCAGAGATTTATTCCTATGCCAGACTCTTTGATGGTTACACTATCTTGTAAATAGTTTCCTAATTTCATCTGTTTTGTTTCCTCAACTAGATTTTAACCTCCTTAAAGGCAGGGACTATTACATGCGTTTTGGTTTTGTTATTGTTGTTGTTGATTTTGGTGATTTACTTGGCAATTTTGTTCTTAATCTTGTCCCTTATAGCACCTAACCCAAGCCTAGAGCCATAGTAGGCACTTAAGTAATTACTTGCTGAATTATTTATCGAAGAAATGGAAACCCTTGACTCTTATTTGCAAGATAAAAATAACTAATACTGATGAAAATGAAATATCAATCTTAATATATACTTTAATGATACATTATAAATATATAAATATATTTAATATATAACTATTAGAAACTTATAAATTAAGATTTATTATCTAAAACTCTGTGCTTTTTGAAAATATCTTCTGATTGATGGTTTTTAGTTTGCTCAGGAAATCTTGCAATTTAATAATCTTGGTTTCATTCACAGGACATTTGGTCTGTAAAGGGAAACATTATACATCAGCTTATATCATTATTCTATTTTTGCCAATATTTCTGTTTTCTTGGGGACAAACCTATTTTCAGCCCCTGCCTCTTGGACCCCCATGGCATGTCACTTAAAGCTGCAAATAGATATGTTCCAGGTTATTACAAATTAATTTTAATTGGGAGTTAATGTCTCTACTAGTAGAATAGCAGGAGACCATTTGCTTGTGTTTCATACCAACAAATTTGTCTGCTGATAATTGCTCTCATGTTTACATCAGATATATAAAACAGCAGATCAACTATAACTTAACAATATACCATGAATAATAATGGCAGATAAAATCACATATACATGACATTTTGAAGGGCAACTTTAAACTCCTTTACCACATTCTCATATATACTTCACAGCTGCCTCCATTAATATTCCAAGAAATATGCTGTTGAGAATGTGGGTGACTTATCTTGGTAACCTATAAAAGCCAGAGGGAAGAATTCGTGGATGGTAGGTAGAAGCTGTTGAATAGCAGTAACACAAGAATCATAGATATTTTAGAGCAAAAGGGACCTCATCTTCCCCTTGCCTCCTAATTTTACACATGAGGAAAATAACTTGTCTCTAATAAGGAAATGAGTTGCCTAAGGTCACAGCAATGTATGGAAAATATTTAGGTGGTCCCTCTGAAAGTAGTGACCGAATTCTCAGACTGAATGATGAAAGCAAGCAGCAGAAGGGCATGTAACCATCACTGACCTGATTCACTAAGTGCATTTGGTTCCTAATCATGTTGTTTATCTTAGGGAGTGGGCAGCTGATGGAGACCTGTTGGAGCACAGTGACAGCTCTGCATAATGTTTCAAAGTCATTCATTGTCTAGAAAGAGAAATAGTTGTCACAGAAGCCCATATGCTTTCTCTGTCTCTGTCTCTCTATTCTTTGCCTTGCCCCTTTGTCTATTTCTGTCTCTGTCTTTCTCTCTTTTTCTCCCTTCCTCCCCTCCTCCCGCTTCCAGTCCCCTTCCCCTTCTCTCTAGGAGGTATATGTATCCAGGCCACATTTCATTTTTCTCTAAGGAGGACAAGTAGAGAACAAAAGTTTGCTATCTAAACATCAAAAGTTTTGACCACCTAAATTCTCCATCTTTTACACATACACACAGGAGTGTCCAGAGTTTTTAAGGATAAAAAAAGAGTTAAAGGATTGTATGTGCTAAATGAAAAAATGCTTTAAGGGGAAACTTTTAAAGATCATTTCCCTTAAATATTGTTAGATTTATGTTACGCCAAGGATACACACACCTAGAATGAGATGAAGATCTATTAGTCAAAGATAACTTTGGTCTTTAGCTTTGTTTGTCCAAATCTGGAGCCTTCTGTTTATGTAATTAGCAGATAGGAATAGACATGAAGTCTCAGAGCTTAACCATTACCATGTCATGGAGAAATTTGCATTAAAGAACACTATTTCAAATGATGTTAAGGAAAGCAACTTGAGTACAGGCCAGACAGCATGGAATATAACTACTCATGGGGTCCAGCATTGGTCATATATCCTGACATTTTGATTAAACCTGGGCACCTGTCATCTCATTTCAGATCCAAAATAATTCAAATCTTTACTTGGTGATTTTGTTCTTAAGCCTCCCTTAAGAACTGCCATTCTGTCAGTGCTATCAATAGCTAGTTCAAGAAATGGAAATCCTCTGAGTTTTAAAAAGCAGTTCTCTGATGGACTGGAGTTTCTCCACTGTGAATCCCCTTGAAAGAATGTATGTATTAGTCACATTTGGTGATAAATCTCACTGTATGTTGAATGAGAATCTCCAAATCCAAAGTGACCTCAAAGGTCCAACCTTGCACTTGAACAAGCATCCCTTCTAAAAGACTCCTGCTGAGTTGTCATCCAACCTTTTGCTGAAGACCTCCACTGAAGGGGGAACCCCCAAAGTAAAACCTTCCTCTTCTGAATAGCTCAAATTGTTAGGTAGTTTTTCCTTATCTCAAACCTAAATTCACCTTTTCACAAATTTAGTCATGACTTGCTTTCTAATTTGCTTATTTCACTTCTTTTGAATTCCAGGGAAGGCTATGACTTCTTAGTCCTCAAGTCAAGTCAAATTAAGTCAGTAAGCAATTATTAAGCACCTACTGTGTTCCAGGCATGGTGTTAAATACTGGAGATATAAAGGCAAAATATACAGTCCCTAGGGGCCCTTGAGCAGCTCATAATCCGATTTGGGAGACAACAAGCAAAAAAAAAGTACAAACCAGCTACATCCAAGCTACAAAGGGAATAGCAGAGGGAAGGCAGTAGAATGAAGAGGGATTGGGAAAGACTTCCAGTAGAAGGTGGGATTTTGTCTAGGACTTAGTACAGCTCCTCAGGCCATGATCATCATCACCACTGTAGCCTGGGCTGCACCAGGGTTCCTAGGCTCTGATAAGTGAGCTTTTGCTACACTTTACCAGCAGGCCTCCATGTCACTTCTTGGCCCCCTCCATCTCATGCCAGTACAGGTACCCCGCATATGCCTTGTCTTCCCCCAGGATGTAGGCTTCTTGACTATCTTGCTTTTGTGTTTTTGCATCCCCAGTACTTAGCATGGTGCCTGGCACACAGTAAACATTTACTAAATGCTCCATCTACCCGTTTTTCTACCTATTTCTCTATCATAGCTTTATGGATTGGCCCAACCCCAGGAGATCCTATTGGATGAAATTCTGTGCTTTACAAATCACTGCTTCCCATAAAAATCAGATATCTGTAGCTCTACAGCTGAGATTATATCAACACGTACTCACCATGACCAGCTGAGAGCATGATGACTCAGGCCACAATTGAGGAGTGCTGGAGTTCTTAACACACACAAACACACACACAAATACGATATATTGGATTATTTAAAGATATTCCTTGGGAATTTTTTTAAAAACCCACTTCATCCTACAAATACTGTCTTTCTTGGATCCAACTGAAGGTATTTTTCTTTCTTTGAAATAAACTTTCTGTTCCAGAAATTAATCCAATTTGAAAGAAGAAAAATAGCATGGGGATGAAGGAAAGAATCCACCGGAATTCTTTTAGGAGATATCCAGCAGCTTAAGAGATATTAAAGAGAGTAATATCCAAACTGGCCATCCCAGACAATGAAGGCAGTGCACTGAGGTTCGAGGGTGAGATTGTGAGTTACACTGCTGTGTCTGGACCCACCAAAGTCAGTCAATTCTAAGTAAATTCTTATCTCATAGATAGTGGGAAGAGAAGTGGTGTCAAATTCAAATAGAAACAGGCCATTACACCATACATAAGGAGCCACATATTAACTGAGAAAACCACATATTAACTTTCTACTTTATTGCATTTTTTTTTGTTAAATGTTTCCCAATTAGATTTTAATCTGATTCAGGCAGCATGAGCATGCTTAGTAAACTACATGTGGCCCACAGGCAGCATGTTTGACATGTCTGCTATAGAAGTTTATATGGAACCACTCTAAGATCTGATACCATCTACAAGAATAAAAATCATGAATGATTTACAGTTGCATCACTGACACATTTTTTGAATATTTACTGTATGCCAAGTCTTATTTCCAGAAAAGAGAAGAATGCAAAATTGAATTTGAGACATAGTTCTTCCTCTCAAAGAGCTTCTCTTCTGATGGGAGAAATGAGAGGCAGAAATGATTACAATGCTGGAAAGCATGTGCTGTAAGTTAAGTACGTGCTTAAGCTACACTAGGAGTTCACCATTGGATTGGAATGGAAACATGTTGAGCATATAAAAGGGGCCTAAGCAAAGTGAGCTCAGACCCAATAGTCAATATTTTGCGACTTTTAACCTTTGACTTCAAAAAGATTCTAACTTGTGCTCAATGTTTACAGTGCTGTGGTAAGAAGGCTGGCTGGGGTCAGGAGGATCCATGTTCAAGGCCTTCCCCAGACACATGTGACCTCAGGCAAGCTGCTTAACGGTGAAGTGCCCCAAACTATTAAGTTATAGGCTTAATGGTCTCTCAAACTATTCAATGACTGACTCATATCAGTAAAGAGAGTTTCCATACTCTTTACAGTGGACCAAATATGTGCATATACATGTATTTTTCTCTACTTCTGAGCAATGCCCTAAATTTGCATTGTACTATTTATTTTTATTCCTTAGAAAATAACTATTTGTATAAATCTAACAATCCAGCGGGGAGAGGTTATAATTTCCTTTCTCAAATGGATAGTCTGTCCACACCTGCCACACTTAAGTTACATCTCCATATTGATGGTTGGTGTGGTACCATCCTAAAATATTCTTTTGCCCTTAAGTGATAGTACCTGGTCCCTCAAATTTGTTGCCCTACTTTTCCCTGATTTTCACCTCTTCATAGAATATATTTTTTCTGAGTACCCAAATAAAGTCTCAGTTGGTCTAATTTTTAAACCCTTATGAGAGTCCTGCACAGTTTTAATCTACTGAGGATGATGGAGGAAAGAGTGCCATCCTGTGAGACGCTGTTCATTTTTCAAAGCATCATTATGTATGTTATCCCATGTTCACAATAACCTTGTGTCATAGTAGGGATGGTTTGATTCCTGTTTAAGAAATGATCAAAGAGGTGAGGTGACTCACTACAGGCCACTAATGGCAGAACTTAGATTCAAACAAGGTAGTTCTATTTCTAGTCCAGGTCACTTCCAATCATATCATGTTTTCAACCATGTCATTTAAAAGGAACATGAATTGATATCTATCATACAGTTTACATAAATCTACTTCAGTGCCTCAGAATCACAATTTGGAGGCTACAGATAAGATGTTCTTGGCTTCAATTAGGCAAGTTCTAGAATTTTTTTCCTAATCTTTTTTGTGTTGTTCAGAAGAAGGGACCTATAAAGCAACTTTCAACTGCCAAAGCTGGGAGAGGTACCTGGTCTTTGCAATTTTTTTCCCTGCATAGTCCAATCATGGTTGAGATCTGATAGAGAAGCCCAATGGAAACAAGAGCTATGTAATCACTAGACACTGATATTATAAAACAAAACATTTTTCTTACAACAACCTTGTGAGGTAGGCAATATAACTATTATCTCCCATTTTAGAGATGAGAAAAGTGGGTCTTGAGAATTTGTGACTTGGCCCAAAGTCACATAGCTAGCAAATGTCAGAATCAGAATTTGAACCCAAACTGACTCCAAATCCAATGTTCTTCCAAAGCACAAACCTGAGTTATGGGATATATATAAATTGAATATATATTTGAAAAATTGATTATATAGTTTCATAGCACTACACAATAACTATATATTGAATTGAATATGTATATTTGAAAATTTGAATATATAATTTGAAAAAATTACACAGTAACTATACACACACACATACACAGTTACCGTGTAATGCTTTCAAATTAAAGTTGAGAAGAAGATGTCAGCACTAGTGCTATCTCATCATAGGTAATCCTGTCTCAAGGCTCTAGATGGTCTGGTCACCATTCAGGAACACATAGAAAACAAGTAGTCAAATAAGAAACGATGGCAAATTGAGACTTTTGGGCTTTCAGTCTTGGTCATGTTTCCATGAAAACAGGAACTGAAGAGCACAAAACTATTGATAACAGCTGTAGTGTTTGTCAGAGAAAATTCACTATCAGCTGTTAAATCTGTGTCCTCCCACTACAAATGAAGGGGGATTAAGGAGACCACTTTGCAGTGCTAGAACAATGGATTTTTAAAAGAATCTCATTTTTCTGCAAAGCTTTCAAAATGTTTTACCAAAACAGTTAAAGCCCCAATTCCTCTTCTCAGGCCAGCCTTGATACAAATGTATTGTTAGATGACCAGGGAAGAGAGGAAAAGTGAGAATCTCTCAATAACATTTCTATCATGACAGACCATTGCTTAGCTAAAGGAAAAGTTCTCTTAACCTGTAACATAATTGTCTCTATCGGTAGAATTTTGTCTTTGAAAAATTGGGCAAGTTGGTAGAAACATCCCAGGTACATTCTATTTGTACTTTCTTTGAGCAGACTCTGAATTATGGTGGATTTCCCTGACCGTTCCCCCAAAATAATGCAAGAAAATTTTTTAAAAATCTGTTTGTGGATAAAAATAAATGTCTAT
Organism: Gymnobelideus leadbeateri; assembly: GCA_011680675.1. Classification (NCBI taxonomy): domain Eukaryota; kingdom Metazoa; phylum Chordata; class Mammalia; order Diprotodontia; family Petauridae; genus Gymnobelideus; species Gymnobelideus leadbeateri. The sequence continues at coordinate 352,241 of WOXC01007461.1, read as the reverse complement.
ATTCCCTTTTACTGGCTCGGAATACCCACTTTTTCCAAAGGCAGATTCTTCACAATTCATTTGCTGCTTATCTTTACAAAGGATTCTTGGTAGAACTCCAGTATATAGTAGTCTTACCTCTGTATCCTCAAAGATGTCTGGCACTTCCATCCCAGAGCAGGGAAACTAACAAAGCAGAAAGAAAGAAAGTCATTGAATTACAGGAATACTTACTTACTCTAAAATTTAAGAAACATTAAAAAAAAAACCCCAACAACTCTGGCTAGGTGAAAGGAAGCAACTTTACTGCTTTGATTGTTAGAAGTATCCATTGTCTTCTTTGGAACCTGTTGGATTTTTCTAAGTAATACCAGAATCACCAGTCTTCATTCAAACACCCATAAGAGATAATGCCCAGTAGCCAACGCCTAGGTACCTTTTTCACAATAAGAGAATTTGCATTGTGGATGATCTCTCTAAGAGAGTGTTGGCAGATCCTTCTCTGTCCTTGGAGAGCATCACTGGTACATGTTAACAGGCAGAACAAAGTTGGTATCAGTTGGAATGTGAGACCCATGCTCAGATCTCTATCAACAAAGTGGCAACGGTTGATCATTAATTTACCAAGAGAAGCTATAGCAGTGTGACTCTGCCCTGAGGTCTCTATATTTATAGATTCAAAATTGCTGAAAGGAAAGGAAAGAGAGTTATTTTGTAATTTAAAAATCATCGGCATCTGATTATCCATCATCACTTCCAGGAGAGAGAGAGTGCCTCATAGAAAAAAGTAAAATTTTCCTGTGAAATCAGACCAATAGGAAAATGAAACCTTTTAAAAATCAACAACAAAGTTCCAGTGTAGGAAATTGCACCATATTCTGCTCTATAGATTAATCTTTCTTCTCAGCTTTGTGCTGCTACCACCTTTTCACTTTGCATAGGAGGAGGAGGAGGCCACAGGTGTCCAAAATTTGTTTCAGTGCATCTATGTAACCTCCTGAGAAAAGCTACGTAGTAGGAGCAGGAAAGTTTGACTGATACAGACTAAAGGCATGCTTCTTTCTTACTGATGGAGAGAACACCTCCATAAGCCTGATGCTGCCAATGAGACTTTCATCTCATGCTTCAGAAAGATAAGAATTCATGGACTTCAGCACCTGCTTTGTCCCAATTTCCAGGGAACTTCTTTCCTGATGCTGAATGGATCCTTCCTGGGCTCCAGCTTTAGAACTACCACTGATTTCAGGCATCAGCAATCTCAGAAACGAGTCTTTTATCAATGGACACAGATGTAAGTCCTCATCTGGAAAGAGAAACCTCTATAAAAGATCATCCATCCAATCATTGTCCACTTGATATCCAGGCCAGACACTGGTCTCTGGGCTATTCCACAAACAAGATACTCCATCTCTTGGCTCTGGGCCAGTACTAGGAAGGCTAGGAAAGTGGATTGACTTGCCCAAGGTCCAAACCATGTCCATGTACCAGCCAGGACCCCCATGCCTAGAACTCTCCTCCACTCCCACTGTTACACTCCCTAACCCCCCTCAATCCCATCTCCTACAGGAAGCCTTCCCTCATTCCTCTTTATTCTAGTGCTTTCCCTCTTTTAATTATTTCCTATTCCTGTATATAGCTTGTGTTGTATAGCATGTTATTTCTTCCATCAAATTGTAAGCTCCTTGAGGGCAGGGACTGTCTTTCTCATCTTTTGACAATCCCAGCACTTAACACAGTGCCTGGCACATAGTAGGTACTCAATAAATGTTTATTGAGTGAATGAATGAGTTATTGAGTTCCAACTGTGTGCAGAACACCGGTGTTCAGTTGTTCAGTAGCATTTGAATCTTCATGATTCTATGGACCATAGCACACATTGCAATATTGTCCATGGGGTATTCGTTTTTTTTTATTTTTTAAATTTTTTGCTTTTTGGAGGGCAATTGGGGTTAAGTGACTTGCCCCTGGTCACAGAGCTAGTAAGTATCTGAGGCCAGATTTGAATTCAGGTCTTTCTGACGCCAAACCCAGTGCTCTAACCACTGAGCAACCTAGCTGCCTCCTGTGGCATTGCTAAGCAGTTTCGTATTTACCTAACACCTTTGTTCTGAAATATTCCTAATATTTGATGTACAGAATGCTTTTTCAGATATTTGGAAAGTGTTCCAGTCAGGCACTGGGTATTTCAGATCAAACCGACTGAAACCCAGAGACAGGATTTCAAAGACAGGTGTCAGGCAGTTTTCATCCCCACATCAGATGAGCTGAACTCATTTTTTTCATTGCAAAATTCTGGAGCTAGATTTCCTCATTTTCAGTACAGGTCACTTTTCACCACATCACACCTGAAGAAGTGCAGACATTGATTTAACACTTCTGTTTTGTGTAGTTTCTTTTCAAGACATTTTTAGAGAGACAGAAAAGGTTTCTAGCATAATAACAATCTCTAACATTTGTGTCATGCTCTAAATTTTCCAGAGCACCTTAAATACATTTTATTGTTTAATTTTCGAAGCATCCTTGAGAGGTAGGAACCCTAGGTATTATTGTCCTCATATTACAGATGAGGAAACTAAGGCACAGAGAGGTATAAGGCCTTATTTGTGGTTCCACAGTGAGTGTCAGAAGCAGGGCTTGTGTCCGGGTCTTGTCAGATTTCAAGACCAGTGTTCTTTTTACTATAACATTCTGACTCTCAAAAATCTGAGTCTCTTTTTTCAGTTGATACAATTGAGGCTGTTAGTCTAGGGCAGAGAAAGTTGGAAGATGAGTGACCTTCTCCACCAAAAACAGAACAACAAAGAATAAAGTTCATCTACAGAACAAGGGGTTTGGGTTAGACATTAGAAAGAAGGCAGTCATTACCAAGTCTGATGGGAAAGGGAACAGATTCCTTTTTGAAATGGTCTGAGTTCAGTTCTAACTACCATAGCAATACACTAGAGATTTCTTCTAAGTCTTCCCAAGATCTGGCCTTTACATATAATTTGCTCAGTTTTACAAAAAGTTCATGACAGCCCCTCCATAAATACAATCTCCTTCACCCTTTTCCTGTTGCTGTCTCTTTCTATCTCTTATTCTCTCTGTCTCTCTCAGAAGGGGTGTGTGTGTGTGTGTGCATGTGCACACATTCATACACACACCCTCATGAGCCCATGCACTTTTTTTGTTTGTTTTTTGTTGTTTTATTGCTTTTTGGAGAGGGGAGGGCAGGGCACTTGGGGTTAAGTGACTTGCCCAAGGTTACACGGCTACTAAATGTAAAGTGTCTGAGGCCAGATTTGAACTCAGATCCTCCTGACTCCAGGGCCAGTGCTCTATACACTGCACCACCTAGCTGCCCCCTAACCCATACACTCTTAAAAGTGATGTCTAGACTTTAGGGACTGAGTAAGGGGAGCTCTGACAGCTTTTTTTTTTTTTTAAGTGAGAGACCTGCTAAAAGAATAGTTATGGTAGGGAATAGGAGAGCCTAGGGATCAGTGTAACTAACAGGCCAACTCAGTCATTTTATAGATGGGGAAACTGAGGCTGAAAGGGGGGAAGTTTTTTGACCTTAGGTAATTCTTTTCACCTACCTAGACCTCAGTTTCTTCATCTGAGAAATGGACACATTCTGGGTGAGTAGGAAGTATATGGAATAGGGAATAGAGTGTTGGACTTGGAGTCAGGAGGATCCGGGTTCTGACATTAATGGCATGACTGAGAAAACATATAATTTCTCTGGGCCTCAGTCTCCTTTTCTGCAAAATAAGGGGGTTGAACTAAATTGCCTCCACAGGCCCTTCCAGTTCTAGATCTATGACCCTCTGATCATCTGATCTCTACGACCTCTTCTAGTTCTGACATTTTATACTTCTAAGAACTCAGATATTTACAGGCAAAGAGTGGCCCCCAAACCCAGCAGAATAACTCCAAGGTATATCTGAAAAGAATGATCTCTGTGTTCTTCTTTTTTTTGGACCAAGATGAGGTCTGAGCTTCTGAAGGTTGGTGTCATGAAAGCAGATGACCCCAATTTTTCCAACATGAAAAAGTAGTATTCTCATATTCACAGAAAGCTGGCCGCTGAATTTCCAATGCAGGTCCTATAGAGAGTGCATTTCAGACATATCAGATCAGTAATTTCCCTGCTTTGTTTTGATTTATTCTTTCTCAGTTCTTTTTTGCTAAAAGGAAGGGGCCTGTTCTCAGGCCCTTTGTTAATCAATGAGAGAAGCAGTCATTTTAAAGTAGAGATTTTAATGTCATCTTCCCTTCCAGTGAGTAATGTCACCAGGTCCTATCTGAATAGCTCTCCTTTGCAAAGTAGATGACGTCTCCCATTTGATCCTCACAACAATCCTGGGAGGGAAGTCAAGGACCGAAACCCTATTTTATAGATGAGAAGAGACTGAAAAATGGCTTGCCAAAGATCACTTGGCCAATTTAGTGGTAGTCAGGCCCCCTGACTCCCAATCCCCAGAGCATTTTCCACAGTACCAGGTTTTCCTCCCAGAAGCAGAAAAAGACCTTTTTCTCTGAGTCTAAAAAGGAGGGAAAGTTTATATGGGGAGTAGAAAACAGGGAGAAGAATTAAGCTGGAGGAAAGAAGCAAGTTCAATAGAGGAGAGGGATCAGAGGAAGGAGCCCAAAGATCAAGTTGATTAGGGAAAGGACCCAATGTCTTCTCTTTCCTCAGTCAACTAGCGTGTGTTAAGTATAGCCCCAGAGTTGCCAATGAATGGCCAATCCAATGACTTTCCCATAATCCTCCCACTCCTTGAATTCTCTGCAGCCTTTGACGTTGTTGATCATGCCTCCTTGATGCTCTCTTCCCTCTAGGGTTTCAGACTACTACTCTCTCCTGGTTCTCCTCCTACCTATCTGACCACTCCTTCTCATTTCCTTTGCTAGATCTTCATCTACATCACGCCTGCTAACAGTGGGGATTTCCCCAAGGCTCTATACTGGGCCCTCTTCTCTCTCTCTCTCTACTATTTCTCTTGGTGATCTCATCTGCTCCCATGGTTTCAATGATCATCTATGCAGATGACTCTCAAATCTACTTGGCCAACCCTTACCTCTTTCCTGACCTCCAGTTTCACATCTCTAACTGCCTATTTGGTATCTCAAATTGGACAACCCATAGACATCTTAAAATAGACCTGTCCAAAACCAAACTCATTATTTCTCTCCCCAAACCCTCTCTTCTGTCTAACTTTTCCTATTGAGAGCACCGCCATCCTCCCAGTCCTCCAAGTTTGCAATCATCCTCAACTTCCAGTCCTGTTGCTTCCACACCGTCTCTTGCATATGCCCCCTTCTCTCCTCTGACATTGCTATGCCTTGGTTCAGGCCCTTGTTATCTCATGTCTGCACTTGGTGATATCAGCACCTCAAGTCTCTTGTCATTTCAGTCCATGCTCCATTCAACTGTCAGATTCAAGTCCGACCATCTTATCTCCCCACCCTCCTCCTATTCAGCCAACTCCAGTGGCTCCCTATTACCCTCAAAATCAAATATAAAAGCCAGAGGGCAGAGCCCTTCATAACCTGACCCTTCCTACCTTTTCGTCTTCTGTCTCTCCCCTTCTCAACATGCTCTGCAGTCTGGTGCCATTGGTGTCCTTAGTGTTCCTTGTACATGATGCTCCATCTCCTGACTCTGGGCATATTCTCTGGCTGTCCTCATGCCTGCAATGCTCTTTCCCTCCTCATCACTGCCTTCTGGCTTCCCTTAAAATCCAAGCTTAAATCTTATTTCTACAAGAAACCTTTCCCAGGCTTCTTCAGTCCTCATGCCTTGCCTCTGAGATTATCCTCCATTTATCTTCTCTGAATCTTATTTGTAAATTGTTTGCATGTCAAGTTTTAGATTGTCTATTCCTTGAAAGCGGAGACTAGGTTTGGTTTTGTTTTGGTTTTTTGCCTTTCTTTATATCCACAGCACAGTGCCAGGCACATAGTTAGCAATGAATAAATCCTAGCTGACTGGCTGCCTTTCTTTTGGAGGGCTTCCATCTGTAAATTAGATTAGATGATCTCTAAGTCCCCTCTAGCTCCATGATCCTATAATTCTATAACTGGCACAAAGGACCCAGGTGATTTTGCAGAACATCACACTTATCTTGGCTGCCCTACGTAGAAATCTAAAAAAACCTTTCCATCAAACAATAAAAGAACTGTCATGAGCCCTCTACTTTTAGGCACATTGGCTCCAATATCAAAGGAAATTTATATTAAAGGAATGTAAAAATAGTAGCTATCTGTTCTGGAAATTGGCAAATCACAGCCATTTGAATTTCTACCATGTCCCATAGGCAATACTTAAGGAAATTGATTCAGATCATTCACTGGAAGGTCAAATACTGAAGCTGAAGCTTGACTACATTGGCCACATAATAAGAGGGAACTCATTGGAAAAGACCCTGATATTGGGAAAGATTGAAGGCAAAAGGAAAAGGGCATGGCAGAAGGTGAGATGGAATGATAGTGTCATGGAAGCAATAAACATGAGTTTGGGCAGACTTCGGGAGATAGGGGAAGATGGCCTGGTGTGTTATGGTCCATGGGGTCACAAACAGTCAGATACAACTGAATGAATGTCGAACAACAAGCCATAGTCTTGTATCCCATCCATGAGTGTTCCCTTTGAGTACTGGATAAAGAATCTTTCCATACCAGGGTCTACTACCACAAAGTCCACTGCACTGCCATGAATCAATTAGTATAATCATTCTAATGGCATAGGTTGCCTGTCCAATCAGCATTGGCCTAACTGATGCTCCCCTTTCCAAGATAACCAGTGATTTGCAGGGGGCGGAGGGGGTGGGGAAGGAATCTTATGTTAGCAGAGGAAACCTGACTGCCTCTCCTGATCTAGGGATGATTATATTCTTTCAGCAGGACATAACCCAAATTTATCAAGGGTTCAAACAAGGTGGGACCCTAACCAGTCAGGGCTCATTCTGTAGACATCTATGTAGTTGTTTATGAGAAGAGAGATTTCCTGCCTTGTCTCATGTCCTGATCTAACATAAAATGGTAACAGCCTTTGATCTGTGCTGAGAGAACATTGATCTGAATTTTGAAATAATACATACCAAAAGACTATATGGGTGATAAGCTCTCTTTCTCATAAGATTTGTTGAGATGTGTTGTTTCCCTCCTGGCCTAGAGTTCAGCCTATTAGAAGGCATAGTGGTACAGGGAAATGTGTATAGTGGTGTGAGAGGTCCTAGATTCAAATCCAGCATCAGATACTTTATCTATTTGTGTGACTTTAACCTCCCTGGGCCTGAGTTTTCTTATCTGTAAATAAGGGGGTTGTACTAGAAGGTATCTTATAGCTCTAGATCTATATTAAATAAGATATTTGGATTACAATTCTAGACCTTGTATGGCCAGTGGTTTGTCAGAAGGGTATCTGAAGGCTTCCCCCAGGAGCAAATCACTTATTTATGAGGGAAGTTGTTTTGTATAGCCACTCAAATTCTGTTGTTTTCTTGCCAAAGCTCTCCCTTTCCTCTAGTCCACTCCCCATGGTAATCCTCTCCTGCTCAAGCAGAGCTCCATACTTTGCCTCTTTATCAAGGTATCTTAATGCCATGGGTGGCCAGTGAGACCCCAACTGAGTCACAGTCTAGCAGCCAATACTTTTAGTCTCAGATGATTCAGATGTCGGTGACGATGGCTCTTAGGTTTATTCCACAGGCGTGGACAGGGCCAGAGTTGTTGCTAAATTTAATCTTGATATGCACCTCACTTCTTATACAATGGAGTGAGGGGGGAAGGTATAATACGCAGGTTGAGGGGGATGAGGTTGACAGGGCTTTTGAGAGAATCACTTTCCATAACAGGAGGCAGTGGAAGGAAACAAAGAGAGAACTCTCAGAAAATGAAGTCGTAAGTAGAAAAAATTACTTCTGGGATTTCGAGCAGCTTCATCATGGGTCCTGCCTAACTGCTGAGAAATCAGTCAATCTGGGAAAGTTTGTGGAAAACCAGCAACAAGCGATTGGGTCATTTGCCCCATGGTTCTCGGTGGAGAAAAGAGATCAAGATAACATACTTAGCTACTTTTTTTTTTCATATCAGAAGCAGAGAACAGGTAGAGTCACAAAACACTGGGCCACAGCTCCTTCATGACTCAGAAAGGAGTCCTCAAAGGGCTGGGGAGCAGATAAGAAGTTAGTGATTTGTTTGTTAGCCAGGGAGCCACAATTCCTCGTATCCTATCTCTGGCCGAGGCAAGAGCCTTTCTTGCCAGGGAATCAGTTGAGGATATAAAGGAATCTCTATTTTTGCCATGTGTATTTTGCCAAAAATTAACAAAATATATTTGACACAACAAATGGGTGACAAAGTTTCCCCAGTGATCAGAATGATGATAAGCTGATAGAATTGATAAGTATTTTAGCTCCATTTTCAGAAAACTAACCGTTACTTGTACTACTCAGTCAGATGGAAACAAGAACCTCAGGGTGTGAGATCTCCTCTGAAAGGTTCCTTTTTTTTCTTTTTGTTTTTTTGAGCTACTCAATGTGGCTGGCCCATAGAATCAGAGGCAAATGTTGTTTAGAGCTTTTTTTCTGAAACTGCTAGTATCTGAGCCAGCAAACAGAGGTGTTTGGTGAAGAGTTCACCGGAAACTCACTCATGCTCTCACTTCTCACCCAAGACCTTTTTCTGGCTTCCAATGCAGGCTGCCCAGGGAAGAGGAAGCCCTCTTAGATGTCCTCTCCTGGCCTTCCCGCTGCCAGATCTTTCCCTCCGTCCCCCTTATCCTGGGCTCTTCTCCTGCCTTCTGTCCATGCTACACTCATGGTTTGCCTTGAGCAGGAGATGGAAATTTAGTCATGTGGACCAGAAGAAGACACCCAGGTGATGCAGGCTAGATAGACTAGGCCTTTTTGCCTAGGAGATGGTAGATATGTAAATAGGGAGTAATTGATTAATATTCATGAATTCAGCACCAGACTCCAAAGGGATTTTGTCAATGCCCACATTAATTTTATCTGATCTACTTAAGTTTGGTAGATTTGTGAGAGACTCCTGCACTGGCTATGTTCCCCGTAAGCTGCAAGTCCTCTGGGATGGGGCCACTGGTCTGGATAGAGCTGACCATAGTTTACTTCTTTGCTCTCTGCCAGGGGAGAGACACATCTGGGCTACCCTACCCAAATACCTCCAGAAACCTTTCCAAGCCCCCAAAGGCAGGCATGAACTTTTCATTTGAAAGTATTTCATGTGTTTTACTTCATTCCCTGTCCTGAACTGTCTTCTTGCTTCCATAGATCATAGCCTGAAGGTTTTAATGCTTTTATTACTAGAATTTATCCCCTAATCTCCATCCTACCACCAGCCTTTCCTGGCCACTATTTCAGGCAGCCTCAGTTATACCTTACTTCCCTCTCTACGCTCTGGCCATCTTCTGGTCTCCTTGCTACCTTCCTACCAAGGAAATATTGAACATACAACTGACTTCAATCAGCTCTGGAGAGGCCATTGTTAAATTTTCAGTGTGAGCATTCATACCTCAAAAATTGGCAAACACCAGGGCTTATTTATTGTTTTATTGATTATTTAAACTTAATAAAGTCTTGGATAAAATGTTAATAAATGTAGTTTGTGGAACTTATTGTTAAACCAGCACACCTCTGACTACTATTCTTATTTCCCCTGTTCTTCAGTTCTGGGACCACGATCAAATCAGAACTACCACTGTTCCTGGAAGAAGTGTGTCAGTCAACTCCCCAGTGGCCATGCTCTCCACCATAGAAACTTTTTGGGTCAAAGTGCCCCTCTCTGGCCACCATTCACCTATGTAATGTTTCTTTCTTACAGAGGTTCCCAAACTTATTTGGCCTGCCATCCCCTTAAAAAATTACTCAGTGCCCCCGCCTTGGGTTAGGTTAGGTTTAATTAACCCTTATTTTTATTCAATGCCCCCCATTTGCACCAGAGGTTACTACTGCCCCCCTGGAATGTTCCAGCCCCCCCCAGGCTGTGTTGCCCTCTTTGGGAACCTATGATTTTTTTTATATAAAGTGTGGGGGTGTGCAGTTAGCACAGGGCTTGGCAAAAGTAAATGCTTATTTATTCTTTGACTATGAAGTACATATCAAAAGAAAATATTTCTAAAAGAATGGAAAAGCAATAACTAATCTGTTCTACAAATAGGCAAATTGCAACTTTACTTGCTACTGTTTCCCATAATCTCCTTGTGACTCCAGTGATTATGGAATTCTCCAGTGGGTATTCCCCTAAAGCTTCTGAAGGAAGAATCTTTCCATTCCAAGGTCTTCTGTGATCCATGAACTACTCTCACAGAATCCACCAAAGGTATAGGTGGTACCATCAACTGTCACAGGCCTCCTACTGCCTCAGTTTCTCTTTTCTGACTATCCATACATGCCCTATAGGCACTAGCCACCTTTGAGCACCATAGCTCAGAAGGAATCCTGCCCTTGCCTTAGTCTGGTGCTCTGAGTGACTGGTTCTATTTCAGCCACAGGCTGGTTGCATGCCTTTTACCCAACTTAAGGTTCCTCTGCCTCCTTTCCATTTATTCAGTTTTTTGCTAAATGTGGTGCCAGCCAGTGGCTGAGTAACCAGGGACATCTAGTGGAAAAATGAGGAAGGGCAATTGTTGGGGCTATGGGTTAGGTTTAGAATGTACCCTGCTTGTCTTCCTTTATAGGATCATAGGATTCACGGGTGGAAGATGAGCCTAGAGATGACTGAGTCCAACCCTTAAATTTAACAGGGAAAGACACTGAGGCCCAGCGAGAAATGACTCACCTAAGATTGCTCTGAGAGCAAGCGACAGAGCCAGGACTCGGACCCAGGCTCTCTGGCTCCAAAGTAAATGTTCTTTCCCTGCCCCTCGGCATTCTCTCATCTGAACTCCCACTCTGAAAAAGGTGGTCCTTGCATAAGCAAAAAAATTGACCACCATCCACCTTCTCAGCCTTTTTTTTTCCTGAAAGATCCACCTGGAACTTGGTTGCTGGAGTTTATCAGGTTTTTAAAAAAATTTACTATTACTGATCTCCCTCTCTTGTAGAAATAGAAGAATGAAAAAATAAAAGTGTTACTGTTCAAGGATCTTCCAAAGTGGAAGCATGTGCATCACTTAATTAATTTGGTTCATTAAATATTTATTAAGCACCTACTATGTGCAAAGGCATTATGCAAGGAGAGAATAGACATACCAATTCTTTTCATGTAATAAGTGTTCCTAAAACTCCACTTCCATTATATTACTCTCCTGCTTAAAATATTTTATGTCACCTGGGAATATCAGTGCACAGCATTCCTGTTCAGTATGTCCACAATTTCCCTATACAAGCACGCAGTCTCACAATGCAACATAGAATGAATTTTTTTCCCCACAACGAAAGCACATAGAAAGGATCCACACCTAAGCCATTAGTGAGTCAGAGAGTCTCTTTGTACCTTCTTGGGGGAAGGTGTCCCTCTTTCTACCCCACAAGACACTGCTACTATTCCTATGTTCCTCAGAGGAGGGGCTCCAGCATAATCTCCCATTGTTCACCATAGTGATCCCTCTTCCCTGTTGTTTACAGCCTTGGCTCTGGCTCCTGGTTACTCAGTCCTGCCTGGTCTCCTTAGCTCTGCTTCGTCTTCTTCACCATCAGCATCTTGATTCCCAGTATCTTGCTTGCTATTTGACTTGCCTTGAAGAGATGCAGTTTCTCCTCTTAAGATATGCTGCTAGCTCCTAGGCATCTGAACTAGGAAAGGTCTACAAGGTTATAATTCCTTCCTCTCCTTAGTGAGGGTGGCTGTGCCCTACATGCACTGTAACCATGAGTCTTTCTCCTACAGAAGTCATACCAGTCCTCGGACAGAGCTGAGCCAGGAATGGGGCTGATACTATTGCAGAACTCTTGAGGGAGGGAGCAAAATAACACCAGGTTATTTACTCTTTTTATTCTTTAATACTGGATCTGAGGCTGCCTTCTACTTTTGCTACTCAAATGAGTGTCCTGAATGAGCCTATGTGCTCCCTTGTCTCAAACCTCATATGTTTCCTTTGTTGTTTGTAGTTTCAATCTTGTCTGACTTTTTGTGATCTGATTTGGGGTTTTCATGGCAAAGATTCTGGAGTGGTCTGCCATTTCTTTCTCCAGATAATTTTATAGATGAGGAAACTAAGGCAAACAGGGTTAAGCGACTTACTCAAGGTCACACACCTAGTAAATCTCTGAGGTTAGATTTGAAATCAGGAAGATGAGCTTTCTTGTCTCCATGCCCATCACTGAGCACCCTAGCTGTCAAGGATGTTTCCTACTTGCTTAGAATTTCCCACAGAATGATGAGCTTCCAAGATCCTTTTCTGCCATCTGTTCCCTATCTTTCTCTAGGGCCATTGGGCCAGGCCCAATTGTTTATGTCAAGAAAGCACTGGAAAACAAAATGGAGTAAGGGACAGTCTTCCGTTCCCAGGCAGGTCTCATGACAAACGTGTGTGTGTGTGTGTGTGTGTGTGTGTGTGTGTGTGTATTTGTGAGCAAGCCTGATAATTTAAAATGTATGACAAAATCTTTAACTTCTCAGTGGATGGGGGCTGTGTAGGTTGCTTAGAAATGAAAGCAGTCATGAAGACCCAATGTTTTTATTTTTGTAGTCTTTACCAGATAGACCTGTTCTGAATGGAGATAACACTAGTCAGTGGAGGAACTGCTAGATTTAGGCTACATGTGACCCTTGTGTGAGAAACTTCCTTCTGATGAAGTGAAGACCTAGAGCTTCTTGGAGGCACCATCCACTTCTCTGGCTCATTTCCCCAGTTAAATGATCTGTAAACTCCAGGATATGAGCCACTCCCAGGTAGTCACCAGCTCACCTGATCTGCCCATCCTTGCTAGCGAGCCACTGGAATATCTTCTTCCTTCTGTGGTTAAACTCCCCAAGAAAATCATCTGCCTCCATTTCCTCTCCTCTCACTCCCTTCTCTCTGTAGTCTGACTTCTGACCTCATCATTTAACCAGAAGTTCTCTCTTTAGTTACCAATAATCTCTTAATTGTCAGATCTGATGACGTTTTCTCAGTCCTTATCCTTCCTGACCTCTCTGTAGCCTTTAATACTGTTGATCTTTCTCGTCTCCTCAGTACTCTCTTTTCTATAGGTTTCTGTGACATTATTCATGCCTGTTTTTCTTCCTACCTCTCTGAACATTTCCTTCTCAATCTCCTTTGCTGGATTTTTGTCCAGGTTGCCTGCTAACCATGGGTGTTCCACAGGGCTTTCTTCTCCCTCTAGACTAGTTTGCTTGGTGATCTCATCAGCTCCCATGGAGTCAGTGATCATCTTTTTCTATGCTGACGACTCTCAGATCAGCCCAGCCTTCACCCTTCTCTTCTGACCTACTCCAGTTTCACATCCAACTGCTTGTTACACATTTTTGAAATAGATGTTTCAAAGACATCTTAAATATGTCTAAAACTGAACTAATCTTATTTCCCCTCAAACCCTCCCCTCTCTCCAGCTTCCCTATTGCTGTCCAGGGTACTGCCAGCCTCCTCGTCACTTAGACTTACAACCTGTCATCCCTCTCTTCCCCCATATCCAACCAGTGGGGTCAAGTTCAGGTGTTTCCTTTCTTGTATGTGCCCCTTTCTCTCTTCTGACACAGTCACCATCTTGGCGCTCTCAGCCTCTAATACCTGCACAATTACAATAGCTTGCTAGTTGGTCTCCTCCCTTCAGTCTCTCCTCCAGTCAGCTGTCAGAACGAACTTCCAAAATCACAGGTCTGATCAAGTCATTGCCCTATTCAATAAACTCAAGTGACTCCCTGTTACCTCCAAAATTGATTACAAAATCCCCTGTTTGGCATTTAAAGCCCTTGATAACCCGGCCCCCTCCTCCCTTTCCAGTCTTCTCATTCCTACATACTCTACAATTCATTGTCATTGACGTCCTTGCTTTTTTTGGTGGGGGAGGGGGAAGCAATTGGGGTTGAGTGACTTGCCCAGGGTCACATAGCTAGTAAGTGTCTGAGGCTGGATTTGAACTCAGGTCTTCCTGACTACAGAGCTAGGGCTCTATCCACTGCACCATCTAACCATCCACCTTCCTTGATATTCCTTTCATAAGGCATTCAAGCTCCTGACTCGGGGCATTTTTATTCACCATCCCTTGTGCTGGATTGTTCTCCCTCTTCATTGCTGTATCTGGCTTCCCTTCAATCTAATTCCTTCAGTCTCAATTAAAATTCTACCTTTTACAAGAAACCCTTTCTGATCCTCCTTAATGCTGACACCTTCTATCTGAGATTTCCCTTATTTCACACACATAATACATAGCATACGAACATATATGTATGTATATATGTATACACATATACACACATGTGTATGTATATCTACTTATATGTAAGTGTGTATGTTGTGTGTATATACATGAATGTGTATAAAACTGTGAACTCCACGACAGCAGGAGATTGTTTTTTGCCTTTCTCTATAGCAGTCTTCTGCCTTTCTCTGCCTGATATGGAGTAGGTTCTTAATAAATGCTTGTTGACTGACTGACTGATTGACAAGCTCCCTTTATATGCACAGTTTCAAAATATGTACAATCGTATTTAGAAATTAGGGCAGCTAGGTGGCACAGTGGATAGAGTAGTATTTGGCCTCAGACATTAACTGTGTGACCTTTAGGCAAGTCACTTAACCCTGTTTGTCTCAGTTTCTTCATTTGTGAAATGAATTAGAGAAAAAAAATGGCAAACCACTCTGATATCTTTGCCAAGAAAACCCCAAATGGGGACTCAAAGAGTCAGACATGACTGAAAATAACTGAACAACAACGACAATTTACAAATTGATGGAAACAAATAGGATTGATCTGAGCCCAAAGAAAGTAATCCCCCAGAGACCTGTACTGTTTCAGTGACTCACAATGTTGCCCTCTAGCAGAGGATGGTTAGGGTCTTCCCTGCAGGCACTCCCTTCTACAGCTTTTCTGTGGACCTGTACTAAGTTCCTTGTTTCTAGCAGTTCTCTTGTAAAAAATCATATTTATTGCTACTTTTTGTTTTTCTATCACCAGCATCTCCTAATGTAGCCTTCCTTTATCTTCCTTCCAGAGAGAAATCCAGTATAACAAAGAATTTTTAAAAAACAGGAAACCTATCCCAACCTGTCTAACAAAACTAACCAACACATCAAAAAGTCTGGCATCTGCAGGGCTCCATAGGCATAGTCTTCCACTTCCACAAAGAAGGGGGGGACTTGTCTTCCCATGTCTCTTCTTTATGGTCAAACTTGGTCAATATAACTTTACAGCATTCAATTTCAGTTGTGTGGTTATTGCTCTTTCCATTTACATCATCAAAGTCATTGTTCTCTTGGTTCTGGCTATTTTGCTTTTCATCAGTCCATGTGAGTCTTCCTGTTCTTCTATGTATTCATCATGTCTTCATCAAGTGCCACAGAAGATTTAGACAGCCTCCAAACAGTGTCATCTATTTGGTTTCCAATTTTTTGCTGCTACAAAACATCCTGGTGTGCCTTTCGAGGCCTTCCTTTTTATCCTTGACCTCCTTTTTGGTATTTTTTTTAACTTCATGTGCTCTCAACAGGTATTGCCAGTCACAGTTCTCTGTCACTACTTCAAATCTCATCCTCTGTTTTTGTGCTTCCTGCAGCCCTCCCCAGTACCCAGCAGGCAGTGGTCATTTTATTTTAGACCTTTTTCACTCTTTCTAGAAGCTCCACTTCCTACAGTTCTCCTAACAGATGTATTTCTTGTAAGCCTGTTCATTATTCTTTATTACTTTCCTCATCTGTGTCCTAAAGTTCTCTCTTCCTCTGAAGTTTTGCTGTTTTGTTCAGCTCCCAGAAAATGGCACTAGTTCCCGTTACCAGGGAACTAGCCAACGTTTTTGACTCTAGCCCCACTGGGAAAATAATCTTGCTGTGGATTAAAAAACAAAACACCAAAACTGTGATTTAATTGTGGAGTGACTCCTCACCTTCTTGAGGAATATTCAGCTGACATTCCAGGCAAGTATCAATCAGAGGCAGTCCTTGAACTTGTATCTTCCTAACCTAAGGTTGGCACTCTCCCTTATGCAATATAACCTCTCAATGTTTTACTATGACACAGTGCTTCTTGTGTTTATAGCTCAAAAATATAACTCTGAACCCAAATGCCTCTGGCTACCACAACCTTCACTGGCCACCACAACCCCAGGCTTCACACAGAAGATATTTTTCTGGGGATTCTATTCTAGCTTTCATTCATTCTTCCTCTCCCCTGGAAACTTGAACTTTACCTAGGAATCACCTTGGGATATGACAGATTATCTTGCCCAGAGCCAACCCTCTATGTCATTTTCCAACCACCATCTCCAAAGCATACCATTATATCCATAGACTGCCATCCCCTCTTTTCACATCCCTTTTATGTCTTCTTCCACTGGAATATAAGTTCTTTGAGGGAAGAGGCTGTCTTGCTTAATTGTATTTATATTCCTAGCTCCTAGCAGTGCCTGCCTGTTATTAAGTACTTAATAAATGCATTCTCTCCTTCTTTACCTCTCTCTCTCTCTCTCTCTCTCTCTCTCTCTCTCTCTCTCTCTCTTTCTCTCTCTCTCCCTCTCCCTCTCTTTCTCTCCTTGCTGTTATTTTTATCTTCTTCCTCCAGTTCCTGGATAGTGTGTCTCCCACTTACAATAGCATTTCCCACTGGGTTTAGAGTCTCTGGGAATAATCCACCCTCTTATCTAATGTCTCCTATGTTTGTCCTTGGGCAGTCGGTCACATATTCAAATTACCTGGTACTACTTTCTAAAATAATTGTCTAATACAGAAATTGTCATTTAAAATAGAGCACCATCTAAAATAGAAGACCCCTGAGAGACTTTAAGGTTATGTGCAATCTTATTAGATGGCAGACTAAATATTTTCTCTGATATTCATGACCTCTCAGACCTCTCCAAAACAGAAATTATGAATTGTACGGCATTCCACTAAGCCTGATGGAAAGAGCTCAACATGTATCTGGGGTCAGTTCTGTCCACCTAAAAGTCACTTGGGGTAGAGACTGAGATGCTCCAAGAAAACCACCTCAGAAGGGAGGGAGTCAGAAAGTGAGTATTGAAGGAGAAAAAATAAATTGCTAGGGGGAGATTTCTGAGGCAAATGGAGACAAAAGGGGAGGGGTACAGATCAATGGTGAGCTATATAATAAGAATGGGGGGGGGCTCTTTGGGGTAGTGTCCTTTCTGACAACAGCAATAATTGACATTGTTCTGGGAGTGAGGCACAATGAGAAAGGGAGAACATCAGAATACAAGGTAGAGAAAGAGACTCCCTAGAGGAAAGAGCTCAGAATAGATATCTTGGAAGTTTTGATTGGATGAGAAATATAAGAAATAGAGAGAAACTAGATAAATTTAGTTATGAACCAGGAAATGAGGGTCCAGAGGAAACAGAAAAAGAGGATAGAAAATGAAGAGAGTGAAAGAAATCCTTTCGGGAAATGGGTCCACACATGAAAAAGTAAATTTTAAAAAACTAATGGAGGACTAGTCAAAATTGGGGGAAAGGAAGGAGGAATCTACTTGACTGAGGAGAAAAAAAAGAGAACAGTTATATAATCAAATAAAAGCAGGAAAGAAAAAGGAACTAATAAGCAAAACCCCCAAAGAGAAAGGGGTAAAAAAATGAGAAAAAGGGATCAGGGGTGAGGGGAAAAAAGCCAGTGAGAATGGGACCACCCTAAAAAAAAAAAAAGATTGAGCTAAAATAACTAAAGAAATGCAATACTGTGTTTACAGTAGAAGAGGGAAAGAGGACTGCTGGGACCTGGGGTAGCACCTATTTCAGGAATGCATTCTATGTATTTGGGCTATGATTTGGGATATGGTCCTGATTTTGGGGGGGGGGCTTTGATTTCCATATTGGTAGGGAGCAAGAGGAGGGAGGGCAGCAACTGGTGCTCACTCCTTCAGTATTCTATCACCAAGAAGGATATTAAATTAGAATTATTTCCATCTACTATAATCAGATATTTGTAGTTTAGGGATATGATGCATTAGGGGAGGTTCAGGATAAAAGCCACTTTCTTTGATTGCTACAGGTGGCACACCAGACTGGGAGGGTAATAGCTCACTCTTGGCCAGCTTAGTTCCCTCTATTCAAAAATTTAACACGCAAAAGACAATCAAGTATAGTAAGCAAATATATCAAATCACATGATCAGATGGTATTTGGAAAAAGTTATACAGATTAGTATGGAAGATGGAATGCCCAAAAGAAAAGGGTTCATCAGCTCAGGAGTCAAATGAAATTGCAATTCAACCAAATAGTGAATGATCTCACCCAGGAAGTCTATTCTTAGCACTCTGGGGTGGGGGGAGGGGTTGGGTGTGCATGTGAAGGTGCTGGGAATCGAGGTAAAGCTAATTTCCCAATTGGCCAGCAACTCTGGTGGGATCTGTCCACCCTTCAAAGGCCACACTTTCTCTTCTGCACATTCTTTCTCCTCTGTTTTTGTCTCTTAACAGTCTCTTTGAAGTACCTCTACCAATCCAAAATCACATCTCCCTCCACTTATGCTCTGTGCATTGTCATAGGGCTGTCCTTTAGAGAACCACCACAAGCCCACCTTAATAGGCTAAATCTAAGCAGGAGAAAGGAGGAAAAAACAGACTATTTTTAGCACCATCCATGAATCAGGAAGAGGAATATCTGCACTTCCTGTTTTATGTAAACAAAAATACACTTATCTAAGTTTCTTTAAGTTTATTCTCTTATTTATTTTTCCCCAATTTTTTAATATTTTTATTTAAATTTTTGAGTTACAAATTCTATCCTTCCTTCCCCTATCCCCTCCCTGAGATGGTAGGCAGTCAGATATAAGTTTTTCATATGCAGTTATGTAAAACATTTCCATGTTAGTCATTTTGTACAAAAAGGCTCAAATAAAAGAAAAAAAAAGAAAGAAGAAAGTAAAAAATGCCATGCTTCTGTCTATATTTAATCAATATCAGTTCTTTCTCTGGAGATGGATAGTATGCTTCGTAGTCCTTTGGGATTGTCTTGGATCATTGTATGGTTGAGAATAACTAAGTCATTCACAGTTCTTACTCCTACAATATTGCTGTCACTGTGTATAATGTTTTCCTGGTTCTATTCACTTCGATAAGCATCAGTTCATATAAGTCAGGTTTTTCTGAAATCATCCTGCTTGTCATTTCTTATAGCACAGTAATATTCCATTACAAACACATACCACAGCTTGTTCAGTCATTCCCCAATTTATGGATATCCCTTTGATTTCTAATTCTTAGCCATCACAAAAATAGCTGCTATAAAAATTTTTGTACAAATAGATTAATTTTCTCTCTTTTTGGATGTCTTTCAGATATAGACTTAGCAGTGGTATTGCTGAATTAAAGGGGATACACAGTTTTTTGCTACTTTTTTTTTTTGGAGGGCAATTGTGGTTAAGTAACTTGCCCAAGGTCACATGGCTAGGTTTTTGTTTGTGTGTGTTAAGTCACTGTGCCACCTAGCCACCCCTGGGATACACAGTTTTAGGTCCCTTTGGGCCTAGTTCCAAATTGCTCTCCAGACTGGTTGGATCAGTTCACAACTCCACCAACAGTGCATTAGCATCCCAGTCTTCCCACATCCCCTCCAACATCCAATATTTTTCTTTTTTTTTATATTAGCCAATCTGATAGATTTGAGATGGTGCTTTGGTATTCTCTTATTTCTAAGATAAATTTAGCTAGGTTTCTCTCCAACCCAGCACCCTTTCCTGATTAACTTGTTACTTTGATTGAAATTCTTTTTCTCTCTGCCACTCAAACTTAAAAATACTTATCCTACATATCTCTTCCAAGGTTAAACTCTTCAAAAAATTGTCTTCACTCAGTGCTTCCTTTTATCTCACTGTCTTATAAATCTGCAATCTGGCTTCCAACTTATTCATTCAAATGAATCTATTCCTTCCAGATTTACCAATAATATATTAATTGCTTAAACTAGCAACCTTTTTGCATCCCTCACCCTTTTACTGGCTGCATTTTAAGAAGAACTCCTGGGAACTTTTTGGAGCATTTCTTAGAGAAGATGACTACTAGCAGGAGAATGAGCACAGCCCCTGACCTGGCTCACCCAAAGACAAGGACTTGCTTGTGACTGACAGGAAGGAATTGTGTGAAATGCTGACTCAGCAGTCCTGCCAACTCCTCCATGTTTTAATTCCACAGCTCAATCACTTAGAAGATAATAGTTACTATAAGTTACTGATTATTTAAGTCTTATGAATGGATACTTGTGAGTCTTTTCTGTGTAGTATTTCTTTTTCATAGAGAAAATAAATAGCTGTCTTATACCTAACACTTTTACCTGTAAGACAGTGCTTTGTTCTACTGAATTGAATGCTTCTTCATAATCTGTAAATAATGATCACAATGGCATCTTATATTCTCTGCTCTATATCTTTTAGCCAATTGTGGAATCATAAAGATGTGCTTCATTGTTAAATGTAACTTGTGAACACTTACTTGTTCCCTACAAATACTCTCATGGAGGATACCCTTAATTCATGCATAAATGACGTGCATAAATACAACAAATAATAGTACAATATAAATCGTTATATATAATGTAGTATATAATGAATATTTATTTTAGAACATATAACACACATGTAATGTGCAGATATACATAATATATCTATAATATAAAGTAAAACATAAAAATATTGTATAGGTGGGCAAGAATGCACACAGATACCACAACTATTAAGTTGTTGGTATTTTCTTTGGTTGACTTTTTTTTTACTGTAAAAAAGGTCCCAGATTTTTTTTCTACACCTTTGGCATCTTTCCCTTCTTCAGATGTCTTACATGCCAACCCTCCAGCATTCTTCTGATTATATCTTCTCTAGTAAGGAGAAGACACCGCTATATACACGTGGTCCAATTCAGTTATTTTTTTCTCTTTAGTGTTCTATCTAGCTCTGCTATAAACATATCGATGACTGTAACGTTAGGATTCAAGAATCATGTTCTATAGTCTTTGGTGGGAAAGTCATTTGTTATAATAATCTTGGTATATCCTTTCAGCTTTCTTCTATTTGTTGTACTTTCATTCTCATCCTTAAATGACCTTGGGATGACTGACTTACTTGGATCTCTTGACAAACTTTCTTCAAACTGTATTTACCCCTCATAGTGTCTTTTTGCTCTATGAGACAATTACTGATTATGTTCTTCCATCCTCCTTTTTGCTAATCTATCTAGTGTTGCCTTTGGCTGCCATCTCTCTACACTTAGGAAACAAACCAAATGTTTTTTCAGACAAAGTTATTCTCTGGGTTCTTTTGATTTTCTTTCTATGGCAATAGCAATGCAATTATCATATTATATGATAATAATAATTATTATTATATAGGCAATGTAGTATAGTGGATAGAGAACTGGTCTCAAAGCCAAAAAGACCTACATTTGAGTCCTATGTTTGATATATGACTGGCTATGTGATCTTGAGAAAGTCTCTTAATATCTCAGTGTTCCAATCAACTCTCTAAGACTGTAAATTGGACAAAAGGTGCCACCTGCATTGATTGAGAGATTTTTCTCACAGTGCAGTTCCCTATACCACTGAAATGATGGATCAGTTTCTGTTTCTATTAAATTAGGTAATTGGTGCTAGTGTCATTTTTGGTGTTCATTTCTCATTGCTTATTATTTCTTTAAGTCGCTCAGGATTAAGTTGTTTTAATTGCACAACATATCATTTTCTTATCTTTTTTTCTTCTTGCTTTTTTTCCCTTCTGCTAATTCTGATCTTTTGCCTCTTTCTGCATCCCTAGCACTTAGCACAATGCCTGGTACATAGCAGATGTTTAACAAATGTTTATGTTTGATCGTTTATTGATTTGTCCTGACAAGTTGGTAGTCTAAATATATACAGGCAATTGATGGAGAGACAACTCCCTTCTCACTAAAAAGTCTTTTCCTGTGTGTTAAAATATGATCCATTTAATTTCTACAGCACTATTTGATGCTTGTTACATCCAAGTCTTTTTTTCTCAAAGAAAGTGTCTTTGATATAAAAGTATGAGGCTTCTGTGTAGTGCACAAGTCTTTGGCTATTGTAGTTCCTTTTTAATGAAACATACTTTCCCATAGATTTCTCATTATTTTCACTTTTCCCACCTCTATAATGATATTACAAAATAAGGGTGTTCATTTAATTTAGAGGGTATTATCAAATTCTTTGTAGAATTTATCTACAGCAACAACCAGTTTGTACAACTTGTACAAACTGCAAGTATTTTGGGGGTGGTCTTTTTGCAAATGTTACCATGCAATATGAAATGACCAAATATCTCATGAAAAAAAGTCTTTTGGATGTATAATAAAACCAACTCCACCAGCTTCCTTTTTGCCTCTCCAGGGAGTATTTATGAGCCACCCTTTTATTTATCTGCAACTTCTCTTTTTCTTCTGATTGCATTTATAGCAAGAATGTTCAGATTGATATGATTTAGTTCCTCCAGCACTATGCTTGTTGGTCTTTGGGCAACAATTTCTCATTTAGAGTCATCAAATTAAAGTTTATAGATGGTTTGTGATTCTTAGCATCATCTGCCCTCTTTTCTGCTATTCTGTCTCTGTTACTACAGGAACCTTTCTAGCAGGACAGAAGCTGACATAGTCTGTGGTCTGTTAACCTTCAAGAACCCAGGGTCCCCTCCATAGCATAATAAGGCATTGGAGTAGGTCACTATGAAGAAATAACCCCGTTCAATAGCCCTTTCACCAAAACATAGAGAGGCATAAAATAAGGAGATGTATGCTTACCAGAAAATGTTTCCCATTATAATGATGGAGCTCCAGTGAAGAGTCTGAATTGAAGAAGATTCCCAGGTGACTGGTGAGATCCCTTTTTTTTTTGTTCTGTTTTTTTTTGTTTTGTTTTGTTTTGTTTTTTGGAGTGGGGGAGGCAAGGCAATTGGAGTTAAGTGGCTTGCCCAATGTCACATAGTTAGTGTGTCAAGTATCTGAGGTTAGATTTGAACTCGGGTCTTCCTGACTCCAGGGCTGGGTGCTTTATTCACTGCACCACCTAGCTGCCCCTGGTTAGGTCCTTTTTGTGGATGACATTGTTTTGGCCGCATTATGCCCTGGAACACTGGAGAGACTCTTGAAAGAAATCCACAACTACTCAGAAGAGTTTGGTCTGACCATCAATATAGAAACAACTGAGTAGGTGAAGAATATTTATTGTCCAGTTTATGATACGCATTTAAATGGAAAGTCTAGAGAGGTCATCTATATATCTGACTAGAACTGAGAATACAGATAGACAATTAGTTGGGCACAGAGTTGAACAAGAGGAGGAGAATGGACTGGACTAAAATTATAAACTCCTTTAATGACCCTGTTTTAGGCCAGGTTCATGATGATTCCAAGTGTGATCGAGATCTAGAAGGATTAAGTCATTGAAAATAAAAATGAGGAATAAGAAAGGATTAAAAAAAATGAATGAAGGGGCGGCTAGGTGGCACAGTGAGTAAGAGCACCAGCCCTGGAGTCAGGAGGACCCGGGATAGGTTCCAGCCTCAGACTTAGCACCCACACAAAAAAGTGACTGGCCGTGTAACCTTGAGCAAGTTACTTAACCCCAATTGCTTAAAAAAAAAAAATGAATGCCAAGTGCACTGTGCTATGTACCGGGGGATACAAACATGAAAAACAGCAACACAGCCCCTGCCTTCCAGGTGGTCTGGGAGGAGTGTTTGGTCAGGAAAGTCACAGAGATTGTAAGTGGAGCCATTAAAAAACTTGATCGAAATTTACTTTCCATGATGATGATGATGATGATGATTGACTCCATTATTATTCCCCAAGTTAGAGACAGAAGTGGGATGAGGCATGGGGTAGACTGTAGGATGAAGTGAAGATGGCCAGGGAACAACAGCTGGAGAGTCTGGCTGGGTCTAGAAAATGGTGATAACTTGACAGTCAGCTCAAGCGACAGGATACTGGGACCTGGACCCTGAATTTTCCCCCCAACTCAGTCCCTGGCATCTTGCCCATCCCAGCCCACCTAGATCACTTAATTAGCTTACTTGACAGTCATTTCACAGTCACTCTTGGGCCATCCCAGACTACTTGCATATACCACCCACTCCTTAATACCATCTAGATCCTTTCACTGGGCCCACCCAGGTTACTTGTCACTCCTTAATCCCATCTAGATCTTCTCACAGTCTTTCTTTGTATATAAGTACACCCCATTATCACCCCCATCAAGGTGCAGATTCACTTAAAATCTAGCCCACTTCTATTGGCATTACAATAAATCCTGCTATGTTGCCTGAAAGAAGACTTGAGTGGTTGAATTCTTTCCAGGAAGACTCATCCTGTACCCTTACACTTCAGGGTTCCCAGAAACCCCAAACCACATTGTTGGAGTTTCCAGCACCCCAAACTGCATCACAAAGACCCAGGGAGGTCAATGGAGTTTCAGAGTTAGAGATGGAGTCTAGCACACAGGAGCATGACACGAATAGAGTTACCTCTTGGGAATAGATGTGTTCTATTTCTCATACTAATAAAGAGTCATTTATTCCTGCACTTTTGGGTATTTTTTCAAAAAACATGAATGAATGTCATATCGCATTTTGAAATACACTCTAGTGGCCTCCCTACCATTCCCCTCCTCCACCAACTCTGAACAGTAGCACAAGCTTCCAGCACAGAGGAGTTGATCTTCTATTAAATTTAGATAATAATGCGTCAAGGATGAGTGTGGGCTATGCATGCATCTTTTTTAAAAATTAAAAATGATATTATAAAGTTTTTTTGTGACTTAATTCTAGATATACAGAATGCAAACTGGTGCCTGCTCAATTTATGAAGCAACTAGTCATATCTCCTTATATTGTCTTAAAATGTAAAAAGGACCTCAGAGGTGTGCAATACCACATAAAATGATATTTTTGCTGAGTGGGTAAGGGAGCAGAGGATTGGGCAGGATGGAATAGTAATTATCACCTACTAGACATATAAGACTCGATTCAATCTATTATCATTTATAGATGTACATATATATTTTATTTTCCCAATTACATGCAAAAGTAATTTTCAACATTCATTTTATAATTTGAATTCCAAATTTTCTCACTTCCTCCCCACTCCCCTAATTGAGAAGGCAAGCAATATGATATAGGTTTTATACATGGGTAATCATGCAAAACATATTTCCATATTACTCATATTGTTTAAAAAAAACAGACCAAAATAAAAATCCAAGAAAATAAAGTTTAAAAAAGGTATGCTTTGATCTGTATTCAAATTTATATACATTTTGATAATTTAGAAAAAGAAAATTTGTCATTTATGTCAATCCAAATAATCTTGATAGAATATAAGCTTAGTCCCACAGCCCATTGGTAGGGAACTGTCTCATTGATGGAGATGTATGCTCTGCCCTGAATGAAGGGTGACAGGGCACGGTGGAATTGTTGAAAGGGAATCTGCTATCTTCTCCCTGGAATCTAGAAGATAGAAGTGCCTAAACTCAAATCTTGGAAGAGAATTGAAGAGCTCTCATCTCTCCTCTCTCAAGAGCTCAGCCAAGCCTTTCACCTGCCTAAGGAGACAAGGCAGGGAATTCATTTCCACAAACAAGAAGAACATCCCCTACCAATGTATTTTGGAGCAGGAGTTACATACTTTTTTAAAGGATGTGGCTAGATATCTCTAATTGCACTACTGTTTGTTCATTTTGGAAGTATTTCAAACAAGTGAAATGACATACTAGCCAAAGAAAATACAATTCACACTATCTATATTTCTATTCCCTTCAACTATTTTCATACTGAGAAAAGTTTCTTCAGTTATATTTATTGTTTTTCCATGTAGGAATGTAAATAGTTCAACTTTGATAAGTTCCTTATGATTTCTTTTCCCTTTTTATCTTCTCATGCTTCTCTTGCTTCTTGTTTCTGAATGTCAATTTTTCTATTCAACTCTAGTTTTTTCATCAAGAATACTTGAAATTCATCTATTCCACTGAATGACCAAATTGTCCCCTGAAACATGATACTCAGTTTTGCTGGGTAGGTGATTATTGGTTTTAATCCCAGCTCCTTTGATCTCCAGAATATCATATTCCATGCCCTTCAGTACCTCAGTGTAGAAGCTTCCAGGTCCTGTGTTATCCTGATTGTGTTTCCACAATATTCTTCCTGGCTGCTTGTAGTATTCTCTCCTTGATCTGGGAATTCTGGAACCTGGCTATAATCTTCCTGGGAGTTTTCTTTCTGGGATCTTTTTCAGGAGATGATCGGTAAATTCTTTCAACCTCTATTTCGCCCTCTGGGTCTAAAACATCAGGGCAATTTTCCTTGAGAATTTCTTTAAGGATGATTTCTATGTTCTTTCTTTGATCGTGGCTTTCAAGTAGTCCAATAATTTTTTAATTATCTCTCCTGGATCTATTTTCCAGGTCAGTGGTTTTTCCCATGAGATATTTTACATTGCCTTCTATTCTTTCATTTGTTTGGATCTGTTTAACAGCATCTTGATTTCTCATAAAGTCACTAGCTTCCCTTTGCTCCATTCTAAATCCAAAGGAAAGATTCTCCTCAGTGAGCTTTTGAGATTCTTTTTTCATCTGGCAAATTCAGGTTTTTAAGGCATTCCTCTCCTAATTGCCTTTTTGAGCCTCTTTTGCCATTTAAGTTAGTTTATTTTTTAAGGTGTTATTTTCCTCAGTTAGGCTGTTGACTCTCATTTCATAATTTTCTTGCATCTTTTTCATTTCTCTTCCCAATTTTTCCTCCACTTCTCTTATCTGCTTCTTAAGGTCCTCTATGGCCTGTAACCAGCTAGTTTGGTGATTAAAAAAAAACAAAGCTTTTGGTGCAGGAGTTATGAGTTCACTGTCTTCCTCCTGTTCCATGCTTTGATCCTTTTTGTCCCCAAAATAGGAGTCTAATGTTGGATTCTTC
The DNA here is from genome assembly GCA_011680675.1 of Gymnobelideus leadbeateri. Classification (NCBI taxonomy): domain Eukaryota; kingdom Metazoa; phylum Chordata; class Mammalia; order Diprotodontia; family Petauridae; genus Gymnobelideus; species Gymnobelideus leadbeateri. The sequence continues at coordinate 325,257 of WOXC01007461.1, read as the reverse complement.
AGTTTGTTTTGCTTCCTTTGCCTGGTCATGTTGCCACTCAATTACTTGACTTTTGGGCTTTTTGCTGCGGTAGGACTCTGCCACCAGACAGGGGAGCTTCTATCTCAAATGCTGGGGTTTTCTCAGCTGCCAAAGGTATTGGTTGGGTACCCTCTCTGAAGCCTCCACACACTCTAGCAAGCTGGTCACATACCCCAGGATCTCCACCCTAGACAGTAATCCAGATCCAAGCAGGTTAAAGCAAGAGTGATTACCCCTCAGACTGGTTGCTTGGTCCCCCTACAATCTGCAGGCCAGGAGCTGCTGTGGCTCCTCACGGCTTCTCACCCTGGAGGAAGAGGCCAACACACTCCCAACTACTGGATCCCAAAGTCCACACTGTACTGACCTCTCATTTTGTCCTTAGCATCTGTGCTGATAATTCTGGGAAGAGCCACAGCTGCTGGCATTCTGGAGTCCTTCCAGGTGGTGGTTGGTCAGGCCCACCCTGGGGCTAAGAACTCTGGCTCATGAGGGCCTGGTGTGGGCTGGCTGCTCCCAGCTGGACTGCTGTGCTATCCTCAGTGGGAGGTTAGCTTCTCTGTGTCATTTTTTGTAGCTTTATTTTTGTTTGTTTAGAGTCCCCTTTTACATGAATTGGGGAAGGTGGAAGCCAGAGCCCCATGGAAGTCCTGTTTCTACTCCACCATCTTGACTCAGCCTTGAAGTTTTGGTTTTAGTGTCTTCAGCTACTAATGTCTTCTTTGAGGAAGAAGCCTGACTGGGGGAAGCCCCAGTGAGAGATGGTGGCATCTCTCTGCCCTACTTCATGTTTGCTGAAAATTGTAATGGCGGAGAGTTTATGGCTATACATCTTAACTATTGCTTTCCCAATAAGAGTTGAACTAAAGAAGGTTCAAAAGGGAATAAGGAAGCATCCTTCCAGATCAAAAGAAGGCTTGGAATTGAAGCAAAGGACAAATTTTCAAAAAAAATTCAATCTTTGGTACTGAGAGAAATGATTATTAATAACTAATGATTTGGGGAGATTCAGAGTTCCCTCTTCCTTTTCTATTTTCAAGACCTCAGTCTCTGAAGGTCAAGCTAAACTTCTCTTCTGACTCAAGGCAATTCCACAAGGAAGCCCTAGTCTCAGGTGAATTCAATCAAGCTTGGCTGGAGACAGATCCTTTTGACTAGACAGTCCAAGGCTGGGGTTGGTCTGAGTAGAGAATTTCTCTGTCCAAGGATGACATAATGTCACTTTCAGCCCCTCATTTTAATATAACTCACCTCCTATTATGTTAAGCAATCAGAGATGATTGCTGCCTCTCTTCCAAAAGAACATATAAGCTCTGAGCTGCCCCCTCCCCCGCCCCGACATGATTGTCTTTGTTCTAAGAGTGATGGCCAAATGGCCATCCTTTTATTAATAACACGCTGGCCTTATTAATAAAATGATTAAATTACCCAGAAACTGTGTCTCTTGGAATTATTTTAATTGCCACAGTACCACGTTCTAGACTGTTAGCTTAGCCTGGGAAACAAAGTATGGTACAAGATCTGCATGTTTCAGTATCTTTCTAGATTCTGGTTCCTCCTCCTCCAGGATGTATGGGGGTGTTAAGGGAGAACTAGCACTTCTGGTGTACGTGTGTGAGCCCTTTTCAGGGCTGTTCATCCTTCTTTAGTGTCACCTGTGGTTCCAAGAAGCTGTGGGATGCACAGCAGTCATACCCCAATAAATCTTCTCAGGAGGGTTAAACTGGCAGGGCTTCAGGCCTGTCAGTGAGTTAGGGAGATGTCCACCCCAAGCATGTGAAGACTTCCCCCTATGGAGTGGGTAGATGTGAATGATTTGTTCCAGCTGTCGTGAAGGGAGCTGAGGCAAATGCTGTGCTTAGAACTTGGTGAGACAGTGAAGATGACAGGGTCATGCACTGCATCCCAGGTCATCACCAGTTAGTTGTCTTGACTCTTGTCTAGCCACTGGACTTTTTCTTTTGCAAAGCTTAAGGGTTAAGTGACCTTCCCGTGATTATACAGCTATTGTCAGAGGCTAGATTTGAACTCAGGCTCTCCTAACTCCGGGGCTGGTCCACTGCACCACCTAGCTGCCCTGCCCCACCACCACTGACTTTGATGACTCTGGAAGAGAGTGAGGCTGACACCTTTGTGCAACTCTGCCTCACTTGAATCCAATTCACCCATGAGTCAAGACATCAGCCTGTGGTATCATTGATATCATTGTGATATCAATTTTTGAAAATGAAGGCTAAATTACAACAGCAGTCGCTCACCAGGTGTGGCCTCTGACAGCTGGGTCACTCTGGTCATAAAAGAAGGGGAACTCTCTAATCTCTGCTAGCTGGGCCTAACTTTTGAAATGACGATTCATCAAGAAATAGATCCTTCAATATCTTCTGCATCTGGACAATTAATTTGGTTAGGATATGGTGGCTCTGGGAAGTTAATTGAGTTGCATTTATAGATAGCTAGTGTAAATGAAATTCCAATAGAAGCCGCTAGGGGGCGCAGTGACTAGAGCCCTAGGCCTGGAGTCAGGAAGACCAGAGTTCAAATCTGCCCTCAGAGACTTCCTAGTGGTGTAATCCTGGGCAAGTCCTTAATCTCTATTTGTCTTGGCTTCCTCAGATGTAAAATGAGATTAGCCTCCATATCCCAGAGTTATGGGAGGATCAAGCGAGATTATTTGTATAAAGTGCTTAGTACAGTTCCTGGCACATAGTAGGTACTTAAATGCTTATTTCTTTATAGCAGCTCTTTTTGTGTTGGCAAAGAACTGGAAATTCAAGTGGTGAATGGCTGAACAAGTCGTGGGATATGATTGTCATGAAATACTATTGTTCTATAAGAAATAATGAACAATATGGTTTCAGAAAAAAACTTGGAAGATTTAATGTGAATGGATGCAAAGTGAGGTGAACAGAGTCTAGAGATCATCTTACACAGTAACAGCAATATCATATGATGATCACCTGGGAATGACTTAGTTATTCTTAGCAATACCAAGATCCAAGACAGTTCTGAAGGGTTTATGCTGAAAAATGCTGTCCACCTCCAGAGAAAAAAACTGATGGAATCTGGACGAAGATGGAAGCACACTTTTTTTAACTTTCTTTATTTTTCATGGTATTTTTCTCTTTGGTCTGTGTTCTCTTTTCCAACATGGCTAATATGAAAATATATTTTGCATGACTGCACATGTATAATCTATATCAAAGTGCTTGCCTTCTCAAGGATGGGGGTAAGGGGAGGAGAGAGGGAGAGAGAAAATAAAAATCAAAAATTATAAAAAATGAATGTTAAATTGTTTTTGTATATAATTGAGAAAAATAAAATAAAAAGCATTCTTTAAAAAAGCAAATAAAAAACTAAATGCTTATTTCTTTTCTTCCTATGTGTAGACCCAAATAGATCAGAATATTGTGTGATTCTGTTCCAAGCCCAACAGAGATCAGAATTCCTAAGCCTACGCAGTGGGCACACCACAGTGTCTTATTCTTCACTCATCCCATATACTGCTAACATGTTCCCTTAATAGGATATGTAGCCGTAAGCAGAGCAAACAGTATTAAAAGAAACACAGTAATGCTTCAATGATGCCACAACTTTATGGTCAAGCTTATTAGTATTTCTACAGGAAAAAAGCCTGCAAGGTAATAAGTGGCTGCCTCCAGTTCTTCCTTTTTCTTCTTTTTTTTCTTCCTTTCTCCCCAATCCCACCACAGTTTTTTTTTTTTTTCAGTTAATGAAAGAAAGATGAGTGAAATCTCCGTGATGCTTTTATATTGATCATCCCTTTAAGTCCCCTTTTGTGATTTCCCCATTTTCTATCATCAAAGACCAGCCACTCTGGAGAACTGGCACTAGCCCAGCTCCAGCTCTCCTGATGTCCAGAGATACAAGACAGCTGCACCAGCCCCTAGGGACTCAAAGCCCAGGCAGGACAAACAACACCCAGGAAAGGTCCCAAGATTCCCATGAAAACAAAGGTCCAGCTTTTTAACACCAACATTTTACAGGCATTGCTATATGACAGCAAGATGTGAAATATGTTTCTGAAGAATTAAAAAATGAACATAACACTGAGGGCAATGGAGAGGTAAATAAAGGGTTTGAACAACATGCAACTTTTAACCAATGAGGAATTTCAAATTTGAACAGGATCAAGAGATATCATCATAACATTTATAAAGTGCTGACTCCATGTCAGGTACTGGGCTAAGCTCTTTTTGATTATTATCTCCTTTGATTTTCATGATGACCCTGGGAAGTAGGTGACATTATCCCCATTTAACAGATGAGGAAACTGAGGCAAACAGAGGCAAAGTGACTTGCCCAGGGTCACACAGCTAGTAAATGTCTGAGGTGGAATTTGAACTCAGGTCTTCCTGGCTCCAGGCACTGTGGTCTATCCACTGTGCCACTTGTACAAAAAGACAAAATGGGCTGAGTGAGGTGGAAATATGACAGATGGCCTGTCCAAGTGCTCTATTAGCACTTTCATGAGGAAAAACATTGGAGAGCAGATCGGAGGTCCTGGTAGCCCAGATCATGGATCCATTGGAGTTTTTGAACAGGTGTGTCCCACAATATATGTGTGTGTACGAATTGCAGATTTGTGAACTGAATCACTTTAAAGGCATTTAGGAAATCTGCCAGGAGGACCCTGTCAGCAGGAACCAGACAGTGTTCTCTCATCTCCCTGCCACTGGGCATGACTACCCTAGAAATGGAGCCTCTGGATTAAGAGTAGCCACTGAAATCCAGAATAGGCAGCCTTAGGTTAGACCTGGATGCAGCAGTATCACTCAGTCATCTGATTCTGGTACAATGCATGTTGTGCGTGGGCTGTCTGGTAGCACAAGTCATACCCTGTCAAAACAAGACAGCCCCTTGTGAAAACCCCAACTCACCACAATAAAGACACCAAGGGGGAAAGACTTAGATGCCTTCCCACCATCAGCTAGCCTCTCCACCTACACTCTGTCCACATATTGTTATCACACTATGTCAATGTAGAGGCGTTGTTCAGGAGGAACCCAGGGAGGCCCGTCTGAGTCTCTTATTAGTCAGATGCTATATTCCCTTGACAAACTTCTTCTCTGATAAGAATTTATTATGTGTTAGGTACTGGGGATGCAAATACAAACAAAAAGAATGACAGTCTCTGGCCTGGAGGAACTTATTCTAATGGCAGAAGACAACAAACACATAAAAGGGAACCAAAATGGCAGGGGCAGGGGAGATGGTGAAGGTACGTGGTCTGAGGCATAGTTTTTAAGTACAGAAGTCAAGAAGATGGTTGGGAGGAGGATGAAGGCTGGTTTGGAGCCTCAACAAGATGGAGGCCCCAGAAGGAACTCACCAATGGGAGAAGGGGACTGCCCTTGCAGAGGCTTCCAGGCTGAGAAAGCTGCAGGAGTGATTGTATGTTCCAAGGTGAGGAGGCCCAGGTGCTGAGGGAAGTCCCAGGAGGCAGCAGCAGAAGCTGGTTTTAATATCAGAAGTCAGAAATAAGGTTGGGAGGGAATACAAGGAAAAGCAAAAATACCACCTGCTTGAAAGGTGCTCACATTCTAATGGGAGAAACAACATGGAAACAGATAATTATGTAAAAATAAGAGTTATACAGGGTAACTGGAGATAATCTCAGAGGAAATATGATCACCCAGCTACTGAGTACATAGAAAGGATTCAAACTCACATCTTTCTGATTTCAAGTCTAGTATTCCACGCAAAGGTATTATGGGAGCAGCCCCGGGGAATTTCCCTGTGTTGTGTGTGGGGTCATCCATACCCTTATCTACCTCCATACACAACCGTATCCCATTTTTTCTTTTTTTAGGGAAAGCTTTGTCATAAATAAACCTGTGTTATAAAAAGACTGTTTTAGGCTGACCTTTGCTATAAGAAAATCTGTAATATAGGGAGTCTACATTATAAACAGGGCATTATCATAGGGAGGACTATATTATAGGCATGGTTATGTTGTGATGCTTATACAAAAACACCTATGATAGGGACCAAGTCAGAGAGAGATCTTAATTTTAAAAAGTGAATAGATCTTCATCATTTTCACCATAATGGGAACTGGACCCGAAATATGGCTAAGGAAAGGTATAGCTTATTTAGAGGGAACAAAATAAGTCAATAGAAAAGATTAATAGAAAAAATAGATATGTGTATGTGCACACTTTTATTCCTATCCTTTCTTTTTTCCCCTACCCCTCCCAGAGAGCCATCTGTGGGAAATGATCGATTTAGACCCCTTTTTTAGACTCTTGGTTAATTTCCAATTAGTATTATTTAGTTGAGTTTGATTCTATAGGTGTAGTGATTATTACTGTTGTACTTGTCTACTGTTATACAGTTAGTCAGTTTTGTGAATCCACTTGCTTAACTGATGCCTGATAAGGAGATGAGCGAGCCCAATGTGACAGGGGGTAGACTCTATGGCATGGAATGTCCTTCAGCTATTTTTGAGTTGTGCCTTTATCCTTTTCATTCCTTTGCTAGGAATCGGACTATGGCACTTGGCCAACAGGTCCTATGAGTACTTGACCAATGGGTGACCCTCTCTGGAGCTGCCTGCGAATCTAAGCCAATGAAAGACATCAGCTCTGCTCATATTTAGATATCTACTACCAGCTAATCTCTCACAAACATGAGCTGCAGATTCTTCCAAAAGGTCAAAATATAGGTCTATCAACCAGTGAGACTATGTGTTTTAAACTTTGCCTCTTTTGTATCCTCTGGATATCAAGCACTATAAAACTAAGGCTTTAAGGAAAAGGGAGCATCTAGGATTGTGAGGAAGATCTGAGGTCTACTTCATTAGAGGGGGCCACAAACCCCTCTTTGGGTGAACCAGCTGAAAGCCTGAAGTCCTCCATTCATAGGGTGGAGAAAAGACCTGAGTGAGTGGAGGGCAAAGACCCAAGAGTTTTGGAAACTCAAAGCTCTCTGACTGCTTTAACTGATGCAGGGTCAGAAGCCAGTAGTGCTCTGACTGGGATTGCACAGAGGGACGGAAGTCTGTAACAATCTGACCTAAGATGGTCCAGAGAGCATTGACTCAAAGCTCTGCCTCAGTTTCTTTTACTGTAGATTGGTCAGGACTGAACCCGAAAAGTTCTGCAAAATTAATCAACATATTGAAAAAGTCTGATATTAATTAATGTTCAGTGTTCCACTCATGATCTCCCACTTCTGTGAAGAACCAGATTGTCTACTCATATCTCTCCTTTGAGGCCAAGTTTGGTCATACTTTTGCAGCAGATGGAAAACCAAATCATGTACTCCTGGAAAATAAAACAGAACAAACACTTCAGTAATTAAATTAAAATTGAGCAAACATTATGAGACAATAAGAAATATTAGAACAAAAGACTGAAAATAGAAGGAAATGAGAAGTATCTATTAATTTTTAGAAAAGGCAATCAAGGGGAGTTAATTTAAGAATTATGGTAGCTGAGCATGGTGGTGCATGCCTGTAGTCCCTGAGGCTCAGGAGGAGGCTAACAGATCACTAGAGTTTAGGATTTCAGCCAATTTGATGTCTACACTAAGTCTAGTACCAGTAACACAAGATCCCAGGACCAGAGGACCACCTGGCTGCCTAAGAATGGATAAAACAGCCCAGGTGGGAAAGATAGAGAAGGTTTTATAGCATCTGTACTGATCACTATTGGTATCGCCCCATGAATAGCCATTATGCTTCCAGCTTTGGCCAGTTACAGAAACTCAAACTCAACAACAAATCATTGTCTTCCTAAAAACCATGATAAAACATAATACTTGGATCCATATTACAAGAAATTATAAGTGAAAACTATCTAGCACTATTAGAACCAAATTGAAAAGAGAAAGAATGTGCTGATTAACACATGAAAGAAGCCTCAAAATGAAACTTTTTATCCAGGAGTGAAATCCTGTACTTCCATGTCAAAGAAAAAATCTTTCAAACAGACAGTAAGAGAGAATCATGTACCAAGGAACCATTCAGAATGACAAGACTTGACAGCTACTACTCTAATGGAGGGGAAATTTTTTAGAATATAATATTCCAAAAGACAAGAGATAAAGTCTTACAATGAAGAATAATTTACCCTTCAAGATTTAGTATAATCCTACAGAGAAAGAAAAAAAGACCTTTAATGGATTGTCAAGCAATCTTTTTTTGTTTGTTTGTTTGGTTAACAAGCTTTTTTTGTTTGTTTGTTTTGTTTTGTTAACAAGCTTACTTTAATCAAACAAACATATATTACCTAGTTCAGGGGGAAAAGCCCAGCACCCCGAACTTCAGAGTATACAGACAGATCATACAGACAGGCTTCCAAACTGTCCAAACTGTCATCTGGTCAAATCACACAACACTTTTCAAAATGAACCCCAAAGCAAAGTCTCTCATCAGGGTTTATATAGCCTTCTCCTGGCTCAGAGATTGTAACCACCCTCTTGACCCACTGCCCAATCACACAGCATCAAGGTGTGGTCATTCCTGAGAACCAAGCCTCCTACCACAGGCTCCATGTGACCACATTCAACCTATTAGGAGGCAGAGGATATTTTCAAATCAAGGAAGGTTTTCAGAGTCTCTTAAAGCCAATCAAAGTCTCTTAAGCCAATCAAAAGGCCTAGGGGCAGGGAAGATCTTTAAATCTGCATCTGCCATCTTACATGCCCATAGCATACACAATTTACATTTGAATTAGCACTAAAACATCTCTTAGGTGACATTTTCCAGGTACATAAGAAAATCACAATATAATCTCAAAATACAATAGTCCAAGTCTTCCACTCATGGGGCAAATGTTAACTCAGTCCCTTATCAGTAAAATCAAAAAATAGTCACTCTTAAGTTAACTCAGTCACATCAGTAATTTCAAAGTACATGGTCAAAGTCTTCCACTCATGGGGCAAAGTCTTGATTAACTCAATTAGTCACTTATCGATAGTTTCAAAGTACAAGGTCAAAGTCTTCCACTCATGGGGCAAAGTCTTGATTAACTCAATTAGTCTCTTATCAGTAACAATATCTCAAAGTATTCAAAGTACAATCAGTCACTTATTCCATAAAGTCTTACTAAGTATGCCCATAGCATAGACAATTTACATTTCAATTAGCACTAACCATCTCTTAAGTCATATTTTCAAGGTACATCTAAAGTTACCAAAGTGACCACTGGGCCTTAAACACAAAATACAAAGCATTATCACATCAATTCAAAACAAGAGTCCAAATAAAGTTCTCTTGGGAGGAGGGGGGTGTCCTTCCCACAACACTGCTCCAGCCCCTGCTTCCAAGTCCAGAGAGGGTGCTGGGCAACAAAACCAAAGGTGGGGTCCTTGGGGGTCCATGACACTTCACCCCACCCACCATTGTCACAAGTCCATTCCCCCAGGGTCCCAAACTGTGGGATGCAGCAAGGAAACACAATCAGTGCCCCTGCTTTGCCTCACAGTCCTTATCTTGTCCTGTGGCTGAACTCCAAACTCCTAGGTTCCTTCTCCTCCAGCAGAAGGCAGCAGCTCCTGGCTTCTCCACAGGTCTCCATGCAGGCAGCTCACTCCTCCTGCTCTCAGCTCAGTGAAGTCAGCATGCAGGCCATTCTCCTCTCCTGCTCCATGGCTCCACAGAATCACAGCTACCACAACTGGGAAACAAACAATTATCCCAGCCCCCATACTTTCCTTTTACTCAGCAGATCCCATCCCTCGTCGCCATTTTGTAGCAGCAAGCACCCCAATATCCCCAGAGTGGCTGCCAACACAGGTTCTTAGATCTGCTTTTCAAAAGGAAAGCAACTCAAAATGGGTTAAGCTTACTTTAATCAAACAAACATATATCATTTACCTAGTTCAGGGAGAAAAGGTCAGCACCCCGAACTTCAGAGTATACAGACAGATCAAACAGACAGGCTTCAAAACTGTCAAACCATTATCAATACCAAAATCACAGTTACCAGAGAGGGAAGCATCAACATCTGGGTTTTCAAAGCCGGGGGGCTTTCAACGGCTGCCCAGAGTCTCATCTGGTCAAATCACACAATACTTCTCAAAGTGAGCCCCCCTGTCAAGCAATCTTGATAGAAAGACCAGGGCTAAGTATTACAAGTACGAACACAGGATTCAAGAGAAAACTAGAAAGGTCAATACATTTGTGTAATTGGAGGGGACTTAAACAATGAGGAAGTGTTTATTATATTCTACTAGAGGGAAAATATACAAGTGTCCCTTCAGAACCCTAATGTCTTCAAGGGTCATAATAATACAAACAGAGGGTTTTAAGAGAGGAGAGAGGAGGGGGAAAGGAGTATGCTAGGAAAGAAATGAGGAAGGGGGGCGTGGAACTTATTATTTCTCATAATTAGAGGGCACAATAAGAATATGCAAACATGAAGAAAGAGGGGTTGAGGGAGTGGGCAGCCCTTATTAAAGGAATAGTTTGTGACCATTTGGAAAGGGAAACAGTGATTGATAAGATCAATACTAGTTTTATCTAGAACAAGTCATGCCTAATTTCCTTTTCTTTTTTCTCTTTCTTTTCACAAAGTACCTAGAGTCTCAGATTAAGGGGATATGGCTGGATTATAGTAGCAAAATATTGGCACAATCTTTCATGCTAACTTTGTGAAGAAGATGGAAAGTAATGGATTAGAAGACAGTTCTCTATTATTTCCCTAATTTACATACAATTTACACATACTTTCAGGTAAGATCTTCAGGGTGCCAAAAGACTATTCCCTTTGGAATGGTTATTCTTCCTACTGTAGCTAATGAGCCCCCACTGGTGATCTTCCCATTAACAACCAGCCAGTATATTAATTAACTTTTAGCAACAGGATTTACTAAGATGGCATAGTAAAAACAGTTGGTATAAAACATTTTTCCCACCCCCACCCCAAACAAAAAAACCCAAATCTGAAATGCTTCTTCCTACAAATACACACAGACTCCATGGGGGACTCTGATAGTGCAATACAGATAAGATATATATATGGCAAAGGGTAACTCTAATTCACTGTCATTCATGGCATGGAAGTCTTTTCTCTTTTTCATCTCTACTCATCCTGACCTATGTTTTGCCACTGGACTCAAATGACCCAAAGGAGAGAGTGAGGCTGATGACTTTGCACAACCCTGCCTCATTTAAATCCAATTCACTAACAATTCAATACATCACGCGTTTGATGTTATTGGTCCTCTTCAAGAATGAAGGACAAACAACAATCTGTGAGAAATAGCAGCTACCCCAATGGGGACCCAACTCTCCAGATCCAGTTGGACAATACTCCTTCTTTCCTTCCTTCCTACCTTCCTTCCTTCCTTCTTTCCTTCCTTCCTACCTTCCTTCCTTCCTTCCTTCTTTCCTTCCTTCCTTCTTTCTTTCCTTCATCCCTCCCTACTGTTCTCTTCTCCCTCTGTTCACATGGGGAATCCTACCCCATGTGGGTGTTCTGCCCAAAGGAATATAAATTTTGATTGCTGAAACCTCACAAGTATCTTGGGGTTTAAGTATTAGATATTTTTCCCTTCCCTACTTGTTTATGCTATCATTTAAAAAACTGAGACAATTAAATCTTTTGTTTCATATGGTTTCCTTTATGATTTCTTGAACTAGAGCTCTGAAAAACCAGGCTTTCATAAAGTCCATTGGGATTCAAATGGAGCTACTTGACCATGTCTTAAACCCAAATCACTCTGGCTCTCATTAATTGGCCAATAATAGGTACAAATCCAAGCCTCACTCGGTCATTGTTTGAATTTTGATAGCTCAGAGTGAGTGTAAATAATAATTGTTTCTATTCTGGCCAGAAACCCTGAGGTTCTTTCCTTCCTAGATTGATTTTTTTAAACTAGGTAAAAGAGACCATTCTTTGCCTCATTTCTTACCTAGCCTTAATCACTGAATTAAGTACTAAGGTCTCTGACTGCATCTGGAGTCATCTCCAGTTCTTCTGTCCTATGTCTTGCCACTGGACTCAACACTAGAGGAGAGAGAGAGGCTGATGACTTTGTCCTGCCTCACTTAAATCCAATTCACTTGTAAAGACATCGCCCTCCTGATGTCATCAGTCCTCTTGGAAAATGAAGGACAAACAACAACAACAATTATCAAATCTTCACAATGCTTCCTTATGGGCCTGGCATCTGTGCTGGATGATTTACTCTAATGCTAGGCTTGGCCAGTTCCTTGAAAGGCACAGCATTTTGCTGAGTGAATCATTCTATTACGAGACTGTTTCCTTCCTCCTTCCCTGCATGACTGACTTTCTGCATCTTTCTGAACTAGATGTGTCTCTGTGGTCCTGAATAGGCACATCATCCTCTGTTAATCTAGTCTTTATTATGATATGGCACATGGGAGGAAGAGGACAGAAAATCCCATCTTTTCCTCTCATCCAAGAGCTTTTCAGTCTCAGGAGCTTGGTTTTTCCTCTGCTTCTGTCTTCAAATCTCAAACTGCCAAACTCTGAACTGGAACTCATTTACCACCAAACTGGCTTGCTATTTGCCTACAAAAGCCCAAAGAGAATGATTAATTATTTCAGCCAATCACACCCTTCTTGACTCTATTGGGAGGAATTTGCACCTGATAAAGTGTTCAGGGCATAAAGTAATATAATTTACACATTAATACTAACAATGTATGATTATATTGCTGTTTAAAATTGTAAGGCAATAATCTAAAACAGTTCTGAAGGACTTGTGATAAAAGGTACTGTCCATCTCCAGAGAAAGAACTGATGGAATCTGAATGCAGCTCAAAAAGACTTTTTCTTTTTCTTTTAATCTGTGTTTTCTTTCATAGCATGGCTTACCTGGAAATGGCTTTTGCATGACTACACATGTGTCATCTATGTTGAATTATTTTCTTTCTTAATATGGGGGGATCGGGGCAGCTAGGTGGCACAGTGAGTAGAGTGTCGGCCCTGGAGTCAGAAGGACCTGAGTTCGGATCCGGCCTCAGACACTTAACGCACACAAACAAAAACCTAGCCGTGTGACCTTGGGCAAGTTACTTAACCCCAATTGCCCTCCAAAAGGCAAAAAAAAAAATAATAATAATGTGGGGGGATGGAGGGGAGGAATGGAGAGAATTTGGAACTCAAAATTTGAAAACAAATAGGATGTTAAAATTGTTTTTTACATATATTTGGGGGGAAAATAAAATATTAAGTTAAAAAATAAAGCTGTAAGAAAACTTTTTAATACTTTACTCTGTTGAATGAATGATTGGGTCTTTTGTGATCACCTTAATTGAGGTGTGTGGGGGGGGATGTCAGTTCTTCTCAGTCATCACCTCCAATTGCAAAGTAAAGCTAGAGAGATTCAGAACTAGTTGAATGACTGAACTTAAACTGTGGTTAGCAAAAGAACAATGCTAACAATGGAAAAGGAAGTATCTTGTGGAATGCCCTAGGGATCTGTCCTTGGTCCTATGCTGTTCAACATTTTAATGTAGTAAAATATTAATGCACTACAAGAAACAAAGATTATGAGGAATTCATAGGAACATGGGAAGGCATTTATGAACTGATGCAGTGAACAATATACTTAATGAATACAATACTATAAATTAAAGCAATGCTAAAAGGCAGCCAAACTCTAAGTGATTTGTAATTACCTATCTTTATACAGAAAACAGATGACAATATATATCTCTCTCTCCTGCTAGTAGAAATGTGAGGTATATGTGGGTGTTGTATATTGCTTATTCTATCAGTTTTTCTATGTCCATTAGTTGTAATTGCTTTTCTTTGTTAAGAAGGAGAGTTCATGGCAGCTAGGTGGCACCAGCCCTGGGGTCAGGAGGACCTGGTCAATTCCGGCCTCAGACACTTGACACACTTACTACCTGTGTGACCTTGGGCAAGTCACTTAACCCCAATTGCTTTGCCTTTCCCCCTCAAAAAAAAGAAAAAGAAAAAGAAAGAAGAGTTCAATTGGATAGGTACCATTTATCAGGAGATAACTGTAATATTAAAGACAAAAAGCATTAATAATAAGAAAATAAGGGACCATTTTATTGTTGAGGCATGGTTAAATAAATTGTGGTATATAAAAATAATGGGATATTATTGTATCAAAAGAATGATGAAGTGGACAGTTTCAGGGGGAAGACCTCTATGCACTAATTCAGATAGAAGTGAGCAGACCTAGATAATACAGTGATAACATTACAGATAAAACAATTCTTAAAGACATTAGAACTCTAGTCATTGCAATGATTCACCATGAGTTTAAAGGAATGAAGAGGAAACATGTCACTTATTTCTTGACAGAAGATGAACTTAAAACACAGAAAAGCACATACATTTTCAGAAATGGCAAAAGAGGAATTTGTTTTTACCAAACTATAGCTCTGTTTTGAGAGCTTTCTTTTTCATTCCTTTTCATTTTTATTCTTAATTTACTGGGGGAAGGGGTAGTGGGACAGACAGATTAAAAAAGAAATGGCCAGAAACATTATGCCAGTCTGAGAATTCTTCTTGCAATTATGCAAAATATGATAAAATTGTGATCATAATAAAAAGGAATTAATAAGAATTTAAAATTAATTGGTTGGTGGTTGGTTGTTGTGCTTTATTCTCAAAGAGAACCAAAATTACATCATCATCAAGTTACAATGTGTCTGACTCTGATTGATCAGACCAATATGAGCTTGGAATGCTCTACCACAGATCAGACACAAATAGTCTAATTTCACAATTACAGGATGAGAGAGGTATTGAGAGACAACAGTTTTATGTGGAAAAAATCTAACAATTTAGAGGATCCAAAGTTAGTCAACAGTATACCTAGCAATTGGAGCTGTCCAAAATGAGAATGGACTCCTGTAGGAGCTGGTGGATTCACCATCTCTTGAGGTCATCAAGTAAAAGCTTGACACTTAGAGATTTAAAACTGGAAAGAGATTTTATTTTATTTTATTTTCCAGATAAGGAAACTGAAGTCCAGAATAATTGTGATGTGACATCCTACTATATTGCATTTTATATCCCCAGCAAAAGAATATGTGCTTTGGTGGGGAGGGCAGGCATCATCTTGATTTAAGCTGGGAACCACTCTTCCAAGATAGTAATGAACCATCCCATGTTGATCTTTTTTTACAGTCAATTCCTAGCTTACAGTTTGTACCACATAGCATAGTGATTAATTGATTATAAACTATCTTGTTTTATTTTGTTTCTTTCATACATAGGGAGTAGGACCAGGATTATGATTTCACTGATAAAGGGAACTCCCAAGTGAGGACACACTCTATTAATACAATTTGGCATTTTCTCTGCAACTTATAATCATAGAGAATTGCCAAGAGTACTAAGAGGTTAAGTAACTTGCCCAGGATTATGTGTCAGAAGCAGGACTTGAATCCAGCTCTGGCTTCAAGCTTGGTTCTCTATCCACTGTCATATCATCTCTCATATACATAGTTATTTTTTTCCCCAACTAAACTGCAAAGTCCATATCTTTTCCTTTTTAAAATTCCTGCCAACATAGTGAAGTAGAAGGAACACAATAGAGGCATCATAAATATTGTCAAACTTTTCAGGCACAGATAGTAGATAACTGATACATGGCAAACCACCCCAGTACCTTTGCCAAGAAAACTCCAAAATAGTGTCATGGAGAGTTAGACACAACTGAAATGACCCAGTAACAAAAAGTAGCTTGATGTACCAATAACCAAAACTTAATTTATCAAAAGTAGCCATTTAACAGAAATCTTCAAATTAAACATTTATTGTGTCTATTTTCTAGACACATATCCAGTTTCTTATTGCAGAAGGATCTACAAATCGATGGTTTTACAAACTTTAGGGCCTGGCATGCTATGGCCCATGTGATTGTAAAAAGTAGGATATGACTGAATGACTGGACCACAACAACAACAAACTGTAGCAACACCAACTTTTAAAAAAAATTGTCACAACCCCTCTTTTCATAAAAAACTCTACACAAATAATTGTCTTGGTTTACTCAACAAATGAAGAATACTGTAATTTTTTGTAAAAAATAAAATAAAATATACATGAGGTAATGAAGTGGCTAGCCAAAGAGGGCTGTCCTTAAACATTGTAATGGTAATGGGAATTTGAAGATATTTCCTGCTCCCTAATGGGCCAAATATAATCACAAAGAGCCTGTGGTGGGAGTAGTTTGCTGAAGGGTGGAGCAGAGCCTGGAGGAAGCTGGAAGTCAGAGCAGTTAGAGCTGGAGGGAGGAGAGAAGATGAAGGCAAGGAGATTTCTAGGCTTGTGAGTGTTTGTTTGCTTCCTGCTGTGACATCTAGGCTTGTGAGGGTTTGTTTGTGTGAAGGCTTAAGGATGATGTGGCTCTCTGCTGTGCTATGGTGTATTAACTTCTTTGTTGCTATGATGGATTTGACTTTCTAGTTTTGGGATTTGGCTTTCTGGTGTCTGAATAAATGTTTTTGTTTCTGTCTTCTATATAGAAAGTCTGTTATATTTTGTGATTCAGAATTGTGCTGGCATATTCATGGTCGATGTTAGTGCTGTGAATATTGGATTGGTGCTACAAGCATGCTTGCATTTGTCTTTCCTGGTGGGTTCTATGGAGCATGCTCAGCTATTTACTGGCCTGCTTCCAATCTGACCACCAATGGAGGCTGCCTGAGCCCATTCTTGGCCAGGAGTGACTGAAAGACTGCTGTTGTATGGCAATGAGGGTCTCTTGGTTGGCTGTGGAGCTGAAGGATCTTGATGCTGAGGGAGTGCTGAGCTAGAATTAGCTTGCATGTGCTCACATGTCTATCAATCTGCTCCTCCAACAGCTGTTTTCTTACTTCATAGAAGTGACAACAAGAAATGCTGTGAATTGTCTTACCTTTAGAGTATGTGGTGCCTTTATTTCTTTTGTGTTTATTCTTTCCTGATCTTAGATGAGTAAATATTCTGGTATAGGAGTGTGCATGTGACCAATGAGGCAAAGGGATCCACTTATGTCACCAGAGGTCCAACTAGCAGCTATAGCCAGTAGGAGCAGCCCCGAAGAACAGTGAGGATCCTTCATAATACCTCAGAGAATTTCTTGATCTATCGCAGCAGCAGCAGCAGGATCTATTAGCTGAAACACCGTGGCCTGCAAAGAATCAGCTCAGCTAAGCAAGGGAGTAAACTCATGCATTACCAGCACTACCTTAAAGCAAACTTAGTATATGTTCCAAGAAAGGAAAAAAGGATTCCTAGGTTCAGGAGTCTCAAGGTACCCTATGGCTCTTCAAGTTCCACACCAGATGGGCCTCTACTATCTTTCTGTTTTAAGCTCACTCTCCTCAGAGACTATGTGTATGGGAGTGTGTGTATGTGAATATATGTGTGAGTATGTGTGTATACGTGAGTGTGTAGATATAGGTATGTATATATGTGAATGTGTGTATATGTGAGTGTATGGATGAATGTGTGCATGAGTGTGTATGTATGTATATGTGAGTGCATGGATGTGAATGTGTGTATAGGAGCGTGTATATGAATATGGGTATATATATGTATTTGAATGTTTGAGTGCATTAATGTGTTTGTGTAAATATGAATTTTGTTATGTGAATGTTTGCAAGTATGTGTATATGAGTGTATGTGTATGCAATTGTGCGTATGTATGTGTGTGTGAATGTGTGTATATGTGTGTGTGCATGCATGCATGCATGCTTGCATATGCAGAGGGGGATGTGGCTCCAGTTTAGGGGATGTCTAGTGATTCCTGTCCTTATTATACCTTCTCAATATACACTTTCTTGTGAGAGCTAATGGATACTGACTGCCTGATCAGTACTGGGGATCATGTTGGATGGGGCCTCATCAGTGACATTACTAAAAATCCCAATCCCTCTGGCTTGCTCCCTAGAATCCTGAGGGGAGAAATTTTAGTCAAACCACTGACTGAAAAGTGGAAAGAACATAAAATGTCATTGTATTTATTGTCGATTACACAAAAGCATGCGCATGCTTTAAAGTTCTTGTCCAGCAGGTGTCTCTTAGGCATGTTTTATTCTTTTTTTTTTTTTTGACTGAACCTATGGTGTCATTGTCGGAACTTCCAATGAGAAAACTCCTTCTAATGATAACCTCTGCAATTGAGTTTTAGAGAGTAGCCTGGAGCACAGAGAGGTTAAGTCATCCAAGTGCCCAAGGCCACACAATCAGGCTTGACAACGGTAATCAGCAGCAGCTGATAGTGACTGGAGACCACGCTGGTGCACATGTGTTGAGATCATACAGTTCCCTGGTAGATATGACCACAGAGATAACCCTGTATAATGATCCTCTATCAATACCAAGCAAGGAATATTTAAGAAGAGGTGCTTCAGAGAGACTTCAGCAAAAACTGGAGGTCTGTAGGGGCTAAAAGATAATAGACAAAGAACTGTGGAAGGAAAATGGTCAGATGCAAAGTAAACATTCCTCTATCCCAGCCCCTCCCTGTCAAAGAAAAAGGGTCCACAGCTTGGAATAGTTCAATCACAGTGAAGAGATCAGAGATACAAAGAACTTACCCCCAGGGGGCAGGCTGAAGTTATGCTTCTGATATGAGGGTAGATGAAAAGTCGCTTATCTACATAAGATTCCCAAGGGAAGGTGGAGCAGATCCTTAGAAACTAATCACCCTAAGGCAAGATGCAGTGGGGTGGCTTCCTGAGGAAAGGGGCTGAGGTTCTGAGGGAGTTAGGGGGCAGAGACTTCTGCTGATTCTAAACTAATGGCTTCCATCAGACTGAGATCTCTGTAGCGCTCTATCCAGTCAAGACAGTGGCTGAAGGCGGAAAAGAGGGCAGTGGCTCATTAGAGAGCAAGCCCAAGTCTAGAGGTCAACCCATCCAGCAAAGAAACTGGGCTCTAAGAAAAATCCAGCAACTGAACGACCCCAGCCCTGCAGCAGACAGACCTGGGGAGCAACCAGCACAGGAGAAAGCCCAGCACAGCTGTGGGGTAACTCATTCATTCCTTCAGTGAACTCCGAGGACCCTCCAGAGAGAGAAAGATCCAGCATCTCCAGAGTTCTCTGCTGCTTTACCCCTGTGTGCTCCCTATGGTACCTCACTACCATGCCCACTCTTCCTCCCATGGACTGCATGTATATTTGTGGAAGAGTGTGTCCCTGGTGTTGGAGAAAATACTTTGTATCTATTCTTCTATGTCATTTGAGTGAATGCCTTTGCTAAAAACAAACAAAAAACAAGAAACAAAACAAAAAACAAAACCCAAAACTACAGGCTAATTGTTAAGGAGAAGCACACCTAAACACTGGCTCATCAGCCAGTGTTAGGAGAATAGCCACCCAAAGGGGTATCTCTAGAACACTGTAGTAGCAGCACTCCCTTTCTGGGGACCCAATTTGCCAGTATAAGTGGGAACCCTAAGGGGAGCATTATACATAAAATAAGAAATATATATTCATCAAAGGTGTTTTTTTTTTCTTCTGTTGTAGGCACAGTCCAAATAGAAAAGGGATTTCTTGTAGCTGTTTTGTCCTCTAGATTATCTTATTTGCAGGTAATATTGTGTTGATTGCATCAAGCCCTTTGAATTCTCCTGGACTTCAATAAAATTAATGACAACTCAAAGAAGATCATCCTAATTATCTATTCAGGAAAAACCAAATGGACAAAGAATGGTTATTGTGCAGACCATCACATTCACCTAAATGAGCAGTCCATTAAGTTAATCCATCAATATGTCTTAGACAGACACTGCAAACGAATAGTGAAATGGGCCCAAGATTGAATAGGAGAAAGAGAATAAGTTGGATTACATCTGGGAAATTTCAGTGATTTTTAAAAAACAATTCCAACTTGTTCCTAAACCAAAAATTTAAACCTGGACCAAACCAAATTAAATCAAACCACAGAACCTTTTTGACATCAATATTTTCTCAGTGATGCAATATAGCTTCAAAGTATCAAATGCCATAGTCTCTGAAGAAGCAAAACTTCAGGTGACCCAAAAGGCAATGGAGAGATGCAATTTGCCTGTAAACAATCTGCAGCACATTACCAAGGGTGACTTGTGTGGAAAAAAATGTAAGAGTTTTTATCTAAGAAATTCATGACTGGAGAATAACATTGAGAGTGAAGGATAGCAGGTGGACAGTCTGAGTGAGTCTCTAGTACCCACAGAGTGCTTAAAAGATTGATTTGTGAGGAAATCAAGGAACCAAAGCATAATGACGAACATTTTCATGAAGATCAATAGAGGGAGAAATAACAATTTTGTCATTAGATCAAACTGGTCACTTGGACAACAAGAAAATAGATTAATTCAGGAAACAAATCACAGATTTGTCTTAGAGGCATAGAGGACTTCAATTATCCAGACATAGACTGGAACTCTGTCAAAAGCAGAGATTTGCTCTAATGATGTCATTTTTTTGTAGCGGTGGTGGGGAGATGTGGTGAGAAGGGTTGTTCAGTCACTATTTTCTGAACCCCAACCCAAACTGTGACTGACTCATTTAATTGGGTTTCTCAGTATAAAACTCTTCTTCTGCATTGGGTAGTTGTGTCAAATGATTTGTAATTTCCCCTATCTTTTTTTGTTGTTGTTATTTGGAGCTCTCAATCAGAGAGAGCACTTTGGTAAAACCACCTCTCTGTCTCTGTCTCTGTCTCTGTCTCTCTCCCCCCTCAACTTGCCTCTTCTCAACTGAATTTCCAGTAAGTACACTCAGACTAGCAAATATTAATGCTGTTCATGGAGACAAAAATGACTGTCTAAACCAAAAAAGGTAAAAAGGCATTACTGTGCCCAGAGGGAAAGGTTTCAGGTTTCTATGAGAGAGTCCTAGGGGAGAAAGGAGATACAGAGCTACCATTTTGGGGTCTCTATTAAGTGGTTTGGGAAAGATTTCCACAAAACATTTGTTCTGACACTTCCTGATTGGTCCAAATTGCAGCCTTAACCCCAGAGTATTAGCCTCTTTCTTTCGGGCAGCTGCCTCTTCCCACATTTCCCCTTCTCCAGTTTAATGTATCTTCTTCGTGTCTATCTTTGATTTCTTTGGGCTTGAGGGAATTGTGGGAATTGAGTGAACCACATGGACTCCATCTTGTGACTTAATCCCGGGGTTACCTCAGTTCCTTTTGCATTCCATTATGGGTCTAGTCCAATTTCTGTCTTGTGAGAAAATTTTAGTCAATTATAGGAACTGTGAGAAAACTTTATTACCTTGTTTGAACCTAACCCTGTGTGACTAAGAACTGGACCATCTCTACTCACTACTTAGAGACCCTTAACTAAGGACCTATGTTATGCTGAACAGAAACCCAGTCAGCTTTGAAGATGGATACAAGGAATTTTCTCACAAATCTACATCTCAAGCAATCCATCTGTCTTATCTGAAAATTGGTCCCATACTGATCAATCCATCACTGCTTCCTTGTTCCTTGATTGAATACAGACACTTGGGGGAATGGGACACTTCTTTTTTCTGATTTCCGGGAGTTGAACCTGTTTGCTCTTCCCCTTCCCAACTTGGTTTTTCCATCACAGATACTAGTTTTTTGTTTTATTTAGATTGTATTTATGATATTAAAGAAAGACCCATTAATTCCTATGCTTTCTAGAGATTTTAAAGTAAACAGATGTTATATTTTGTCAAAAGGGGTTTTTTTGCTTCTATTGATGTTTTTATGCATTTTTATTGTTTTAATATGGTCTATTATATTTATAATTTCCCTAGTGTTGAACTAATCAAAATTACTAGCATAAAAGTGTAAAATCTTTTTAATATATTCTATGGAATTATTGCCAAGAGTTTGATAAATATTTTACATCAATATTCATTGATATTGATGTACAGTTTTCTTTCTCTGCTTTAACTCTTCCTAGTTTAGGTATCAGGACTATATTTCCCTCATAGAAGTTTGAGGAAATGTCATATTTCTCAATTTTTGTTAAAAATTAACTATAATTCCTGTGTTTTATAGGTTAGTTCATCCCATTCACATTGACAGTTGGGATTATTAATTGTATATTTCCTTCTATCATACCCTCTTACATTTCTTTTCCTCTCTTTGCCTCCTCACTTACCCAGAAGAAGGCAGTGTGGAAGAAAAGGAACATGATTTATACTAGAAATCTATAAAGTGGTCTGATGTCACTCTTCTCCCTTCCTCTCTTCACCTATTCTAGATTGTTATCATTGGGTCTTTTTCTCCTTATTACCTTCTTTTATCATTGCTTCTTACTATTCCTTCCCTGATTCTACATTCCCCTTAAGCCCCTCTTAGTTGGTTCCTGTCTTTTTTCACTGCTAAACTTAATGTATTTTTACAATAAACTATTTTTCTTTTTGGAGGGGATAAGGCAAGGCAATTGGGGTTAAATGACTTTTCTAAGGTCACACAGCTAGTGAGTGTATCAAATGTCTGAGGTTAGATTTGAACTCAGGCTCTCCTGACTCTAGGACTGGTGCTCTATTCATTGTGCCACCTAGCTGCCCCTACAACAAACCCTTTGCATTTGTATGTTAGACTCTACTTTAGTTGGTTCAAATGAGTGAGGTTAATGAGATAGCTTCTCCTCCAGCCCCTCTTTCATATTTGTCTACTTTTCTCCTCAATTATGCAAAAATAGTAAGTTCCTCCTGTTTCTTTTTCATTTCTTCCCTAGTGTATTCTTATTTCCCTCTTAGTCCATTTGTAATACCATTAGGGAGATGATTTGATGTGCTCTGAAAGGAAGAGAGATTGGCCTAACCCTGTGACCTAGTGACAGGGAGGTTTTCCTCCTCCTTAGCATGAGACAAAAGAGCAAGATGATTAGTGGCCCTGGTCATTTGAACTTTTCCCAGATCCTCTGAGAATTCCATGAACAGTGTGGCTCTCTGTGGAGAATTTCTCTACGATCAAAGGAATTTTGTTTGGTCATTGTGAATGGCTTCTTTGGTCCATGTGGGCTTGTTCTCTGTTTTAGAGATAGACCAACTGTTGGCATAAAATTGTCTCTAGACAGACGGCTGGGCAGGTGCTTCAAGAGATACAACTGAGTCACCATAGAAGAAATTATTTTGGTTAAGGCTTGGCTAGGACCAGAAACAATGGGTAGAAACTGCAAAGAGGTAAATTAAATTTTGATGTCAGGAAAATTTCCTAATAATCAAAGCTTGAAAGTGGAATGGATTGGTTGCCTTCACGAGGCCTCCTCCCACTGGTGGTCTTCCAGAAGACACTGTGTTATCACTTGTCAGGTATGTTGAAACGCTAATTCCTTCTGGAGTATAGGGTGGAATAGATGGTTCTTGAGATTTCCTCCAATCTAAAATTCAGGGATTCAGTGACCTCCAGGAAGACAAGAATCGCCCTGAACAGAGAAGTCACAGATAGATGTCTTGATCTGTGCTATTGGATAAAGCACCCAACATCCAGGAGGTCCCAGATCCATTGAAATTGAAGTGTTGAAAATGATAATAGTGATAGCTAATTATAATGTGTTGTTATCTCTGTTATACATATAAGGAAACTGATTTCAAGAAAGTTGAAGTGACTTGTCCAGGGTCTCATAGCTAGTGAATATCAGAGACGGCCTTTGAACCTAGACCTTCCTGACTCCAAACGTTATTCATTAGATATTATTTAAAAGTTTGTGCCACCAGGAGATCTGTTATTGGGAAGTATTTTATTAGGGAGTTACATTATTGAAAGATGTATAACAAAGTAGCTATTTTATGAGGAAGACTTTGTTATTGAGAGGACTGTTTTTATGAAGGATGAAATTAGGAGGGAAGTTATTCTTTTAAAGAGAGAGAAACAATATATCCTGCTTGGACAAGATCTGCCAAACATCTTACACTGAGGACTTTTTCCCCTGGATTTTTCTCCTCCTTCCTGCATCCATGGGTGATGCTTTCCATTTTTCTCCCTTACGTTTTGGGGGTGGGTTGTTTCTGAGGGTCCCCCGCAGTGACTCTCCTCTCCAGGTCACTCTTCCTATCTCCCATGTTTCCCTCCCAGCATATGAAGCCCTCGAGGTTCTGGTAACCTCAGACTGAAAGTCTCTCAAACAAAACACACACACACTTTCAAGGGTTCATTTTTCCTGAGGTTTCATTCATTTGTTTATTTTATTTCAAGTTTCCCACAGGCAATAAAATAACTGATTAATACCCCTTATTTTACACATTACAAATTGTGTTCTTGGCTGTCCCACTATATATTATAAACTCTGTACTAATATAGATTAATAATAAACTTATTTTAAATACATGGAAGAAAAATAAATTATCTTTTTGCTGTAATGTCATGTAACAGTTTGGGAGGCAGAAAAGTCAGTCACAGTCTAATTAATCACCCCCTTCTTCCCCCCTTTCTCTTCCTCCCGGCTTCAGTTGGCCCCACTTGACTCAGCGGACACTGTGAGGTAGCAGGATTTGAAATACAGTACTGTATAGATTTCTATGTCAGGGACCACAAATGTCCACTGGCTTTAGTGTCTGTATGCTGAGTCTTCACCTCTGTGTCTAGGCCTACTGAAATAGCCCCTATCTCTAAGACATTAAAGAAGAGTTGCTTTAAATAACACAAAATAATAAATAAGACAAGAAGAAATGTCACTAAATTGCCCTCTTAGACCTGAAGAGCAACAGGGTCCTATCACAAAAATATCCTGTCCTCCTGGACTGCCCAGCTAGGAGAGGGGAGTGTTAGGTAATATTGCCAAATCGAATAAGGAATGCACTTTTTTTTCCTTCCCAAGCCACAGAGGTTTAAGCCCCTCCAAAGTGGGCTGGGGCCTGACTAGGGCTCTTGGATGTTAAGTCTCAGATGCTCCAGATTGCTTCAAGTAAGAGCACCTGCAGGCTGTGCCCTAGCTGTTAGTGGGGATGTCTGGATCAGAGCTGAGCTGAGGCTCAGTAAGCTTCAAAGGAACCCTTTCTTTGGGAAAGAAAGAAACTCTTTGGAGACCTGAGCGCAAAGTGAATTTGAATTCCCTTTTCCTGAGATGGGGCAGTGCAACCTAAGCTAAACAAATCTCTCTTCCTCTCCCCCCTCCCTCTCACAATTTCTCCCCCCCCAACCCCCCCATGCTAACAAATGTGTCTAAAGTGAAAGTTAGTCTGTAGGATGAATATTCATAGCTTCTAGCTGCAGATGTGGGCTTGGGCTCTTATCCTTTAGATCCCCAGCCTTGGTTTGAACATTCCATTTCTATAATTGCTCATAAAATATTTGTGTAGATCCCTCAGGAACTTAGTCAGCTGAATCTTGGTGTGGCGGACCTTGAGGCAATTTTCCTGAAAGAAAGAACGTCCCTTGGTGAGAACCCAGGAATGACATCCTGAAGGAGCCCGGGAGCTTCCCCCTCCCAACCTCCGGACTGGAAGCTTGCCCCCCTAGCCTCCCAGCCTCCGGGTCTGATGGAGGCCCTCCTGGAGAGGCTGAGCATGTCAGGGGTGGCCAAGGAGTATTCCTGGAGCCCTGGGCAGGGACCTAGAACAAAGTGTGTATTGGACACTGGGAAGTAGCTCAAGGAAGTGAGGCAGACCCCTGGGAATAATGGCATGGGATGGAAAGACTTACGTTTCTAGTGCTGTTGCGCAGGAGAAAGTTCATGTTCCTCTTAAGTGGTTCGATTTCCGGGCAGTTGGTAATGTTCTTTAGGACCTCCAATGCTGCACAAGGCTGTGGAGGAAAGACACCCAGGTGACACGAAGCTCTTTGATACCTGGAATTCAGACTCGGATTTTCTTGACTTTGCTTTTCTCAAGTAGCAAGGGCAGCTCCTTGAGGGCACCATCTCTGAGGGGAAAGGGGGCATTCTCCAAAGGGCAAGTGGACACAGCACTATCAGCTGTGTCACCCTTGGTCACCCTCTTGGATCATTATGATGATTATTATGACTTGAGGACAATCATCTCATTCCCTTGGAACTGGGAGAATGGCCCTGAGTGCTTATGGCTAAGGAAAGTTTGGTTTGTAAAAAAGAGCTCAGGAGAGACAGACAGACAGACAGAGATACTCTGCCAAGGATCCTCTTAGTAAGACAGGATATACAGTATAGGGTTTTGCAGCCTCAGGAGAAGGAACTTGGTAAGAGGGGCTAAGACATCAGGTAAAACCCACAGCTCTGGAAGAGGAAGTCAGTCCAAGGAAACAGTCTAGGGATACTCTGCTTATTATCATGGCAATATTTAATCTGTCTCTCTTACCTTTTCCTTTTCAAAGTTGACTTGCCACACCATAAGTGAACCACAGGATGGCTGAAGAAACAAAACAGAATTCCTATTAGGAGATGCACTGGAATAGGGCTCAGCCTCCCTTACCTCTTGACCAAGGCATCCTGTGTCAATAGCCTGGCTGACCCTCATCCTTAACCCCATGCAGTTGGTCTCCTTGCCAGGGGAGGTGGGAAAATGACTCTTATTTGGCCTCATTGTCTAACTGCCCCATATATCATTGCTTCCACCACTGCCCCCATCCACCACTTCCCACCCCCTACCCCCTGGCATGGAAAGAACAGAAGCTCTGGAGTCAAGAAACCCAGCTCAGAAGGTCTTGGCTCAGCTGTTCTGTAGCTCTGTAACCTTGGGCAGGTCACATCCTATCTCTGGGCATTAGTTACCTCAGCTGTTAAGTGAGAGGCTTTGATGAAATGAGCTCTAAAGTTTATGAACCTGAGATCCTAGGCTTTACATTCCAGGCCCATTGAAATCCCTTTCTATCTCCCCCCCCAGCTGGCCCTGAGGGCAGTCAGTTATCTTTTCCAGGTAAGTAGCGGAACCTGAACAAATCAGTAAATACTCATACACTGTGGCTGCAGTTTGTTTTGGGAACCTTAATGAATCCCCAGTTCATTCTCTCATATTCAAAGTCTACTCGTATTGGATCAGCTGATTGAGTGAAAGGGGTGATTGCTTACAGCAGAACTAACATGGTAAAGATGCTGCCCCCAGTATGGGACCTTATCTTGGCTTGATACTTTTTACCCATAGGGGGCATCTCTCTTTTAATATTGACTTGGTCCTATTCCTGGTGGAGCTTCTTCTCCCAGTAACTGAGGCCAGGCTGCCAATTCCAAACCCCATGAGTCACAGAACACATCCTACCACCTATCACAAATAGGATGCCCTCATCACAGACCCCTCTCCATACACTTACCCGTTTGTGGTTTAGAGAATTAAGCTGTGAGATGACTTCTTTCACGGTCGCATTGTAGTTGGAGATAGGAGTGGAAAAGACATAGCCTTCCAGGCAGGTCAAAAGAACGATCACCTTCACCCACAGAGCCATCCCCATTCCAGCCTCCAGTCTGATCTTTGTGATTTGGTGGAGGAAAGGAAATGTCTTCTGAAGCTGGAGCTGTGGTGACCCTTCTGTCAGGCAGTGACTTTTATAGGCAGAGGCTGTGACATGTGACCTCTGCCTCCATTCTGACAACTGGTAAAGAGAATCTAGAAACCACATCTTTTTTTTTTTAAATAAAAATCATTTATCTTGATTTTACTCTGCGGAAAATCCAGAGTCCCATAAAGGAAAAGGTTTGATTTCTTACAGAAGTATTAGAAAGAGGTATTTCAAGAAAAGTTTCCATGGCTGACACTTACTTTTTTCCAGACTTGGGTGCCTAGGAGCAAATATCTCACTGGGGGATGTGACTGAAGGGCCACTTTAGGGGGTGATTTGCCTATTCTCAGGGCAGATGGGCGTCATCATACTTCTCTATTCCATTGATGTCAACATTATCTGCCCCTTCTAAACTATTTTGACTTTGACTTTCCCATACTTCTTCTGAATTAACCCCCTATGATTTTCAGATATTGATGCTCAAGCACTGTTCAGTGTCTGTGGAAGGAGGCTGAAAAAGTTCATATCACAGAGCCACAGACCTAAAAAGACTTGGGAAGTCATTTGGTATAGAACTGCTCCCTGTCCCAGCTCCCCTATCACTAACTTGTACCCCTTCTTTGGGTTGGAAGTAAATAAGCTAGGTGGCACAGTGGGTCACCTGCTGGATCTGGAGTTAGAAAGACTCATCTTCTTCATGTCTGACTTCAGATACTTAACTAGCTGTGTGACCTTGAGCAAGGCACTTAACCCCATTTGCCTCAGTTTCCTCATCTATAAAATGAGCTGGAGAAGGAAATGACAAACCACTCTTGTACCCTCTGCCAGAAAACCCTAAATGAGGTCATGAAGAATTGGATGTGACTGAAAAACAGTTGAACAACAACTGAAAATCTATTATATGGACAAGAGAATGTTTCCTGTTTGAAGGAGATTCCACAGCCTTGTCAAGGAACTTTACATTATTCTTAAACTTAGATCAGCTTTGGACTAGGAGTCAGGGTCCTGGATCTAGACCCAGTTCTCCAGTGATTTCATCTGTCTGGGCCTCAGTCTCCCCATCTACAATATGAGAGGATTTAGACTGGAGGGCTTCTGAGGTCTCTTCTAATTCTTAGGTTTTGGAGCTCTCTGAGGATCCTACCAGATCCTATGATCACAGAGTTAGATCTGGGAAGGGACTTAGAGGTCCTCTTGTCCAACCCCATCCACGTACCTCCATTTTATAGATGAGGAAACAGAGGCCTAGAGAAACCTCAGAGCTAATCATTATCTGATGTGGGCTGACTCTGAATCTCCCATGTTCTTTAGTTCCTAGACCCCAAAGGTTTATTTACATTCAAATAGCTTTCAGTTCACCTCCAAGACCCAGCTTCATTTTCAGTATTTGCAGAATAATCAATAAGAGAAAAGTCAGTAATCTTTGCACATCAGCCTCCACAGTCATTAATTGATCGGCTTATGATAAATTCTTCCTGTTAAATCTATGAGAATGTATGTGTGTGTAGATACCTCAACCTTTTTATCTTCCTTCATTTTCATATTTGTCCTTCGAAAACCCCTGAGTAGCCCTCCTAAGATATTTGCGTATTTTGTGCTGATTTCAAGGTTTCTGTCCTCAACCTTCTCTACCTTTTATTGTTAGGGTTTTGATAGTCACATGCTTCTTCCTCAGCTTGCTATCCTGTCCCGCCTTTGCCACCTCCTCAACCTCAGCATAGAGTTGTGCTCTTTCCCACCTGGGACAATCTCTTTTGCCAGTGCCAAAGGAACATGAATCTCGATGGGTCCAAAGGAGGTCTCTCTCTGAAGCCCTAACTAAGATGGGACAACCAGGAGACTATTGTTTCCATTTTCAAGAGATATGAGGATGCCAAAATTTAGAGGATACTAATGGCACTTAGCAACCAGAACTATAGAAATAACTGAACGTAGCACCTTGTTAGCAAGAATTAGTTAAAATTGGAAACTCCCTGCTGGCAAGCTACTTCCCTTTCCTTCTGTAGCACCCCAGATGAGCTCCTCCCTGGCCTAGCCCTGCCCCCAAGTTCTACCAGTGGGGTCTTCAGCAACAGTCTTTGGTGGATAACCCAGGATCTCTTCTCAGCTCCTTCCCCAACAACTGAATTTATCTTAAAAAGTTGGTCTGAGGGTGCCTTTTGTGCTGCTTGCCCAACACACAAAAAGGCTAGTTATGACTTTGCTTTCCTCTGAAGGCTGGGGCCAGAGAAAAGGAAGGCAGAGGTCGATAGTAAGGAAAAGGAGGGTGCTTCTTGAGGCCTCCGCTGAGTTTTTCTCCTCCCCAAGGTGAGTTTGGGAAGTGGTTTGATAGATAGTTGGCAACATGATCCTTAGGTTAATGTGCTTCCTGGCTCCTCATCAACACCTTTCATTGGGCAGAATACTTGTTGAGTAAGAGAATCTATAGCTGGAAGGAGTTTTAACTTTATCCAATGTGTCTAGCATGATCCAGTGGAAAGAATGCTGATTTAAAGTCCAAGAACACCTCTGCTGTTCTGTATCTCTGTGACCCTGGGCAGATCACTACACCCGTCTTAGCCTCTGTTTCCTCATTTGTAAGGTGAGAGCATCAGACTAGATGACCTTGAAGGTCTCTTTCAAGTTCAAAGGTATGGTACATTGGTAGTCTCTCCTTTGGGGACAGTCTGAGAGACTAAGGAAATATCGCAACTGAAATAGGAATAGCTCACCTTCTCAGAGTTTTATGATTTATTAAGTACTTCCCTCACCATAACCTTGAGGTCAGCAGTGCAAGTATCACTGTTCTCATCATAGACCTGGAGATTCCAAGAACTTAACTGGTTTTCCAAGGGTCATTCAGTAAGAAAAAAAACCAAGACTCAAACACCCTAAGCCTCAGAAATGGAAAGGATTATTTGTCTAGATCAGTGATGTCAAACTCCATTAGAAATAGGGGCCACTAAATCTACATAAGGATCTTTGAAGGTTGTATGTATACTGACTTAGAAAACCACATACTGGGGTGGCTAGGTGGTACAGTCAATAGAGCACATACTAGCTGTATGACCTTGGGCAAGTCACTTAGCCCCAATTGCCCTGCCTTCCCCCTTCAAAAAAAACCCCCATATACTAACATTATCCATATTCCATTCTACTTTTATCTACTTTGTTAAATATATCCCAATTACATTTTAATCTGGTTCTTCTGTACTGGGACAGTGTGTTTGACACCTTTGATCTAGGTGACCCTTCCCCTATACCGAAACAGAAATTCTCTTTACAGTAGCCCTAACCACAGTGGTATATGCATTATTTGGGACAAGTAATAATGGTTGACATGGTTTCACTTTGTGAAAGCAAGGGTCATGTGTGCACATGCGTGCCTCTGCTGACACCAGGCTGACTCAGAAGTCTGGTTAACCCATGTTTAGTTAATTCTCTGCCAGTTCAGTGCTGGGTATTGTGCTATAACCATACATTTGCTGTGTCATTTATTCTGTACTTAAAAAAAAAAACTTTTTAAAAGTTAAAAAGACAAGCAGTCTTTTTAAAGAAAAAGTTGTCATTCTTAAAGACAGTGACTGTTAGAGACATCACAGTGACTAATTGGAAAGCACAAAGGGAGGTATGTTAGAAAAAATAAAATAATGCCAAGACTAACACACTTTTGCTGAAAACAGTCTTAATCTTCATAAAACAAGCAAAGACCTACAGCAAGACATAGCAGCTAGAGAATTTGTGATTGATTCCTCCAGGGTGGTTGGTTCAAGCATAGGCTTCTTGAAGTTGGAAGAAGAAGCTAGCTTCTCAGAGAGACCTCATACTGTGTTTCAGAGGCTGCAGGAGAGACCATGGGGCATGCAGAGACATCTATAACTGGTTCTAGTCAACTAACCAGTTGAGAAATGGGAGGCTTTTGGATTGGTTATGGAGGCATTTGAAGGGCCTCAGCTGGCCTCCCAGCTTTCTTCACCTATTGTCTTCCATTGTACTCTTGGGGAATCTCTATGACTCCTCTGTTTATGGTGGTCTGGTCACAGACAGTGCTCAAAGAGGGGAGGCCTCCCCTTCCTGCTGAGACCATGTACCATAAGAAAGCATTTTGGTTGTTGATTTCTAGGTTTGTTCTTTTCTGTTTTAGGTGAAGGAGATTAGTTTGGAGGTCAGGAGGGTGAGCCAAAGGAATCCAAGAATCAGAGCTCAGGTTGCACGTTGGGATCACAAGGGATAAGGAGTGACCCTCACGAGTAGCTTTCAAAGACCCAGGCCAGGATAGTTAAGACAAAGGTTCACGTGGCAGTTGGAAGCAGGCGTTAGTTAATTCCACCTGCCTCTCCTTCCCCAGGTGGTGCAGTGGGGAATATGTCCCCAGGGGACTGGGAAGATTTTTGTACTTTTGTTCTTGCCACATCTTTGAATCAAGTATCTCTTTGTAAAATATGATACCAAGTGGTTAAATGGAACTAAGGAACTAATTGCTAGTCCTTAACGATGCTTGGGGTAGGGGTGGAGAAAATATAGCCAGAAGCAGCGGGTGGCTCAATAGATAGACTACTGGCCTGGAATCAGGAGGGTTTGAGTTAAAATCCTGTGTCAGACACTTACTAGCTGTGTGTGGCACTGGGCGAGTCACTTAACCTGTCTGATTTTCTTTCCCCATCTGTGAAATAGAGATAAAAGTAGCACCTGCCTCCGAGGGTTGTTGAATGAGGATTGTTTGTTAGGATCAATTGAGATATTATTTGTGAAAATCATTTAGCATAGTGTCTGGCATACAGTAGGCAAATCTTTGTGAACTCAATGACAAATCATGTAAAACAAATGATTGCAATAAAAGGACATATTACATATAAAAATGTTTTTTAAAGCTCTAATAAGTTGTAAGACTTTGTCCTGGGGCACCGGATTTAAAGGGTGCTGACAGCAATTGTAATCCTTCAGAACAAAGGAAACAGTTCACCATCAAGTTAGCAAGAAGACTTAGTTAAAATGGGAAGATGATGGGGAGTCCTTCCCCTGCCTCTCCAGTGTTTGCCTCACACCGATGCGCTAGGATTTCTGCCTCCTCACCCCACTCCCACCCCCACTGAGGATCTGAGATGTTACTTGCCCTGGCTGCTCTCTCTGGTACTAAAATGGACTGGGAAAAAAAAAAAGGACAGAGAAAGAAGAAAATGATGATGACTGCTCCTGCTAAAAGATAAAGGGAATTGAAATGTAATAGACTACAAAATGTACTATAGTAACTCTACATTCAAATGTGTGGTAAAGGAAGTTACCCCTGCATTGCAATAGAGATCTGTGGGCAGGGGACTTTTGGGGGGTGAGACAGAGGATGAGAGAGGAAGGGGTTGGAGGGGATGATGCCTGCACACTTTGTAGGAAAGGAGGATATGAAAGATCCTCTATGGCTTTAAGAATGTTGAGTTGGTGTGCATACATCCAGAACTCTCTGCTCCTGTGACTGAACAGAGTGGTATGGAATAACCTAGTGCCTTGGAAAATTTTCATCTCTTTAGTTTTATAGAACTTTTAATAAACTTTTCTTCATATTTGACTCTTGTGAATAGGGAGAACCATAGTAGCAAATAAAAATTATATAAAAACAAAAGATGCTAATAAAATATATCTTAAATAATTGCAAAAAACATGACATGCATTGGAGTTTGACCCCCAAAAAGAAAAAAAATTTCATCTCTTAAATTACTCTCCAGTCCCAACCCTCTATGAGATGTGAAGATTCTTGTTCAAAGACAGGATTATAGGTTAACAGGAGTTGATCTTTCCTTTACATGAATCCTTTCAAATACTTGAAAACAGATATTGTATTCCCCCCCCACCAAATCTTCACTTTTACAAGCTGTTTCCCCCAGTTCCTTCAACCCCAAGTTCTTTTTTTTGGGAGGGAAGAAGGCAGGACAGTTGGGGTTAAGTGACTTGCCCAAGGTCACATGGCTAGTAAGTGAGGCTATATTTGAACTCAGGTCCTCCTGACTCCAGGGCCAGTGCTCTATTCACTGTACCACCTAGCTGCCCCTCAGCCCCTCAGTTCTTGAATGGCATGGTGTCCAACCTCCTATACATTCTGGTCATCCTCTGTAAGCCCTCTGGTTTTTCAATATCCTTCCTAAATCCTCATACCCCAAACTAAGCAACTAGACAGAAAGCCCCAGGTATATTCTGACCTTACAGGGTCTAGCAGAACTATCACCTTCTAGAAACTATGTGTCTCTTAAGATTACATTGGACTTTTTGATCGCCATATCAGAGTTGATTCAGACTGAGTTTGCAATCCACTAAGACACCTCCATCTTTGTTCTGTCACAGAAATGGGTCATGTATCCCTATCCTGTACCATCTGACTATAGCTTTGAGAGCAGGCACGGTTATTTGCCTTTCTTTGTATCCCCAGAGCTTAGGACAGTATCAGGAACACAGGAAGTCCTTCATAAATGTTGACTGTACCAAGGGGTTGATTTTTTTTTTTACTAAAATTATATTGTATTATATCACATTTTAAAATGTGATATTGTGTGATAATATGATATGAGAGATTTAAAATTTCATGTTAACATGCTCTTATTTCATCTTTGAGATAGCATATTATAGTAGAAAGAGAACTGGATTTGGAGTCAGAGCTGGGTTCCAATCCCAGCTCTGCTACTTATGTCAAATTTGTGACCTTGGGGGCAAGCGACTTAATTTCTCTGAATCTGTAAATCTCTCCTTTGCAAAAATAAAGGAGTTTGAGATAAGATGGCTTCTAGGATTCCATCCAGCCTGATCCACCACTCTATCCTGTCTTTGGCAGATTTCATGAGCCATCAACTGTGTCTTTATTTAGTTGCTGATAAAAATGTTGAAAATACATGGCCAAGGACAGATCCCTGTAGAATTCTACCATACTTCTTGTTAGTCATGTCTGACTCTTCCTGACCCCATTTGAGGGTTTCTTGGCAAAGATACTGGGGTGGTTTGCCATTTCCTTCTCCAGCTCATTTTACAGATGAGGGAACTGAGGCAAACAGGGTTAAGTGATTTGCTCAGGCTCCCCCAACTAGTGCCTGAGGCTGAGTTTGAACTCAGGTCTTCCTGACTCTAGGTCCGGCACTCAGTCCATTGCACCACTTAGCTGCCAATTAATGTGTAATCTTTGGGTTTAATTACTGAACCAATTATGAATTCATCTAATTGTACTATAATATAGCCCAAATATTCCTCCATTTTTTCCATGAGGATAATATAAAGTCCTTTCTCATGTTTTGCTGAAATTTAGGTTTACTTCATCTATAATATTCTCCTAATCTATCAACCTAGTAATCTTATTTTAAAAAAAAGTCTAGCATTACTTGCTCTTTTTTCTCTTTTTATGGATACATTTTTTTTTGTTACAAAACACTCCCCAACAAAACCACCTACGAAGTACATTCCCTGAAGATAATTAAGCAGAACTGTCTAATATATAGCATGACTGCAAGGGACCATACACGTCATTTTCCAGTTGTGTAGCTTGCAGATTGTTAACAGAAAGGAAGGATGTTTGCTGTAACTCTGATAGTATGTTACCACCACTGCCTGTTGTATTTGAGCTGAGCTTTGCTGCCTTTGTCCTGTCCTTACTTATGTTACTACATTTACATTGTTTGCTTTGTTCTGTATCATTTCATACACGTCTTCCCATGTTTCTCCCAATCCTTCCTAATTCACTATTCTTACAGCCCAGTAACATTCCACTGTATACATACACTGTAATTGGTTCAGCCATTCTCTCCTTTGGGCATGTGTATTTTGTTTCCAGTTTTTGCTCTTTTTTTTTTTTTTTGAAAATGATGGTGCTGTTATGGAATAGAATAGAATGTAAAAGCATTTATTAAACACACTGTCAGGCACTATGCTAAATTCTAGTGATGCAAACAGAAAAAAAGTTACTGTTCTCAAAGAGATCACTTTCTAATTATAGAAGACAACACATAGAGGAGGATTCAATTGCAGGGCAAATGGTAAGGCCCAGTAGACCTTAGGGAGCCATGACAGGGCAGAAGGTAAGGTGGCCCACCATCTTACTGGAAGAATTGTACTTGGTTACTCTCTACTTAGTCAACCAGTGACAGCCATATCTTTGACCAACAAGGGTGATTTGGTCCCAGGAATTGGAGTGGAGCAGTATCCTCCACTGAGGATAAGGATAAGTGTGGGGAAGGATTAGCATCCAATCTGGAGATGTGGCCAGCACTGGGTCTAACTAGGGGACAGGGCTTGGAACAGGGAAGGGGAAGGTTCTCCCAAACCCTTTCCTTCTGGGTCCTGAAGACCTTGTTGGGCCCTGGAAAGCTGTGGAAAAGCCAGGGGGAAGTTCTCCAGCAGGTTCCCTATGATGCCCAGTCTAGCTGACAGGCTAGATCTCAATAGATCCATAAAAATCTATGGATGGATCTATGAATATTTTTGTCTTTTCTTTCTGTAAATAAGTTTCTTGTAAGCTCAGTGGTGGGACCTCTAGATTAAAAAGGTGTGAATTACTTTATAAACTTTTCTTACACAATTGATTCCAAATTATTTTCCCAAATATTTGAACCATGTTACAGTTCCACCAGTGGTTAATTAGTGTATCTTTATTCCCACAACCCTTCCAGCAAGAAGTTTTCCTAGCTTTGCTAATTTGATGGACATAATTTGCACTTCTCTGATTATTTGTAAATTTTAACAGTTTTATCTTGTGGAAGATGGTTTGTCTTTCTCCTTTTGAAAACTATCTATTGCTATCTTTTTGTCATTTGTCTATCAGGAATATAACTTATTCTTGAAGCAACACCGACTCATAGTAATCACCACTTCTGTTCCTAGATAAATGTTCGTGACCCTTTTAATAATACATTCTAGAGCAAATAGGGAAAACCTTTTTTTTTTCTTTTTGCTTTTTGGAGGGGGGAAGGTAGGGCAATTGGGGTTAAGTGACTTGCCCAAGGTCGCATGGCTAATTTTGTGTTAAGTGTCTGAGGCCGAATTTGAGCTCAGGTCCTTCTGACTCTAGGGCCAGTGTTCTATTCACTGTGCCACCTAGCAGCCCCAGGAAAAATCTTTGTAGCAAATTTCTCTGGCAAAGATTTCATTTTCAAGACATATTGGAAAGTGATTCAAATTTATAAGAATAGGACCATTTGATAAGTGATCAAAGGATACGAACAGGCAGTTTTCAGAGGAAGAAATCCATATGAAGAACAATGCTCCAAATCACTAATAATTAGAGAAATGAAAATTAAAACAACCCTGAGGTTCCATCTCACACTAATTGGATTGGCAAAATTGGCCAAAAAAAAAAATGCTGGAAGGGCTGTGGGAAAAACAGGTTATGTTATTGCACTGTTGGTAGAGAAGTAACTTAGGTCTTCCCATTCTGGAAAGCAATTTGGAATTCTGTCCCCAAATTTACTAAACTGAATACCCTTTGACCTAGAGTGACCCTTACTAGCCTATACTTCCAAGAAATCAAAGAATGAGGGAAAGGACCCTTATTGTACAAAGCTAGGAGCTCTTTTTATGTTGACACAGAACTGTAAACTAAGTGGTGGGAGACATCAGTTGGGGGATGGATGAACACATTATAGTATATGAATGTAGGAATAGCATCATGCTATAAGAAATGATGAAGAGGATAACTTCAGATAAATCTGGAAAAGCTTGTATGACCTGATTTATATATAACAACAACACCACTGCATGAACAACTTTGAAATACTTAAGAACTCTAACCAATGTAATACCAACTATGATTCCAGAGAAACAATGATGAAACATACTACCTACCTTCTGACACAGAGGTGATGGAATCAGGGTGCAGATTGGGACATGACCAATGGGGGAACTTGTTTTGCTTGATTACGTATATTTGTTATAAGAGTTTTATTATTTATCTTTTTCCAGTGGGGGAGGGAATAAGGAAGGGAGAGAACAAAATTTTGTTCATTGGGGAAAAAATTAAATTAAAAAACATTCTAGAATTTGCCAAGAACAGACTTAAGTTCTTTGGCTTGTAGTTTGGAAGACCAGAGTGTCTCCGACTTTTTTTATTTTTTATTTTTTAAAGCAATTGGGGTTAAGTAACTTGCTCAAGGTTACACGGCCAGTCATCATTTATGCGTGGGTGCTCATTTTCTGAGGCCGGTTTCAATCCAGGGGCATCCCAACTCCAGGGCCGGCACTCTTACTCATTGTGCCACCTAGCCACCCCGTGTCTCCGACTTTTTGAACGTTGGAACAACAATTGCCCTTCTTCAGGTTTGAGGCACCTCTTTTTCTCTCCACGATTTTTCAGTGATTGCCAGTAGTTGCTCAGCTTCACCAATTTTTTTCTACCTTGGTGACAACTTGTAGCAGGATTGCTAAGCACTCTCTTACCCTTTGTTTACCTATCTTGTTTACCAGATCAGAATGGAGTAGCTCTGCTTTCTCGATATGACCATCTCTTATCCTTGTTCTAACCCCAAGATTCCATCCCTCATATCTAACATACCTAAAGAAAAACCCATTTTTGTCATTGATTAGAGTTCTTAGAGTCAACTTTAGTATCTTTAATCTCATTCACTGATGGCTCCCACTTATCCTGTGCTTTAGTATTGTGGACACCATCCTTCTAGGACCATGCTATTCATTTATATTCATTTTGTTTCCATAAGTTCTATGTATGTCCACATATATTTCATTTTATAGCATTCCCCCTTCTTCCAAATACTCTGTTTGTATCTTTGGCATTTGATTCCTAAGAATTTCCCATTATTATTGGACCAACTTCCCCTATAGAATATTAGAACATCTATGGACAGACTCTGGAGGTACCATATAGTTAAGTCTACAGGGCTGGTTCCTGACCCATGCCTAGTCATTTTGATTTGCTCAGGTTCAGTTCTGGGGAAGCCTGACTTCTCAACTCAGAAAATAGCCTCCTCATGCTCATTGTGGTTGTGTGTGTGTGTCCTTTAATTATTGAAGAAGACCATGACAGGGAGATGATGACATGATTTGCTACTGAATTTGATTTGAGGGAGGGAGGGCTGTGCAAAGTCACCAGGCTCACTTTCTATTCTGGAGCCATCTGGGTCTAGTGGCCAGATATTGATCAGGATGACTAGAGATAACCCAGGATGAGGGAGACCTTGGCCTTTTTAAGCTAAGGTCTTTTCAGGTTCTCACTTTGAGTGAGACAATACCCATTCAGTGAATAGACCTCTTTAAGTAATGATTCAAGGGATGGCCCCTTTAATCCACTTCAGCTACTTTGGAGAAAGTGGTAAATTTTGGTTCTAGTCTAGAGTCTATATTCACACAAAAAGGGAAAAGGGAGCCAATACAGATTATGAATCAGGTATAGCACAGATTATTCATTCCCTCACAGAAAGCAATGATAATCATAAGAGAATCCCAGCTTGCCTTAACAGAATGATTTAAATTGGTTTAAATATCTTAATCCATTACTATTTCCACATCCCTCTCCCTCTCCCCATGGTCTGCTCACTTTGGAGCTATCTCCACCTCTGGAACCCCAACTCTGATCGGTAAGTTCCTGTCCAGAACAATTTGAGGAATTTCCCAGGCCATCCATGCTCACTCTTCTCCTGGCTCTGCTCTTTACTCTATGGACTTTATTTTTCAACCTCTCTTCTATCTGAGTAGTCCCTCTCTGCACCCCTAGCTTTCCAGATCCAACAGATGTTTCCCCATTACGATGTAAACTCCCTGATGGTAGGGATAGACTTTGTTTTGGGGGGTGATGGTGTTTATATTTGGGGTTAGTATTTGTATTCCCAGTGTTTAAGTACAGTGCCTAGTTCATAGTAAGCACTTAAAAAATTCTTAATCTATCTATCAATCTTTTATTTCCAGTTGTCTCCGGGTGGCTAATATTCAAGCTTCAGTGATACATAAACCATTCACCACCCCAATAGCCTCCAGAATACTAATTAGCCATGCTACATTTCAACTCAATTGGCACTATCCAATCAACCAATGAGCTTGATTGCTTCTTTCTGATGCCAACTCTTCCCTGGATGCCAGCTCTCTCCTGTTGCTGTTTATTAATTCTGTTTATTATTCTTTTCACTGCTGCTTCAGTGCCAAGGAAGAGGAAGACATCAGTGACAGTGAATGCAAAGACATTGAGGCAGGAGTGTCATGGGAGGACCAAAAGAGTTAGCTGGATTGAAGACTGCATGTAAGGCAGAAAAAATTAAGAAGACTGGGACAGTGGGATGAGGCTGGGTGATGAGAAGAGCTTTAAATGCCAAACCAAGGACTTTAATATTTGATCCTGCCTAGAGCTTTAGGATAATCCCATTATTGTGATTATATCGTAATCACATAGTTGGCACTCCCTAGCCATTTTGCATATGTGACCTCTGACTCCCCAGACAGGCTGATATGAGGGTCATGATCACGTGAAGAAATGGTTGACATTTGTTGGGGATAATAATAGCACCTACCTCACAAGGATCAAATGAGACAATGAATGTAATGTGCTTTGTAAACCTTAAAGCACTATATTAATACTGTCAGAATCATTAATATGTAATACCTTTTGTCTGTTCTATGGCATATCCAAATCAAACATGTAACTATGCTCACAGGGAGGCTGGATAAACCTCAATGGAATGAATTAAGGGTAAATTTTTCATCATTTAATTTAGTAAATAATTTAAGCTAATAAATAACTCGCTCAGGAGATGCCCAGAGATTTAAGCCTCCTTCTCCACCTTTCCTTCTCTAGAGCTGTGACATTTTTGTAATTTGCTCATTGAGCCCAGCAGTTGCTTCAGATGGATGAAGAACCTGATGTGGAGTTGAGATTTGATTCTGCTGGGAGAAGGCGGGGCGAGGGGGCGGCAAAAATTCCCATCAGCCCGACCTTCTGTGGGCACTGACATGGAGCTCAAACAGAGAAGGAAGAAAGAAGGGGGAAGGGAGAAACAGTGGTGCTGCTGCTATGTCAAGATGTATATCCAATTCACTATGGACCTGCTGTGGGGCGGGGAGGGGGTGGCACTTTCAGACCGGGCCAAACAATCCCTTGCCTACTCATTCTGCAAGGCTTCCCAAATGAGTCACAAAGCTAGGGATACAACCTTATTGGCCATGATTGAAAGCAACCAGTCAGGTCAGGCATTTGAGAGCTCTACCAACACGAATTAACAGCCTTGAACCTTCTGGTCACCTGTTTTCATCATCAGACCTCCCTGTTACTCTACCTGGACCCATCCTTAATGGTCAGCCTACTCCTCCTCCCCACTCTTACTCTCCCTTATCCCAGTGACAACAGCCCCCAGTTGCCAAAAACCCAACCTTCTCCCTGACCTCATATGTCCATTCACACATTCTCATCCCCCTCAACTGTATAGCTCCTACATAGTCCTACTCCAGACCTGCCCATTCCTTCCTGTGTACCCTCTGACTCATAGAATTCCATTCTGCCCCAAACTATAGGATTTCCACACACACGTTGATGTTCCCTCAAATGCCCGAACTTTCCAGTTTCTCAGTCTATTCATTTCCCATGACCTCCTCCTCCATTCTACCTCAACTACTCACAGGGATGGTCACGTCACTGATCTTGCCATCATCCACAAGTGTGCCATATCTATGTTTAGAGAACTGTAGGGGGCACACTCTCCCCTCTATCACCTAACTCTCTGGAGAGAGTGGGCTTGAATGGAGCACAGTTTTCACAAAGCATTAGTCCAGATGTAGCACAACTTCTGAATGAATCCTCATCTCAGTTGCCATTGGAATGGATCCCAAAGGTTGTTCCTGAGAGCACCAAGGCAAGAAGAGTGCTACAAAACCAAGAGTGGACTTTATTTCAGAACTCCCAGCTACTTGGACTTCTGAATATTTGAATTGCCCAGATGGCCAGATGACTCATTCTCTTTTCAAAACTCACAAGGTCGTAGTTTCCAGGTTATTCTCCTTCACCTAAACAAAATAACAAACACCAAGGCAGGCAAAGTACTGCTGCCCATGTTCACAGGGCCACATATTGGCCTAAGAGAGAGAAGGCACAAGACCTCTCCCCTTATTTAGCATTGTCTCTCAGTGGACACCATCAGTGAAGGAGTCAAATTAAAAGTAGAGGTCCAACCAACTACAGCCAAACACAACCCACTACCACCGAACCAACAGGTTAATGTTTATCACGTGGTTAGCAGAATGGAACCAATTGAAGAGTTTCTACATCTGCTACAGAATTTCTCCAAGACACTTCCACCATGTGTGGTCACAGCTTTTGTGGAAGCAGACTTGTAACTACTTCCACAAGGAAAGCCACATCAGCTGAGCATGCTCATAGGGACTGATTCATTGGTCAGTCCCACATTATACTTCACTGAAAAAAAAGGAAGCCATTCAAGAACTCCCTCTGTCCCCTCCCTTTTCTTACATACCTTTGACATTGTCCCTTACTATCTTCTCCTTCACTCCAGTCTCTGATGAGGGGCCCTTCTGATCTCCAAGACCATCCCCTTTACACATACCCTTGATCCTCTCCCCTCTTGTCTCCTACAACAGATTGCTCCCTCCCCCATCATCACTACTCTTTCAACTCTTCACTCTCCCCCTATCCAATGGCTCCTTTCCTCCTACCTTTCAACATGCTCATTCTTCAGAAAATCCTCACTAGGTCCTATCATGTCTATGAGAAATTTTCCGATATCTCTTACCCCTTTCTCATCTAAAATCTTAGAAAAAGCCATCTACACTAGATGTCTCCACTTCCTCTCTTCTCACTCTCAGTTAAACCCTCTGTATTCTGGATTTTGATCTCATTCAACAAGAATTGCTCTTTCTAAAGTTAGCAATAGTCTCTTAATTACCAAATCTAATGGTCATCCTTAATCCTCATCCTTAACTTCTCTGTAGCATTTGAGACTATTGACCCCTTCTCATCCTGGATCTCTCTCCTTTCTAGTTTTTCATGATTCAGCTCTCTCTTGTCTGATTTCACCTTCTGATCCTTCTCAGGCCCTTTTGCTGAATCTTTATCCATGACCTCATGCCCATTAATAGTGGGTGTCTCCCCAAGACTCTGTCCTGGCCCCTCTTCTCTTCTCTATATGCTTTCATTTAATGATCTCATCAGTTCCTATGGGTTCAATGATCTTCTCTAAGCAGATAATTTGAAGATTCTATTTATCTAGCCCTAGCATCTCTCCTGAAATTTAGTCCCACATCACCAACTACTAGTTGGGCATTTAAACTCAATATGTTTAAAACAGAACTCAATATCTTTTCCCTTCAACTCTCTTAAACTCCTATTACTGTTGAAGGGACCACCATCCATCCAGTTGGAGTATGGCTAAATCTAGGTTAGCAACCTTGGAGTCATCCTCCCCTACTCTCGCTAGCCCTTCCCACAATCCAATCAGCTACAAAATATTGCAACCACAACATCTCTTCCTATGACCCCTTTCTCCATTCACATGGGTACCACTATAGTCCAGGCCTTGATCATCTGTCACTTGGACTAACATAACACCTCTTGAAAGATCTCCCTCAAAATGCCTCAGATGTCTCCCACTCTAATATATCCTGCTCTGCTCAGCTGCCAAAGTGATTTTCCTAAAACTTAGGTCCGACCATATCAACCCCTACTCCCACATTAGTAAACTCTGCTGGCTCCTTATTACTTTGAGGATCAAATATAAAGTTGCTTGTTATTTCTTCTCTTCACAACCTGCCCCTTCTTGACTTACTTATTTTTTGACATTCCTTCTATGTACTGGACAATTCAGTTACAAGGGCCTACTTGCTGCTCCTCACACACAATCTGACACTTGATCTCCCTTCTCTATGCATTTGTACTGGCTGTGCCCCCTTCCTAAAATGCCCTCCTTCCTAATCTCTGAAAATTCCTGGCTTCCCTTCAGACTCAGCTCCAAGGTCATCTCTTCCAGGAGGCCTATCCTGGTCCCCCAGCTTCCTTAAGGTTATCTTCCCTCTATTTTGTCCTTATATGTTCAGATTTGTGTATTTTATCTCTCTGATTAGTACGTCAGCTCCTTGACAGCAGGGACTAATTTTTAAAAATACATTCCCATTGCTTAGAACAGCTCTTGGCACACTGTAAACACTTAAGACGGGCTTGTTGGTTGATTGACCTCTTACTTGCTAAATCCGAGGTCTTTTTCTTTGTTCTTCTTGCCCTTGATATTCCTGAAGCTTTCAACACCATCCATCATCCCTTCCTAGTGGATATTTTCTCACTGGGTAGACTCTCCTGGTTCACCTTTAATCTTTTTGGGTTGCTCCTTGTCTCCTTTCCTGCTTCCCCAGCCTTTCCTTTTTATCATTATTGTTATTTGCTTTTTTTTTTTGGAGGGGGGAGGGTGGGGCAGTTGGGGTTAAGTGACTTGCCCAAGGTCACATGGCTAGTTTTTTGTGTGTGTATTAAATGTCTGACGCTGGATTTGAACTCAGGTGCCCCTGACTCCAGGGCTGGTGTTCTCTTCACTACCCCAGCCTTTCCTTGACCTCCCCAATGTGCTCCTAAGGATTTATCCTTGAGTCTCTTCTCTCTGTCCGCTGTACCCTTTGTTAATGTTATCCACACATGTGCCTTCAAGCGTCCTCTCCATGAAAATGACCTCTGGCATATAGCTCATCTTGACCTCTTATTGGGATTGCAGACCCTCATGAGAGGCAGAGGGAACAGTGGGGTCAGAGCACTTGAGTTCAAATTTCAAATCCCAACCTCTGTCACTCACTAGCTATGTGACCCTGAGGAAGCTATTTAAACTCCTTGGATCTATTTCCTCACCTACAAAATGAGGGGAGTTTCTTAAGCCCATTAGATGACCTCAGGGTCCCTTTTAGTTCTAAATCTATAACCTTATGGTCTCCAAGAATGTATAAGTCACACCGCCTTGGATGTCCCATTGGTACTTCAAATCGAACAAGTCCAAAACCAAACTCAGAACCTTCCCCCATCCCAGCCCTCTGTCCTGCCTGACTTCATTCCTTCTGCCAGTTGTACCACCATCCACCCAGTCTCCCACATCTGAAATGTCAGAGTTAGCTTTTCCTCTCTATCACCTCTCATAACCAATCAGTCTCCAATTTTTGTTGATTTTATTGCCAACATTGCTCACAACTCTCTCTCTCTCTCTCTCTCTCTCTCTCTCTCTCTTTCTCTCCCTCTCTCT
This sequence comes from Gymnobelideus leadbeateri, assembly GCA_011680675.1. NCBI lineage: Eukaryota > Metazoa > Chordata > Mammalia > Diprotodontia > Petauridae > Gymnobelideus > Gymnobelideus leadbeateri. Next base: position 280,782 of record WOXC01007461.1, on the reverse strand, counting down.
CTCTCTCTTTCTCTCCATTCAAACAGTTTCCACTTTAACAGTAGCCTTCATCAGGGATGATACTGAAGGGGTGATGTTAAGAGGTAAGAGAGGAAAGTGACAAGAGGAGATGGGGAGAGACAGGGTAGGGTAAACTATCTCATGTAGAAGAAGCAAGGGGAAGTGGCTGCAGGGGAGGGGAAGAATAGGAAGACAAAAAGGCAAAACCACACTCTCATTGAATTTGGCTCAGGGAGAGAATCACATACATACTAAATGGGATATCTCACCCTGCAGGAGAGTAGGGGGAAGAGGGATGAGAGGAGGGATGATGGAGGGGAGGGCATTCTAGGGGGAGGGGAGGTTGGAAGTACCCACTTTCGAAGAGGGACAGGATCAAAGTAGGGAATGGACCAGGTGGGAGGTGAGATGGGTGGGAGGGAAATATAAGCAGTCTTTTACAATATATCTACTATGGTAATGTTTTGCATAGGTATACATGTACAACACATACTGAATTGCTTATCTTCTCAGAGGGAGTGGGTGCCAAGGGAGGAAGGGAATGGATCTGAAAATCGAAGTTTTAAAATTAAATGTTTCATAAGATGTCCAGGCAGTGGGGCTCAGAGATTCACCTTGCCCTAATGGGAAAGTCGAAGGGGGTATGGGAGAAGATATGGGAGAGAGCAGATTGGATGAGGGGATATCTAGTGGGACTGCTATTCTGGGGTGGTGGGTAGGGAAAAAATGGGGGGAAATGTAACCCATAATCTGGTGGAAATGAATGATGGAAACCAGAAGTTAATAAAACATTAAATAATTAAAAACAACAACAACAACAGTAGCCTTCATCGTCACCTGCCTTCACTATTGTAAAAGCTTTCTTATAGATCTTCCTGTTGCCACTTTGTCCTCTTTTCAATTCATCTTTAATACTGCTGTCAGAATAAACCCTCTTACACATACGTATGCTCTGGTCACTTGTCTGCTCAAAAATCTTTAGTGGCTATTCAGTAAAGTTTAAAATCTTTTGCATGGTATTCAAAGTCCTTCATAATTTGGTACCATCTTCTTTTTCCAAGTTTTTAAAAAAATATTATTATCTTCTCTTCCCTTGGAGAGTGTTGGAAAAAGACCACACCTGGCTGTTTTTATTTTAAAAAAAATTAAAGTAAATAAAATTTTAAATGAACAAAAATCTCTTCTCTCACCACCACCATTTGAAAAAAAAATAAAATCCTTATAGCAAATATGCATCATCAAGCAAAAGAAATCCACCCATTGTTTATGTCCAAAAAATATGCCTTCATCTCGCACCCTGCATCCATCACCTCTGGAATCATGACTGGTCATTGCATTGATCAGAATGCTTGTCTTTCAAAGTTGCTTGTCGTTATAATAGTCTTGTTATTTAATACCTGATTATAACTAACGCTCTGCATTAGTTCGTACAAATTCATCACTCTTTGAGGCACAATAGCATTCCATTATATTTATATACCATAATGTGTTCACTCACTCCAGGGGCTTCCTCCTGCCTCCAGGAGCAAATACAAAAGGCTCTGTTTGGCACATAAAGCCCTTTATAACCTAGCTCCCTCCTACTTTTCCAGACTTCTTACACCTTACTCCCCAAACGTACTTTTCAACCTAGTGACACTTGCCTCCTAGCAATTCTGCAAACAAGACACTCCCATCTCTTGGTTCCAAGCATTCTCTCTGCCTGGAGAATTCCTGCCTGGAATGCTCTCCCTCCTTCCCTGGACTACTCACCTCCCTGGTTTTCTTCAAGTCCCAATTAAAATCCCATCTTCTACAGGAAGCCTTTCCCCAGCTCCCCTTAATTTCAGTGCATTTCCTCTCCTAATTATTTTATATTTATCCTGTATATAGTTTGCTTTGTATACATTTGCATATTATTTCCCCTCTCACCCATTAGATTGCAAGCTCCTTGAGAGCAGGGACAATCTTTTACCTCTTTTTGTATCCCCAACACTTACCACAGTGTTAATAAGTGGATATATTATTAATATTATTATTATATTATATATTATTAATATGTGGGTATAGTTAAGTGGACATATTAGGCACTTGGTAAATGTTTATTAAACTGAATTCCTTCAACCACAGAAAGAGCTGCTATAAATAGTTTTGTACATATGGGTCCTTCTCCATTTCTCATATTTTTGGGGATAGGCCTCATAGCAGTATTACTGGGTCAAAGTATTTTTTTTTTGCTTTTGCAAAAACTGGCATTTCTTGCCAAATTGCTTTCTAGAATGCAAGAAACAATTCACAGCTCCACCAAGAGTGCTTTAATGTAGCTGTTTTCTCACAGCCCCTTACTTAGCCTTTGTCTTTGTTAACTTTGTTAACATGATGGGTATAGGGTAGAACCTCAGAGACACTTTGATTTCTATGACTTTTTTTTTTTTTACAAATAAATATATTTACTTTTAGTTTGTAACATTCACTTTCGTAAGCTTTAAATTTTCTCCACTTACCTCTCTTATCCCATCCCCAAGATGGCATGCAATCTGATATAGGGTCTACATATACACTGTTGTGAACATTTTCACATTAGTCATGTTGTATAGAAGAATTAAAACAGATGGAAAGAACTACGAGAAAGAAAAAACAAAACAAAGAGCAAATAGTTTGCTTCGATCTGCAGTTCTTTCATCTTCGAACTCTGTAGTTCTTTCCCTGGATGTAGATGGCATTCTCCATCTTGAGTCTTTTTGGAGTTGTCTTAGGTCTTTGCATTGCTGAGAAGAGCCAAGTCTGTCAAATTCAGTCATTGCACAGTGTGGTTGTTACTGTGTACAATTATGACTCTTTTGAGAGAGACATTATTGGCATGGTGGAAAGTTTGCTTAATTGGCAGTTATAAAAGACTAGAGTTCAAATCCTTCTCTGCTACTTACTACTGTGTGACACTGGACAAATCCCTTAACTTCCTTATTCTTTAGCCATTTGTTCTGTAAAATTTGGATTCAGTCAAAAGACTGCACTTAAGGATTTAGAAGGCCACCTTGGCCTTATGAAGCTGAAGGTTCCCTACCTCTACTCTAGGGAAACCAGACTGCTCTTTGCCCTTTCCCCACTTTTCCTCCCCCTGTGTAGCTTATTATATACCCTTCCCTATTCCTAGAATTCCTTTACACACTTCCTTTGCCATTGAATTCCTCTTTTCCAACCTAGAGGCTTACTTTTTACAGGAAGTCTTAACCAAACAATAGTGAAATACCCTCCTCAGACCTGCTACTTTCTTTTGTAATTGGAATGCATTTAAAGGTGTGGATGATAGCTATCTTTGTTTGTGTATTAAACTTCATCAGATTAAAAGTGTAATGAGAACAGGAACTAGGGCTTATTATAGGTCTGTCACTGACTAGCACTCTGTGCTATTGATAATAGACCTTTAATAAATTTGTATTGAGTGCATTGTATCATTGTTGTTTTGTTGTTGAGTCATTTTGGTCATACCTGACTCTATCTATGAACCCATCTGGATTTTCTTGACAAAGGTACTGGACTGGTTTGCCATTTCCTTCTCCAGCTCATTTTACAGATAAGGAAATGGAGGCAAACAGGGTTAAGTGACTTGCCCAAGGTCACACAGCCAGTCAGTGTCTGAGGCCAGGTTTGAACTCAGGAAGATGAGTCTTCTGGACTTCAACCCCAGCATTATCCGTTGCATCATCTACTATTGTTCAGTTGTTTCAGATGTGTCAGACTCTTCATGACCCCATTTGATTTTGCTTGGTAAAGATTCTGGAGTGGTTTGCCATTTGCTCCTACAATTCATTTTACAGAGGAGGAAACTGAGGCTAACAGGGTTAAGTAACTTGCTCAGGATCACACAGCTAGTGTCTGAGCCGGATTTAAACTCAGGTCTTCCTGATTCCAGGGTCAGCATTCTATCCCCTGCATCACCTAACTACCTACTATATCATATGATGCTGTATTGATTGTTTTATATTGTCCTTTACAGTACTGAATTGCATTAGTCTCTCAAAAACCCATTGGGAAATTTTTTTTCATATACTTGATTTGAACACAATTCCTGGTGAAAGGCAACAAGTAAAAACCATATATAAGTCTTATAAACAATCCATTCCAATTCAACTCACTAAGTCATTTACCAAGTGCTAGCAATGATAGAGGCCACCTTGCAAAGCTCTGGGGATACAAAAACGGAAATTAAACAATCCCCTGCCCTCAATCTGCTAAGCAAAGGTCCTCGGTGGGACTTCCCTGGTCTGTGGGGCTGAGTTACACACCCACACTTGTGGGCTGAAGCTGAAGGGTATCACTGGCCAGCAAGAGAGTAGGTAGAACCTACTGAGAAGTTGATGTTTTGATGAGATAAGGAAGAAAAATGAGTAATGGCCCAGCTGGGATTTATGTCACTTGGGAGATGAAACAAGATACCCTTGGTTTTATCAGTTCCAAACTGTGGGATTCTTTATTAATCACCTCTCTAACACCTTCCACAAAAGTTCTACTCTGATGCCTCATTGTGTGTGGCAGGGAGGTGAACCAGGGTCGTGGAAGGTCAGCAGAGGCTCTGGCAGTCTGCCACAATGGGGAAGGCTTCAGTGCCCGTCCCAGTGTGCTGTCTGAAGATATTAGCCCAGCTAAGTAGGAAACAGGGCAGCTAGGTGGCACACTGGGCCTGGAGTCAGGAAAATCTGAGTCTAAATCTGGCCTCAGACACTTACTACCTGTGTGACACTGGGCAAATCACTTAACCCCATTTGCCTCAGTTTCTCATCTGTAAAATGGGGATACACTGGACAAAGAAATGGCAAACCACAGTCTCTGCCAAGGACTGGGGTCATGAAGAATCAGACATGACTGAACGACAGAACAATCAAGTGTGAAGCACACTAAGCTGTAATATTTGTAAAAGAGCTTAGTACGATACGTGGCACACAGCAGACACTGTATAAATGCTTATTTCCTTCTCTCCTCCCCTAAGTATGGGACAGCTCGGCCCCAGTAGTTTGGCTGATGACCAATAATGTGGGTGGGCATTTTTGCTTAAAATAAGACCAGAAGATTTAAGGAAATTTCAACTAAATGGTCAGAAAACTCACAGATTCTCCTTGAAGAATCAAATAAAGTAGAGAAATCTGGAGAATATAAAATGATTAAAAACATCACAGACAAAAGAAGAAGGCAATTGAGAGGACCTCAATAACTCATGTTTCATATGCCTACTTTCTCATTTCTATTAAGTTTATATGAGAATGGGCCTTGAGGATGGGAGGAATTTGGGAAGGGAGGGAGGATTGGGGTGACAGGAGGAATTCTGTGGACTGCTGACTTCAGATACAAAGTAACCCTCCTGTTATAGACAATAAGCACATCAGGGCATATTTCTGGGGATGAGCCTTTGCAGGGTGGAGAAAGGGTAGCAGTAAATATAGGCACTTCATATATTGGGGGAATCTAATCAAAAGAACAATTTCCTTTGATCAATATGGCAACCTCTCTGGAAAGCTGGCATTTCTAGAGCCAGCTGAGGGGGGAGGAGCATATTAATCAGCTATTGGAGGCAGAGGATTCCAGGTTGGTTGGTTTTCTGGTTCATCTTTCCCTGAAGCCCTTGGCACACAGTGGTGGTTTTGCTTTTGTTTTCAGAGGACCAGTGATGTCACAGATGCTCTGGCCTTTTGTATGGACTGGATTTAAGGGCAGCAGAGTGGCATAAAGTTCTCAGCTCCACTCCTTCTTTCAGGCATCCAAGTCCAGGGGCAAGACAAACATCAGGAAGACTGGTTATGGCCCAGGATGGGCCTTGGTGTCTCTGATGTCTGACCAAGCTCTAAGCACAGCACCCATAGCAGCTGCCCTCATGGCCACAAGAACAAACTGTTCTCATGTGCCCATTCCACTGGCACAAGTCTTCACATGCTTGGGATAGATATCTTTCTAACTCCCCAGTAGTTACCCTCAACCTGGTTTGGTCAGTCTATTTGAGAGGGTCTGGCCTCATGCATACTATGGCTTCCTGGAGCCACATGGGGAGAGTTGAGTCCCAGGGGGACACCAAAGGTGGATACACAGCCCTGAAAAGGGTTCAGCAAGCCCCCACCCCAGAGGTGCTAGTGCTTCCCCAACATCCACACATCCCACAGAGTAGGTGCTTAAAAAAAAGGGGGGGGAGATAATGTATATCATCCAGTTAATGTATGATTGAAAAAGGAGGGCCAGTCATGCTATAAGAGTAAGGAAGGCAGGGAGTGGTTAGGTGGCACAGTGAATAGAGCACTGGCCCTGGAGTCAGGAGGACCTGAGTTCAAATTCATCCTCAGACACTTGACACTTACTAGCTGTGTGGCCTTGGGCAAGTCACTTAACCCCAATTGCCCTGCCTTTCTCCCCCTCCAAAAAAAAAAAAAAGAGTAAAGCAATACAGATGGATAACCTGAGGGCTTTACAGGTACCTATGGAATTTTAAATGACAAAGAGAAAGAACTCCCACACCTAGAGTGGATCCTTTATTTACCTGTCTGTTTATTGAGACAATCCAGGTGGTGACTTGCCCAGGGTCACTAAGCTGGTGTCTGAGGCTGGATCTGAACTCAGGTCCCCCTGACTCAAGGGCTAGTACTCTATCCAGGGTGGATCCTTTATTGGAAATTTATTGGAGGACATGGACAAGAATCTCAGGATTTGAGTTGGAAGGGGACCCCAGAAGCTTTCTAGTTAAATACCCAGAATCCCTTTTACAACATTCCCAACAAGTGGTCATCAAGCCTAAAAGGCCAGGCTAGTGAGTTTTTTCTTTTTTTAATCACAGAGACAATGGGGTTAAGGGGTGAAGCATAATGAAAGTGCATGGCACCTCCAGATCTACTCCGTAGGGAGATTATCTTGGCAGTTGTGTGGAAGATGAACTAAATAAGGAGAGACAGGAACCAGCGGCAAAGATAAGCAATCTATTACAGTTCTGGCAATAAATAGGTGCTAGCATGGTTTCCCCTGAGAAAAGTTTGGACTTGAAATACTATTGAATTTGAATTTGCAGGACTTAGCCAATGAGTGGATACAAAAAAGAATGAAAGATGACTGAGGTTATAAAACTGAGTGACCAGCACAGGAGAAGAGTGGGCCTGACAGCAATAGGCAAATCTGGAGGAGGGGCAGGTTTGGGGTAGGGAGAGAGGAGATACAAGGACCAATTTGGACATGTTGACTTTGAGATGTTAGTGAGACATCCAGGTGGCAACTGATGATGCAACATTGGAATTCTGGAAAGAAATTAGGTTTGCATATGTAGCTTATCAAGTCACATGCATAGGGATAATTGACCATAGGATGGTGCAAGATCACTTAGGGATATGAGATAAGGACAGAGCTATGGATAACCCCTCTACTTAGGGGCTTAGCGATGTGTGATTACAGATAGGCTGAAAAAAAAATAACTAGTCAGCTGGGAAGAAGGAAAGTCAGGAGGAGTGTGATAGAAACCAAAGGAAGAGAGAATATTCAGGAAAGTGTGGTTAGATCTACTCCACTGGTTTGCAACCTCAGTCCTGTATTTTGAATCAGCCTCTTCTTCATAGTAAGAAAGCTGCTGGATTTGATCAGTCCTTACCAAAAAAATTTGTTAATTAGGAACATTTAAAAAATACAGTGGGCTCAAGTAGGAAGTTTACATTATTTTAGTTTCTTTTTATCATTGTATAGTATGGGATTCCAAGTACAAAAATCCATTCCTCCCATCATTGAGAGAAATATCCGTGAGGGAGGCTAGGTAATCACAGAGCCAGGTTTTCACCTTTGGCATGGGCATTCAGGAATGAAAGCATTGTAAGTCTCCAATCTGGTTATGACTGTGGTACACTTATTTCTGAAATGTAAATCCAGACTACTGACGCAGAAACCTGGCTGGCAGATAAATGGAAGTCCCCCCTGAGGACTCCTAACCACACCACCTCTACCCTGCACATCCCCATGTCACCAGGCCAAGGACTTTGCCACTACCAGGCCTAGTGTGAGGTGAAACGCTGTGCCCAAGCCAGGAAGCAAATGTCAGGAAGCTTAATTCTCTGCCCCACTCAGGAAAATGAGGTCAGAAGCACTTGGAAAGTGTTTCCCCTCAAAACCAGAAACAGGGAAATTAGGAAAGAAGGGTAGCTTTGGGGGATAAAGAGGAATTCCATTTTGGACATGTTTAATTTTAGACGTTTCTAAGATATCCAACTAGAAATGTCCATTGGGTGCTCCTGATGTGAGACTGGTGCTCAGGAGAGAAAAGGGCTAGATACAGAATCGGATTCATCATTATTATAATAGCTTGCATTTATAGAGAACTTTAAGGTTTATACTTTACATATATGACCATATTTGAGAATGTAAATGCTTTAAGGCCAAGGAGTTACACTTTTTGTCTTGGTATCCTACTAGGCACAGTGTTTAACATGTTTGCTGAATAATACAACCAGTGCTATTGTTATCCCTGTATTAGAGATGAGGAAGTCGAGTACCAGAGTGGTTGCCTGCACCAAATAGCTAGTAAATATATGAGCTAACACTCAAACCCAGGTCTTCCTGACTCCAGGTTCACTGCTCTATCCTTTATGCTATGAATCCTCTCATTTGCCTACAGATGACAGCTGAACCCAGAGGACCTTAAGAGATCACTGAGGTTGAAGAGAAAACAAAAGGGCCCAGGACAGAGCTGTGGGGTCCCACCCTTGGTTAGGGTGATGATCTAGACAAAGAGACTGAGGAGCTGCTACACAGGTAGGAGAACCAAGTGACAGTACTGGCCCAAATACCCAGGGAGAGTATCCAGAAAGACGTGGTGATCACTGTCAAATAGAGCAGATCAGGAAGGATGAAGCCTGGGATGTTTTGGTCTTCTGTCCATGGCACCACCCAGATAGACAGGCCTGAAATATGGCCACTTTGCTGTGGTGGAGGTGGTGAGGGTGTTGCTGTCATTGAGACTTGATTTTGCAGGTGTGAGAAGCTGCCAGTAACTGGCTAAGAAATGAAAATCCTCCCACAGATATTTTGTTTCTAGGAATTTTTTTTTTAACAGCCAACTGATGAATTTAAAGTTCAAAATGATGGCATTTTCTTTAAATGAAGTAATTTCTTCCTGTCAAAGGATTTACTGGCCACAGAATTAACCCAAAAGATGCTTACCTGGTAGCAGCCGCCCCAATCCCACTAACAGCAGAGGAAATCTTACAGGGTCATAGAGAAGCTGAAGGCATTTCAGAGGCCATTCACAGTCTAATCCTCTCGTTCTGGAGGGGAAACTGAGGCCCAATTAAGTTAAAGAACCTTAAGCACAAGATCACACAGGTAATAAGTATCAGAGGCAGGATTTCAGCCTGAGTCTCTACTTAAGTCAGAACTCCTACTGTACCATCTAATGAACTGAGTTCATTAAGTGAGGTGAATCTGATAGGGTACCTGCCAGTCACTTTTTTGACAACTGGCCCAAAATATCTTTCTTAAACTGGTTTTGATGTTAATCCTCTCTCCCCAGCTATTATTACTGTGTTTGTTCTATAAATAGTTTCATGTTTTCCTAAAGAGAAAGGGATGAAAGGATTAGGACAGGCCTCTTCAACATTTCTGACACCTGGCCAAGAAATAAGGCTGTCTATAGGTACTCTGTTCTAATTTAACAAGTATTCAGTAGGCATATACTGTATGCAAAATACTGTGATGGGCATTGGGAAGGTAAGAAAGCAACATCTGAGTTGGGCTTTAAAGAATGGGTGGAAAGTCCTATACATATGAAATCTTTGCTTAAAGTAAATTACCCAGCAGTAATCATTCTGACTTTTTGCTATGTCAATCAAATTCGCACATTTTTCCTAGAGACACCCGCAGTGGTCTGATGAAATCTTGCCTAGAGGCTGGGCTTGATTGTGATAGCAGCTACAAGGGGGAAAAGCCCCTTGAGGATTCTTTCATCTTGTTCCAGCAGACCAGAGCTCCTTAACTTTTTTTGGCAGTGGGTGAGGCCTACAAAGCCCTTCTCAGAATGTTTTTAAATACATAAAATAAATAGGATTACAAAGGAAATTAATTATCAAAATGCAATTATCAGATTATGTATAATAAAACCTCAACAAATCCACAGACCCCAAGTTAACAAGCCCTGCATCAGACCCTGGATAGTGTTTTCTAAATAACACATCTTAGTTATTTCCTGCCACATAGTAATTAGCAGAGTGGGGTAGCTGAGGTGCCCATAATAGTTCTTCCTCTGGTTTTCACTTTAAGTGAAGAGGAAATGCATCGTAATCAGTTGGAATCAACTAATGAAGTCATGTTTTTGATAGTGTTAAATTATATCATTTTAGTTGCCCAGGACTATTCCAGTATACTAAATAAACTAGTGCTGATCTTGACTACAAGTTGGGTACCTCCCAAGAGGGAAGTTCTTTTCTTGGGTAACCTAGGGTATACTATAGGGACGACTTCTACTTCCTGCCAAGAACAATGCAATTCTCCTCTGGGTCTCTTTGAACACCCACTACAGAGTTATATGTGTACGTGCAGACAACAGACACGTATCTGATAGAGCACAGAGACTCCCAGTTCAGAAAACATTCAGCCAACTCACAAGCTCCATAGCACTCGATTCTTTTCAAAGCACTTTCTCACATAATGATTTCAATTCAAGAAACAAAACACCAAGAACACCAAGAGGTGTTTGGATAGATGAGTAGGTGAGCAGGACGGAAACTTCAGAATTCCTATGTTACTCATGAGGAAACTGAGACCCAGAGAGGGGAAAGGACTTAGCTAAGGTCACCCAGAAAATTACTGGCAGAGTTGGAACTAGAAGCTCCCAAGGGATGGCTTTACCCTATACTTTATTCTATCTATTGGGCACATATGACTGGGCATCTTACAAAATTAGGAAACAAGACAAATGCCATTAAAAATTAAACTTGTCGTTTTTATTACACTCAAACTACATAGAGATGTTCAGAAGCTCAGGCCTGGGCTACCTGAGGCAACTAGCAGATTCTTGTCATTCCTGCTCATTAAATACAGAGCTACTCAGAGAGGCATTAATGAACGTAAGAGCCCAGGGAGCTGACGCTACATTTGATGATCTCTGAGCACTGGTCGATGTTCTTCCTAATCCTGTAGAATTTCTCCACGTATTCAGAACGACCCAAAAGCTCCACAAAGTCTTCATCGTGGGTGATCACAAGAAGCTGGAAGTTGCGCTGTTGGGAACGACTTTTTATTATTCTGGAACAAAACAATTACAGCGTGTTACTGAGGGGACAAGAATCCTTTCTGCACAGTATATGCTACACCTTGAGGAAGCCTCTCCCTGCTGTGCCAAGTCGACGACCATGTCCCCCAGGACCTCTCAGAGCCTTTTTATTAACTCTCTACAATCCATGTTACGAGTTATCACGTGTGGGTGCCTCATTCTGCTACCAGAATGTGACTTCTTTGAGGTCAGGATCAAATGGTAAGACCCTGAATAAACATTTGTTGTGTTGTATAGATCTGAGCAAAAACTGGCTGTCTTCTGTGTTGTTCACAAAGTGTACCAGTATGAATGATGAGGACTACATGTTTTCCCAAATAGGGTCTCTCAGTCTCTCCTGCTGGAAAGAAAGATGGGGGCCCCAGTCTCTGCAGAAAAGGATCAGGGATGAAGAAGCTTTATGTCCTATTTTGAAGGGTGTTGCTAAATCAGCATTACAGATTTATAGTTCATTTTACAACACAGGAAACTGAGGCCTAGAGCACAGACCTAGGTGAGTTGCCCAAGGTCACAGAGGTCTAAGGGGCAGGGAAAAGATATAAACCTAGGTCTCCTGACTCCAAATTCATCTTTTCACTAAGTCACACTGCCTCAAAAATCTGGTAGCTCCACTTGAATTCCAATTACCCACAAGGAAGGAGAGTTACTTAGTCATGGACTCCAGTAGTTCTGGCTCAGAAATTTCTATCCATTTTGAAGAGGTTAGAAGGAAGGAAAGAGACATTTAAACAGCCAGCTTTGCTGAACTCATAGCTTGGTCTCACTCACTCTCCTTGCTTTGGGAATTTCCCAGACCTGTTTGCTTTTCTTCTCTGGTGATATTAAAAACAAAATTACAGATGATGGATGGGGGAAGAACACAAGCTGTCCCCCAAAGTTTTCTTAGGAGCAGGGCCTACTTAGAAATGAGTCCCAATCAGTTATCTGATGCATCATGGCTATGACACACAGAAGCTAGGTGAGTAGGCGGGTTGGGAAAATTTTTGTATTTCTTTTGTGGGGAGAAGCTGAACACATAGGTTAAGAAGTTTGCTTAGGTTTAATGGGGCAACATGAAGTTTCAGAAAAATGATAACCCATGTGACAGACAGAGGTTTGGGTGGTGGCTGTTTTAGTCTAGAACACTGCACCCAAACATAGCCAGCACAAAAGATGACAAATGGTGAAAGGATGGGGAAAGTTCTGTCAATGACTACTAAACTTGTAAGCACATCAATTATCTTCCTCTGTATGTCCCTAGAACATGGAGCTGTAGGCTAAGGGGAGATGCCCTGTCAAACATGTACAACATCACCCTCAGGAGAAGTGCAGGTAAGGGCAATGATTGCCCTTCGAATGTATTTCTAAAACACACATGAACAATATACCCAGTTAACATCTGAATACATGCCAAACAAGTTCTGCCCTCACCCCTCAGAACACAAGTGACAAAAATGGAATTAATGCTGTACTATCTACCTAACATTACTATTTAAAGTTATGCTTACCCTGAAGCTGCAGTCGCCCACCTGGTATATGCCATTTGGTGCCATAAATGAATTGCTGCTTATTTCCATTTTTCATCATAATTTTTTTAAAAATGAGAAGTTATTTCTGAGTACGTATAGTATTTCCACTGAAATTCTACTCTGACGCTTTATCCTGGGGCCAGCAGGGCATAAGCTTTAATCCAGCCAGTCCCACTGACCTGAACAGGCCATGCTAACTGCAGCTTTCTTACCACACATGCCACAGGATGATCAATTTTTTGACCACAACAACTCTCAGAGACCATTTACCAAATTAAGGAGGGATTGTAATCTGCTGTGGGAGAGAGCAACCATATCCATGAAAGCACAGATCCTTGAAATAGTAAAAGATTTACACCCCCCACTGCCTCACCAAACCAAGAATTTCATTTCAAAACAAGGACTTGTGTATTCATAATTTCCTCAATCTGACAAGAAAAAGATTCTAGCCCCCAACTTGGGGGAAACTGTAAAGCCTGGCTACTAAAGAGTATATTGTTAAACCAAGAAAGACAAAGATGGTGTGTCCACATTTCTCCCACAGACAGACATCTGGCTAAAGTGATCCAACTTTTTAATATTAAACATCATTCAGGTATTCAGGTAAAATTAGCCCATCTTGGGACTATACAGCAATGTATCTTACAGTTTCCCATGGACATTCCCATGCAAAGAAATTAAATTAAATTCCGTTCACCTAACATGTTAAAATGCCAATTATGTTCAAGTTAAGGCCCCACATGGTAATGAATAGGTGGGATAACCTGGGATCTCAATCTCTCTGGTCCATCCTAGCTGGGTGTCACCTAGCCCCTTGGCAACCCAGGCAATCCTCTCAGACTCTAAGTTGTAGAGAAATGGCTGGTCCTCACTGATCAAGTGAAATTCCTCACTGGGAGTTCCCCAGTGAGATGAGGAAGGTCAGAAGCACAGAAGAAAAGTGGGGCTACTGCTCTGTGGACACACAACAAAGAGTCCTTCCTTTCAAGGGACATAGCACTCATAAGGAGGACAAAGGGACAAAGGTTATAACACCAATAAGTCTAAGGAAAAGCGGGGTGGGTAAGAATACCAACCACAAGGAGGAAGAGGCTCTGAGGCCAGCTTGGAAAGAAGACAAGGTAGTGTCTGAAGGTCTAGGTAAGAAGCCTGAGTGTGGTGGGGCAACCAGGCTTGTTGATTCTTGATTCGGCCTCCATCATGCCTCTCCTACCATCCTCTTTCCTTTGCTCTCACACCCACCACTCACCTGGAGGAGCATCAGAGCTCCCTAACAGTGTCTCTGCACCCCGCCCCCCCCAGCTCTAATTCACACCCATCGCTCTTACTACTGCTGTCCCCACCCTCAATGCTCCCCCTTCAGCCTCAGGACAGGTGGGCTTTCCTAAACTCCCCAGCTGAAGGTCACTCTCACCCATCTTGATTCTCCCTGTAGGCACAGAAATAAGGACTAGACCTGTGATTTCAGCAAAACAGAGAATTCCCTGATAAGGAAACTCCTTCTATCACCACAGGGCAGTCTTTTTTGATATAAGTGATGGCTGTAGAGTTAGCTGCCCAGAGCACTGAGAGGTAAAATAATCTGCCTGCCAGGGTTGTTCAGCCTCCATGTGCTAGAGGCAGGACATGAGCCCAGGCCTTCCTTTTGGCTGTGAGGTCACCTCTCTACCCACTACGCCTCATTGCCTCTCATTTTCCTCGTACTATACCAATTTGTGCTTATGCTGCGTTTCCCCAGAAGAATGTCAATAGAAGAGGAAAACTGAGGACAAAGGGCAGAGCACCTTGCACATAACAGGTGTTTGGTCTGAGGATAGGGTCAGGGTAGAGACGATGACGGAATGGTGGAGCAAACCATTCAGAAAAGGAGAGTGCCAGGAGGACAATGAGGATCTGGGCAGGGATATATGATTGAGGAAGGGTTCCATCTGAAAGCTCTTTTGTGTTTTAGTCTAGGGGCAGAGAAACCTGGAGAGACTTATGTGAACTGCTGTAGAATGAAGCAGAACCTGGAGAATAATCATACACTGACTGCAAAACTGTAAAGGAAAAGAACATTAAGAATATAAGAACTCTATCCAGAGAGGTCAAGATGGAGTATAGGTGAGGAATGAAATACAGACTTTCACGCGTAACGCATGAACATTTTGCTTTTTTCTGACTGATTTTCCTTAATTGTTACAAGGAAGGGTTTTTAACCCTTTTTTTTTGGTGGGGGGGATGAGGAGGACAGAGATGCAAAGAAGAAAGGAACATCAATGAAATTTTAAAATGCAAAGAAGAGTAAAAAGAAATTCAGAAGGGAACACAAATAAGCAAGGCAGCGTTATTATATATTAAACTTACTTAAAGAACTGAAGCTGCACATAACATTCACAGTCTGACAAACAATCCTATTTTTCTGTTTTTAGAGTAAGGATATGTTCATATTTTCTGATGTTGGTCAAATTCATTAGGAAAAAAAAAGAATCAGAGGAAGAAAAAAAACCTCTTTCCTGATGATGGCCTAATATGTGGCCAGTTAAGAAAAACATCAGCTGAATGTTTTTTTTTTTAAATTTCCAATAAACAGTCAAACCTTTATATTGAAATGAATTAAATTCTTCATGAAGCCTATGAACGGTTTTCATTCAAAGTTTATTTTAAATGAGAACTTACCTTTCTTGATGTTATTTAAAAGTTATTGCTATAAAGTTAGCCCTGTTCCCTCCCAATTTAATAAACACTTACTCCACCAGGGCATGTGCAAGAGATTCAATGTTTTCCCTATCGAGGTTTGTTGTAGGCTCATCCAAGGCAAGGATGCCACAGTTCAAACAGAAGGTTTCTGCAAGGGCCAAGCGAATGATAAGAGATGCGAGCACCTGAAGGAAAAACAATGGCAGTTAGAGCTGAGTCTGTGAGGTGCAAGACAAAGCTCTCAGAAGAAAAAGGTATTGGAATCTGAGTCTTCTGGGCTGTGTTTGTCAAGCTCAAGGAAATGTTACAAATATCATTCCCAAACGAAGGGCCTTAGAGGGGATGGACCTCAACCAACCACTCAGGCCACATTCTGAAGACGTCCAAGTTCCTAAGAACTGTGTGCCAGTGAGGAGTATATACTGAGATCTAATACTGCCAGAGAGGTAGGGCGATGTAATGGAGAAAGTCAGCCTTGCAGTGAGGAGCACCTGTGTTCAAACCTTGTGTCTAATATCTATTGGATGAGCAGTTCTAAACAAGTCACCTAATTCCTCAGTGACCTCTATCAACCTCTAAGTTGCAGAACAATAGCTATATACCTCAGTGATGAAAATTTCCTCATTAGGAGTTCTCTACATCAGTGAAATCATAGGTCCAGATGGAAAATAAGAAACCAAAGAAAATCCAATACAAAAGCAAAAAACAACAAAAACCCCACCCCCAAACCAAAAATAACCACAGGGGGAAAAAAAGCTGACCATAAAGCTAAGCCTCCCAAAGATAAGGATATGATAAAAAAAAAAAAATACTAGTTAATAGGAATTCCTGAGCAGGTTCTCTTTAAGATCCTCCTGACCGGTGGTGTCAAACTCAAATAGAAACTGGTCAACATACTGTATATAAGGATTCATGCAACCACCTAAATGACTTAGAAAACCACATATTAACATTATTTATGCTCCACTGTACCTTTATTTATTTTATAAAATATTTCTCAATTACAATTTAATCTGATTCAGGCTGCACAGGAGTGTTGTGGGTTGCATGCAACTTTGGGCATGTGACACCTCTGCTCTAGACAATGGGGAGCCATTGAAAGATCTTTACTAAGGAGATGGCATGATCCTACTCACTGGAGGTAAAGGATTTGCCCAAAGCTACCCAGCTGCTGCAGTAGCTGCTCCAAGAGCTCTGCTGACTTGTCCAGTGCTCCTGCCACCAGAGCAGGCTATCACTCAAACTGTATCTAACCACGACCAGGAGCTCCTATTACATCACTCATTTCTGTTTCTCAATTTCCCTAAGGGTGGTTACTAAAGAATATCACTGAAATGTATGAGATAAAACTGATAGTATCTAACAAAGCTCTTAAATCTGGAAAGGTCACTCCACCTTTTTCACCCTTGCAGTCAGCGGTCTGCTTGGATGAAATACATAATCTCTGGGTTAGAAAGGACTCTCTTAGCTCCTGGCGTTTTCTATTTTTCCTAGAGAACTGCTGTCCACTGCTCTTCACTGCCTTGGGAGCTGGAGCCATCTTCCTACCTTGTTAGGAGGTTAGGGCAGTATTTTCAACTGCCCTTTAACCAGAAACAAGTAGTTTCTTGACAGAGGCTCAACACAAACAGTGGCTGAATATAGATGACACAAATGAGCAGTTATCTAGCTAAATGTATGAGTCTGATAACTTCATGTGCAATCTGAATAGAAGAGATGAAAACCCAGGTAAAAGTGTTTCTGAGTTTGCTTTTGTAAAGCCATCTTTTACTTGTAAAAGTGAAACATAAGATCAGAATTATTTTGCACTTATATATAAGTAGGAATTGGTTGTTATAAGCTTCAGCTGAAATTATAAGTTTTCAAGTATCCAGTTCTTTATTTCCAGAGTGAAACCTCAAATCTTCTTCAGCTATTTTAAATATAGGAAATTCAGGAAATACAGAAACCTTTACTGTTCTCAGAAGCTGTCTGAAGAAGGGAAGTCGATAAGCATTTATAAGCCAAAGCTGAGAGCTTTTTTATGAAAATTAAAAACTCAACCAATGTAGTCAATAATTATCTCTGGATGTTTAAAATTATCTTAATAAAGGCTTGACACAAGCCACATGGCAGAATTATATCTATCATTATATTATATGTGGAAAGACTTTATAACTTCTCTGGGGAATCTATTTGCATGTATATACAGGAAGGTAGGTAAGGCAAATTCTACTGTACACACATACTACAGGCAACCATATGTCCTGGATTTTCCTAGATGGTCCCAAGTTCAAGAAAGGAAAATGGGGCTCTAATGAGGTGAGGTAAAGGAACAGCCATGATTTGGGGGTTAGAAAATATGGTCACGGGGCGGCTAGGCGGAGCAGTGAGTAGAGCGTCGGCCCTGGAGTCAGAAGAACCCGAGTTTGGATCCAGCCTCAGACACTTAACGCACACACAAACAAAAACCTAGCCGTGTGACCTTGGGCAAGTTACTTAACCCCAATTGCCCTCCAAAAAGCAAAAACAAAAAACAAAAAACAAAAAAGAAAATATGGTCACCATAGCCATATGGATGTGTCTAGGAAGCTTGATAATTTCTCCCAGGGCATTTTAAACCATTTCTCATGCTGTCCTCAAGCAAAGGGAAAAGGCTCTTTTTCCTCCTTACAGATTAAAAAAAAAAATTATAGTAGCATGTGACTACTCCCATCTGGGCAGAGACCAAGTATTTTAAATTTCAATTCTTCCAATAAAGTGGCATCACAGGTGCTACTTTATTGCCCTTTAACCTTTCACTTGTTTTACATTCTTTACTATTTGCCACATCTCTCTTAAATGGTGGCTACTAGAACTGAACCCAGATCCAACGACCACAATGCAGTCCTCACCTCTGGATTTCCACATGACTTCTCCTAGACGGGCAGACTAGTGTCTAGGTGAGGCACCGTGGGATTCATGCCAGAAACAGAATCAATTCTGCCTTAACCTTATGGGTATTTCTGTTAGGTCTTTAAAGGATGCTATTTACGGTTATCTCACCAAATGTGGGTGAAGCCAATATACTGGAGAGATAGTGGGAAGATGCCAGATCGCACTCCTACTTTTTCAAAAAGTGTAAGTAAAATTTAGTATCTCATACACTACTACTAGGTTTCTGGTTTGCTAACATGGCTAATTATGGTTTCCTAAACCAATAAGACCCTCTAGAGATATAATGGAGTCATGAGAAGGTGAAGTGGCCCCAGGCACTAGACTTGGGAGTTCAAAGGCATAAAACTCTAACTTGTATGTAGCCCTCTCAGTCTCAGTTTCCTCATCTTGCCCCATCCCACTCCCCGGCCTTTAGGGTCCCTTCCAGTTCTAACACTTTGAACCCACGATCTAATTCCTTTGCATGTCTATCTTGTAAACTTTTTTGGTTACTGCTACTAATAATAGAGTTTTCAGTATCTTATGGCAGTTCCCTTATGACTTGCTCCATTTCCTTGTCTGACTATTAATATGATAATTTCTTGTTTTTGCAGATATTCATCCATTTCTTTTGATGATGGGGTTAAAATCCCAGAAGATCTTGACAGTCTAGAGCACTGGACTAAGATTCAACAATGATAAATATAAAGTCTTGTACTTGGGTTAAAAAACATTACCTCAGTGTGAAATGACAGGAAAATTAAAAAAAACAAAACAAAACAAAACACCTCAATGTGACTTCAGGGTGTACTAATGAAGAGACAAGTTTCTAGGGAGAAACTGACAGCTCACATCTACAGTGCTTTTATTTACTGTTCTGTTCTGGGCATCCTAGTTTAAGAAGGATATCAATAAGAGCCTTTCTTAAGAGAACAGGTTTTAACCAATGGGGAGGGTCCGTACTCCAAAAGATGAAAAAAAAAAGGGAAAAGGATTCACTTGTACAAAAATATTTATAGCAGCTCTTTTCTGTGGGTAAAGAGTTAGAAATTGAAGAGACGCCCATCAATTGGGGAATGGCTGAACAAGGTGTGGTATGTGATTACGATGGAATACTATTGTCCTATAAGAAATGATGAGCATGGGGTGGCTAGGTGGCGCAGTGAATAGAGCACTGGCCTTAGAGTCAGGAAGACCTGAGTTCAAATCTGGCCTCAGACATTTAACACAAATTAGCCCCAACTGCCCTGCCTTCCCCCCTCCAAAAAAAAAAAAAAAAAAGAAATGATGAGCTGGAAAGCTCTAAGAAAAAC
This sequence comes from Gymnobelideus leadbeateri, assembly GCA_011680675.1. NCBI lineage: Eukaryota > Metazoa > Chordata > Mammalia > Diprotodontia > Petauridae > Gymnobelideus > Gymnobelideus leadbeateri. The sequence goes on along the minus strand of WOXC01007461.1, from coordinate 261,130 downwards.
CTGGAAAAAGTTATATGGGCTGATGCAAAGTGAAATGTACTGTGTACAAAGTAACAATACTGTAAGATGATCACCTGTGTATGATTTAGCTATTCTCAGCAATATACTGATCCAAGACAACTCTGAAGGATTCATGATGAAAAATGCTATCTATCCCTAGAGAAAGAACTGATGATGTCTGAATACAGACTGAAGCGTACTTTTTTTTTACTTTCTTCATTCTTCTTGAGTTTTTTTTTTGCTTTTTTCTTTCACAACATGACTATTACAGATATGTTTTGCATGACTACACTTGTATAACCTATATCAAATTGCCTGCCTTCTCAACTGGGGGGTGGGGAGGATGGAAGGAGAGAATTAGGAACTAAAAACAAATGTTAAAAATTGTTTTTACATGTAACTGGGGAAAAAGAAAATACTAACTTGTATCCATAAATTTTAAAGAAACCCAACCAGGAAAAAAAACCAGTGGGGAGGTTTAGCCTGGAGAAGAGATGACTCAGAGGGATATGAGAGTTATCTTCAAGTATGTGAGAGGACGTCATGTGGAAGAGTAAAGATTAGACTTGTTCTGTTCGGTCCCAGAGGGCAGAACCAGGGAAAATGGAGGTCTGGTGTTCTAAAATGAAGGGTGCTCTCTCAGGACTGGAGTGCTCCTTGCCTCAGTGAAGGTCTGAGTAAAAGGCTGGCACTGGGGATGTCACAGGAGGGATTCCTTTCATATGGCCTCAATCAGATGGCTGCTCCAGCTCCTTCCAACTTTAGAATTCTGTGATTTTGGGACTTCACGGTTTTGCAGTCATTTAAATTCTGCAAACTGCTTTATATTCTCTCTTGATTCTCACAGCCCTGTAAGATAGGTATTACTATTATCCCCATCTTATGAACAAGAAAACTAAGACTCAAAGAGCTTAAAGGACCTGACCAGGGTCACACAGATGGCATCAGAGGGAAGAGTAAAATCCAGACTTCTCCTGCCTCCAAGGCCTATTATGCTCCTACTCCTCATACTACCTACCTCTCCGGATCAGAACTTAAGAGTTCTCATTTTTGCTTGGAAAGAATCATAAGGCTCCCCCCCGCCATATTTACATGTAACTGCTAAGCCAGTTCTGTAGACCTACCTTTTGCCCAGCACTGCACCGTCCTCGCATATCCAAGGCTGTATCTCCTTTTATCATCACTACTCTATAGTTGTAATTCCTCCTTTTGTCAGAAGCTGATACATTTTCATCTGTATCAGACCGAATTTCTATATATTCAATATCTGATATAAAAAGAATTTGAGAAAAAAAAGAAAGTTTTTGTTGGAGAGGATATTCAGCAGTATAGGAATTATCCCAAATGGTAACAGCAGCTCCCTAGACCTCTAGAGTCACATGTAAGTGCTTCTATTTTAGTATTTAAAGCCATTCATTCCCTTACCCCAGCCTAACATTGTAGCTTCACTGAACATTGCTGCTCCTGCACTGTGATACACCAAATCTGCCTTCTCTGTTCTGCACATGTGATATGCCACCATCGCCTGTTTCAATGCCTTTGAACAGGCTGCTGTCGTGCCTGGAATGGAACTCTTTCCTCATCCCCACTGCACAGAATTCCTCCCTTCCTTCAAGATACAGCTCAAGCAACACCTTCTACATGAAGCCTTGCTGCCCTCCCAAAGTACCTCGTATTTATTTTCTTTATATTTAAAGATGTACTTGTCTCCCCCGTTAGAATGCAAGCTCTTGTGTGAAAGGACTGCTTCATGCTTCGTATTTATACCCTCAGAGCCGAGCTCCATACCTGGTACAGAGTAGATACTTGTTAACTGACTGAAAACATTCCTTATTGATTTTAGATAGGTTAAATGACAGATGATATGATTAGTTTTAAGTAGCATGATTAAAGTGGCACTCTGCATCAAGTACAAACATTTCTATGCTTTTCTTAAAATATGAAGCTGAATCTTTTTAAAACTGACTGCCAAAGTCAGGAAGTAGTAATCACATGATGCCAAAAGTCAGGTCAGGGAATGGGGCGCCCTTCCTGCCCTTTCTAGCTCCACTATCAATTTCCTCATGCTGGTTTTCTCCTTATCTGAGTTAAGCTTATCCATATCTACATTCTTCAAAAGAAAGCAATCTCAAACCCTTTTTTCCAGTTACAGCTCTGGCTAATTGTTATTTGCATCACAGACAAATTATATAAAATCTGACCAGGCTGTGAACAGAATTTGCCTTATCTTCTTGATAGAGGATCACAGCAAGATAAGAAGTCTTACGAATTCTCAGAAAGCAAGTTAGTGGGAAAGTTAGAAGTAATAATGGAAAGGGAGTGATAAAGAAGAGGCAACAGGAGAGGAGTAGCAATGAAGGAACAGGGCCAGCCCAAAGCCCTGGAAAATAAAGAGCCTCCAAAAATGGTTCATCTTAAATGGTATATAATAGAGAAAGGACTGTTCATTTTAGCTGGAGTCTCCATAATGCTAGGAATAGCACAGGAGGGTGGGAAAGACAGCAGGAAGTATAGAGGAGACTCAGGGAATGGTCAGAGTAGAGAAGAGTCCTGATAAAGAGTATTAATCAAATAAATATTAATTACCTTGGCCTCGGTAGGTACTTCGCCAGAGATCACGAATAATTTTATTGATTTCTTCCATTTTCATGCTATGAAACTTCATTATTGCACTGAGAAAAGAAAATAATTTGCAGGGAAATTGGGAAAGAATTTTTACAACTTGTGTCTCTGATAAAGGACTCATTTCTAAAATTTATAGAGAATTGAGCCAAATCTATATGAATACAAGTCATTCTCCAATTGATAAATGGTCAAAGGATATGAACAGACAGTTTTCAGAGAAAGAAATTAAAGATATCTATAAACATATGAAGAAATGCTCTAAATCACTACTGATTAGAGAAATGCAAATCAAAACAACTCTGAGATACCACATCTCTCCAGTCAGATTGGCTAAAATGAAAAAACAAGAAAGTGACAAACGCTGGAGAGGATGTGGACAAATTGGAACACTAACACATTGCTGGTGGAGTTGTGAATGGATCCACCATTCTGGAGAGCAATCTGGAATTATGCCCAAAGGGCTATAAATAATTTCATACCCTTTGACCCAGCCATACCACTTCTAGGGTTATATCCCAGAGATCATAGAAGTGGGAGAAAGACCCATATGTACAAAAATATTTATAGCAGCCCTGTTTGTGGTTGCAAAGATTTGGAAACTAAAGGGGTACCCATCAATTGGGGAATGGCTAAACAAGTTGTGGTATATGAATGTAATGGAATACTACTGTGCTATAAGAAACGAGGAGGTGAAGGATTTCATAATTACCTGGAGAGACTTATACAAAAACTGATGCTGAGCGAGAAGAGTAGAACCAGGAGAAATTTGTACACAATCACAAACATACCATATCTGTGATGACCAATTATGACAGACTGGACTCTTTACAGCAAAGCAGTGATATTAAGTCAATCCCGAAAGACTCAAGAAAGAGAAAAATGCACCATCCAGAGATATAACTAGAAAGAACTGAGCCTGAATCCTGATGGAAGCAAACTAAATTATCTTTTTCTTTTCATTTGTTTGGTTTTATTTCTTCCTTACCATCTTTCATCCCACCTAGTATAATACGCCTTTGTAATTGGAATAATGTCTAATATGAATGTATTTGCAGAACCTATACTGGACTATATGCTGTCGTACGGGGAGGGGGGAGGGAAGTAAAGGAAATTTGAAAATCAAGGAACTATGGAATTGAATCTTGTTAACTGAAACTAAACTAATAAATTAATTAAAAAAAAAAGAAAATAATTTGCAGTAAAAAAATTAATATCATAAACCCCTAACTAAAAAACTGCTACAGCAATTTTATCTCATTTGGTACAAGTCTCCCCTCGCTGCCTCCAAGAAATCTTAAATTGGTCAGTTTGTTCCAGAGACCAGTGAATCAACTAAGAAATTAATTTTATTAAGTTGCTTCTTTGGTGGATATTATAAGCATTTTACAAAGTATATTTGTATCAGAAGTTTTTACCTAAGTTATGATAAGTTATTGGAGGTAAAGAGAAAGGTCTCTGGCCCCATCTCCTACTTACCACTGGTATAAACTATCATAATTGCTTGTTGAACAGTCTTTCTAGGGCTGGAACCAGGTCAGGGGAAACTAAGATATAGATAACTCTAATTCACAGGACAAGTCTTTGAGCTGTCAGTCCCTATTACCACACGATGAAGCTAAGATGAGGAGAGAAACCATACCATAACTCATCTTTTATTTAAGAATCTCAGGACAGCAGCTATCACTTCTCCAAACTAGAGTCCAGACTACTGGGGCTCCTGCAGGGGGAGCTCTGCCTTGCTGTTACCAGTAGTGACAGTAACTTTCAAATCGTAGCAGAGAGAAGACCCCCACTTAACATAAAGCAGATCATCTGCCCAGTCTGCTAACTCAGCAAAGGGAACACTTATTAATAGAAGTAAGGTGGTATGGTGCTGTCAGGACTTTGCACACTGACAGAAGCACGAAGCTGCCTGACATGCTATGGCATAAGGGAGGCTTCAGGGAGCTGTTCCTGAAGTCCCCAGCACTGCTGGCTTCCCCTTTCACTTAGATAAAGCCTACGCAGCTTCAACTGTGATGCAGAAGAGATGATATTGTTTAGAGGATTAAGGTGTTTTAGATGCCAAAAGTAAACTTCAAACATCTGTATATCCTCGTCCCAAAACCCATATGCTATTCAGCTATGATAAATATTCCCCATTTGTGTTAAGACACATTTTCTCAGTTTTATTTGGTAACCGATCGTTTTTCAACTCAAAAGAAAGGAAAAGATAACTACAAACCTGAAAGTGATGTGACTGGCTGCAATGAAACTTTGCAACTACGCGTCACCTTTCAACAAAAGATCCTCAGAAGTTTCTTTGGACAGCTTAAGAATCCTCTAAGTATCACATACTATCGTGCCCCAAAGGCAGACATCATCACTCTCAAGGTAAAATGCAGACCAAGGATGTGAGGAGGACCTTACTTCCATAGCAGGTTTCTTATCTGATTACACAAAACTGAAACTTAACTTTATGCTACTTACTTTGGCAAAATCATTTCATGATCTTTTGATTCACCAGCAAAAGAAACAAGAAATGACTCAACATAAAATACATTTTAAATATTATCAGATGAAGGATTATAATGCAAATTATAAAAAGAACTGGAAAAAAACCAGCCAATGACTAACCCACACTCAGCTTGTTGATAGGGATGCCATCAGCTGCCTTATAATTGCCCCCATTATCTTTACTTTTTAGACCTATTTGTAAGATCTTGGCATTCATTCATTACATCCCAACTCCCAAACTTCCAAGGACTTCTTATTTGTGGGGAGAAAAGTTATCTTTTTGTGACAATCATGAAAAGGGACCTCTTTTATACCATTAATTTAGTATTTTAAAATACAAATTAATTCATTCAAACTTTAAAAAAATTCTACTTAACTTAACACCAAAACCCAACTTACACATGACAAAAATAAAATCCTTTTGTCCCCCTCTCATTCTTGCCATGGATATGAAATGTTATAAGACTTCAACAACATTAGGACAGGGATGGGAGAAGAAGGCACTGTCTGATTTTTGCACTTGAAGCTGCTTAGACATGGGAGATTATTTAATAATCAGAAGGATCCCAAAGAGAATCTCAAGGATCTAGTAAGACCCGGTATGACTTAAATACTTGAAAAAATATTTTCAAGTCTTAAAGAAAAACCATACAATTCAGAACAACATTGTAATAGGGAAAATATACTGGCTATAAAACTTAACCACTTTATTTTCTGACTGAGTGTAAGGCTGGACTTGAAGCTGAGGGGAAAACAAGTGAATAAGATAGATTCATTTCCCTGGGGGCTTTTACATAGTCTAATAGGAGAGAGAAGATGCACCCACAGATACCTATAATACAAGGCAGAAGGCAAAGTATAGGAAGGGAGTATACAGAAAGCTATGAGTGTTTAGAAAAGGGAAAGATCATGCTAAAGTTGGGGGTGTTGGGGGGAGGGAGAGGGGGAAGAGGGTTCCTAACTAATGTGTTATGGCAGATTCATCAGTCAGTAGCATGTATGTTCAACTAGAAGGTAGAAAGACTACTTAAGTTACTGTTATAAACTGGGAAAAGGCTAACGATAAAGAGCAATAGTTGCCATTTAGATAGCACTTGATGGTCAGTGTTTTATGTAATCTCACTTGACTATCAACAATTCAATGAAGAAGGTGATGCAAATATTATCATCCCTATTTAGTAGATGAGGAAACTGGCAAAGTGACAATGTACTCCCAGAGCTATGAAGTCTGAGCCAGGACACAAAGCTGCATCTTCTGAGCCCAAATGTGTTGCTGTTTCATATTGTAGGATGAGCAATTGTGAAAGACTTAGCTATTCTCAGCAACACCATGATCCAAAGGATTCAGGATGAAAAATACTATCTACCTCCAGAGAAAGAAACGATGAAGTCTAAATGCAGACTGAAGCATACTTTAAAAAAACCTTATTATTCTTGTCTTTGGTCTGTATTTTCTGTTGTAGCTCGGCTAAAGTGGAAATGATTTACATGACTGTACACGTATAATCTATATAGAATTGCTTGCCTTCTCAAGGGGAAGAAGGGGCGGCCAGAATTTGAAACTCAAAATTTTTAAAAACAAATGTTAAAAAATCTTTTGTTTACAATGTAATTGAGAAAAAAATAAAAATAACCAACATAAAAAAAGTATATGTCTGTTTCCACCATATAATACCACCTCTTGGGATAGTGGGCATGGTTAATAGGGAATCCTGAGTTGGTAGGAATCATCTCAAGCAAGGAGAGCTCATATTTCTGGAGAGACCAATGCCTTTTCACATTTCTATAATATAATACTTCTGTAAGTGCTTAAATGCGTGTTAAAGTCAAGGCACTGTGCCAATATTGTAAGTCTTCCTTTTCCCATTCCTAGGCAAGCTATGCTTGTTTGAAACAAGGAGTCCAGTGATTATTCAGGATACACTGGCTCCCTGAAAGCTTTATATATTTCATTAACAACACAAAAAGGGCTACAGCAAATAGCTAACTTTAACAGGAAGATATGGAAAAGAATGTGGAAAGAAATTTATTTCATTCATTGAGCTGACAGGTCAATAGACATATAGTAATCGCTTACTATACTTACAGTGCTGGCCACTGTCCTATTATATATAAAGACAGATAAAAACAGTCCCTGTCCTCAAGAATGTCACATTCTAATGGAAGAGGATGTAAAGAGATATATTTGGAGTAGATGGAAAGTAATCTAAAAGAAAAAGGCTTTACCAGATGTAGAGACAAGCCACATAAAGAAGGCTGGATTTGAACTAAATCTTGATGGAAGTCAGGAAAACCAGGAGGTATAACCTCAGAGAGAAAGCATTCTAGACTGGGAAAAGCCAGCAAATGGGGATGGAGAGAGGAGATGGAAGGTCATCTACAAGGAACTAGTAAGGAGGATGATGTCAATGGATCATAGAGTACCTGCAAGGAATAAAATATAAGAATAGAAAGGTAGAAAGTGGCCAGGTTGTTTAGAGCTTTAAATGTCAAAGGCAGGAATTTATATGTAATCCTTCAGATAACAGGGGTCAACAGAAATTTATGTAACAGGGGAGTGATATGGTCAGACTGATAGTTCAGAAAATCACTTTTGCAGTTGAGTGGAAGATAGATTAGAGAGGAGAGTCACTGAAGCAGAGAAACCAGTTAGAAGGCTAAGAGTCCGGGTATGAAGTGATGAAGGCCCACACCAGGGTGGCTGCTGTGTGAGTGGGAGAAGCAGCTTTATACAAGAGTAATGATAGAAACAGCAAGACTTCATAAAGGATTAGACATCTATGGGATGAGTGAGAACAAAGGGGTGAGAACCACACCTAGGGAACAAGCCTGAGCAAGGTGTCTGGGAGGATTAAAGCGTATCTTGACACCTAATAGGAAAGTTGGGAAGAGAAAGAGTTTGGAGAGAAAGATAATGTCTCTGTTGTGGACAGGCTGATTCGAGATATCTGCAGGATATCCAGTTCAGAATGTCCAAAAGTCAGCTGGTGGTGAGTAACTGGAGTTCAGAAAAGAGACTAGATATGTAAATCCAGGAATCCTCCACATAGAGAAGATAACTGAATCTACCCTAGCTGATGGAATCGTCAAGTGAGATAGTATAAGAGAAAAAAGAGAAGGGAGCACAGGACAGAGCACTTGTTAGTGGGTATAACACAGATTAAAAATTAGCAAAGGAGACTGTGGAGGGGTCAGACAGGCAGCAAGAGAAACAAGGCAAGAAAGTGATCATTAATGTCAAGACTGAGAAAAGGCTATTCGATTTGGTGATTAAGAAAGCACTGGGAACTTTGCAGACAGCAGTTTCAGTTAATGATGTCTAGGAATCATTCATTCATTCTCAAAATTGTATGAAATACCTATCCTGTGCAAAGTATAGTGCTGGAGACTGGGGAAATAACTTACTTAAGAAATGCATGAAGTTTATGGTCAGTAAGAGGATAATACATAAACACAAAACAGCTGTGAAAAACATTACATGATCAGTGCACTAGAGAATTGCAAACTAAAGCGCTATGCAAAGTCCAAGGGTGAAGATCATTACCCTCAAAAAAGAGCTTTAGCTGTTACTTAAGACTTCACTCTCTAGTGGCTAGGTGGCACAGTGAATAGAGCACCGGCCCTGGAGTCAGGAGGACCTGAGTTCAAATCCGGCCTCAGACACTTAACACAAAAACTAGCTGTGTGACCTTGGGCAAGTCACTTAACCCCAACTGCCCTCCAAAAACCAAATAACAAAACAAAACAAACAAAAAAAAGAGTTCACTCTCAAAGGGATATTACTTGTCCTGTATCTGGTAGGACTCTTCCTATCCTGTCATACAAAAACTCATGAGGCAGAAGAAAAGATTTGCTCTTTACTTAGTAATATACTCTAAATTCAGGCTGAATATTAATTGATACATTATAGACCCCAAAGGCAAGGGGGGAAATAGATACAATGCAACGGATTTTCCTTACGTACACATTTAGACCACTGGAGATACTTTAGTCTCAGTGATTTTTCCGATGATTACTAACAACAGATACTAATCAGCTTTTCTTAAAAATGCAAAGCTAATTTCCTGCATTACCTTAAACAAACACACAAATGCAACACTACACTGAATTCAAGCTTAACTCTAAGAGGTAAAAGAAGGTTAACTGGGGCCATATTTTCTTAAAGAAATACTGCATTCAGTGTTTGCAGGAAAACTTGTATAAAAAGGGGCTACTGAGTTCCCTTCAGTTAGGTCTAGTAATTACACTGCACAAGGCATGGCAATGCTTATAAAAATAAATATGAATCTCTGTCATCAAATAAAACAAACAAATAAAATGAAGGATAAAGATAAATGTACAAATAACTGTAATACAATAAAGAATACAGTCAAGATGCACAAGAATGGTAGAAGACAAGGTAATAGGTTCAGAAGGTGGAGTGGGATCACATCTAGACAGGGCTAATGAGGCAAGCCTTCATGAATGAAGTAGCCCTTGAAACAGAACTTGAAGAATGGGTAGGATTTCAACAGGAGAAGAGGAGGGGACAGCAGAGGTGGAGGGGAAGGATAGTAGGGAATTTTTGGAGAGGAAACAGCATTGGGGAAAGGTGCAGAAGGCAAAGTAAGTGCAGAAATGATGGTACTTTGATCTGAGTGTAGGAGAGTAAGTGAAAATAGGTGGGGCTAATTGTAGAGGGACCCCTGAATATTGGAAAAAGCAATTTGAACTTTATCTTTTCATCAACTGGGACTCACTAAAGTTTTCCGAGCAGAACACTGACCTTCACCCCTTTTCAGTGTTAAAAACCTTAGTAATATCTTTAGTTCGTTCCTCATCTCAATTTTATCCAACCATCTGCCAGGTCCTATCCTATCTATTTCTTCTTCTTTCTTCCCATGGCCATCACATTAAGGCCTCACCTCTCACCTCATCTGAGGAAGCTCCTAACAGGTCTCACCACCTTCACTCTTTCCCTTTCCAATCCACCCAACAGATTCCTGGCAATGCTCATTCTCACTCATTCTGGATCGCATTACTATCTCCACAACACACATGTGAACCATTCCTTTCTCTACACACCTTATCGCCTCTCACTTGGACTACTGAAATAGTGTCCTCATCGGGCTCCTTCCTGAGTCTTTCCTCACACAGATTCATCTTCCATACACTTCACAGTCATTTTCCTAAATCACAGGTCTGACCTGGGCCCTGCTTTACTAAAACTCTAGTGGCTCCCTATTACTTCTAGGAACAAACAGAAATGCCTCTTTATTTTTTTTTAAAGCCCCTCACAACCTAGCCCCAAACCTACCTTTCCAGCCTTTTTAGATATTCCTTCCCTTCACACTTTCCATGATACAATCAAACTGACTTTCTTACTGTTCCTCATACACAACACCCCATCTCCTGTCTCTCTGCCCAGGAAAAACAAGCATCCAGGTGCAGATTGTGAAATATGAACCGAGGTAAGTGAACTGCAGAAGAAGACTAGCATCTGTGAGGAAGGGGCTAGTCAGAAAGCTTTGCAGCATCAAGACTCATTCCTGTTCTTCTTTCAAGGCATGTTTTCATCTTCACTAGGCATTAATGAACAGCATCTTTTCCTTCACTGATGAACCTGACATTTCTAGTTTTTTCTCTCTCACTCTTCCAGCACTGTCTTGGGGACAATTCTAACATTCAGAGGTTTAAAAACATGTGTCAACATAGTGCAGGTAACAGGATTATAGAACTAGATCCAGAAGGGGCCTTAGTGACCACTCAGTCCAATAAATTTTAGAGGTAAAAAAGCTGATCCCCAGAGAAGTTCTGTAATTTCCTAAAGTCAACGAGGTAATTCATGTCAGAGGTAAGCTGTGAAGGCAGGCTCTCTGGCTCCAAACTGCTGCCTTTCCTACTGTAATGTACTACCTCTCCACTACATTTTAAACTAAATAGTTCTACATCTTAAAGTGTTGATCAAACAACTTTTCAAAGGTTATTTTACAAGTCAGGTCCCATACAACAAAAACCCTTATATCAACAGTCCTTTTATTTCAAACCACAGTCAAGACAACAAACTATTAAAATAAAATGCCTGGCCAGTTCCTTTGAAGTTCCTAAGACTGGATATGACCCATATGAAGTATCTGGGCACTTATCCTCAACCCTTCTATGATGTAGACAGTGGTTCTGTAAGTCCAAAGGCCCATCCATGTGCAATCATCTCATGACTTTCATGTGCCCTGTTGAGTCCAAGCAACACTACTTTGTGGTTTGTTTTTCTCCCATGTCAATTCCTCTTTAATGTATTTGAGATCCTAAGGCACAGAAAACCTACTAGTATAGTTCTTTGAGCTGAGACCCTATTGATATGGTTCTTGCTTTATGTATATTTACATTATGCAAATTCAACTTTACATGTAGAATTCTGAAAGAAATACACATTCCAAAAAAACCCTGTTAACTTTACTGAACAGTACTGTGCTCTTTCTCTCTACTCCTGCCCCTCAGCTAGGCATTCCAAGGCCTGCTCCTCTCTCCCCTACCAAAACACTCCAATTGAAAGCAGAACAGATGCCAGGAATGTCTGCTGACAAACCAAGGGCTTGGCCTGAGTTGTCCAGCGCCAAAAGAGGAGACCTTGACCACAGCTCCACCCACATGTTCCACTGTTTACCCCCAGCCTGGTGTATTGCCCGTCCTCTCCTGTCTGTGTCCACGTGAAATCCCTTCTTCTTGGTTCCTGGTCAACTTTCCACATGACTGGCCCTGGACCTGTGTGTTCCTCCTGCTCTAACTTCTGTGTCCCTGGCCCCTATGTATCCCTGAATTATGTCCCTCCCACTCCTTCCACAGGTACTCGGGACCCTTCTTACATCCTTTCCTCCCTCCCTTCCCCACATCTACAGGCAAATTTATAGTAAAATAAAAGTCTCTTTACTTAAGAGATCTGTGGAATAATCCATTTATGTAAAGCAAGAACTGCCCATAGTTCATGCACAGGTAAAGATGTAAATCTCAAGAGAATTAACAAAAATAACAGAACACTTGGAGAACCGTATATTTTCTGAAGGAAATGGGAATCAGGTCTGTAAGACTACACTTACTGGTCCAGTGCCTTGTAGTAAATGTCGAGGTCCTTGTTCACAAGTTCTGTTGTTCTCATCACAATCATCATTTCTCTGTACTTTTCCTCAGCATCAGAAAACTGAGGTTCCCGCAGTTCTCTCTTAAAATGAAGAATTTCTTCCTCGTAGCCTTTTTGTCGACCTAATGCTAAACTGTGATTTCTTTTCAATGTTTCTATTTTTTCTTCTAATGTCTGATATTCACTGTAAAGGAAGAAAAAATTAAAACTGCATTGAAGACCACTGTGATTTACAACAGCCTCAAGTGAAAAACCTGCTAAAAGTTCAACTTGATAAGTAGTAACCATCGCTTCAGTAAAAAGCATTATGCTGGGGCTAGGGACACACAAACAAGAACAAAACAGTCTTTGATCTAGAGGAATATACAGTTCGCTGAGAGTATCTGATATGCACACACATAACCAGGGTACAAAGAAATTTGAAGGGGAAGAAACCCTTAATAAAACAGAGATCATGGGAAGGTTTCATGAAGAAGGGGGTACCTGTGGTAAGTTTTAAAGAAACCTGAGGATTCTGATATGTGGGCATGAGGAAGGACTGCATCTTAGACATGAGGAGTGGTTTGTGGGACTGTTTGGAAATAGGGGATTGAGTGTCAATTTTGGTGTATGCCAAGTGATGGGAGGGACCTCCAAGAATATCTGCTCTAGCCCAGTTTCTGTGGTACAACATGACTAACACACTAGGGTGTCTTTTCTATCTGTTGTAGCTGTTATGTATATACTTTGGGGAGAGGGGACTTACCATGTCCTCAGGAAATCCATGTTGTTTTTGGATAGCATTAGTTGATAGGAATTTTTTCCTTACCTCAAGCCTAAATTTGTCTCTTTGCAATGTCTAGCCATTGTCCCTATTCCTACCCCCCAGGGCCAAGAAGAACAAGTTTATTTCCTCTTCCATGTGGCAGCCCTTCAAATACTTAAAGCTACTACACAATACCCTCCCGTGGCTCCCCTCCCAAGTCTTCTCTTCTCCAAGATAAACATCTCCAGCTCCTTCAAATGATCTTTGTATGGCCTGAATTCAAGGTCCTTGACCATACTGATTGCTTCCTCTGGACACATTTCAGTTCACCAAAACCTTTCCTAAAATGTGATCCCTGGAGTGGAACACAGTGCAGATATAATCTTACCAAGGGTGAAAGTCCACCAAAGGAGAATCAAAAGGTTAAACATGTAGAGATGAAAGAACAGGAGGCAATGATCACAGAAAGAACATTAAAGATCAGGGCCAGGAAGGTGACACTTATAGGCAATGGAGATCTAAGGTGTAACTATCCCTATTGATGGCTGTGGTGGAATGAAGATCAATGTCACAGCAACTGAGAAGAATGGTGAATGGGGTGACCAAAAGCAGATCATAGATTTAGAGCTGGAAGGGACTTTAGAGGTCATTTAGTCCAACCCTCTCATTTTACGGGGAAGGAAACTGAGGTGACTGAGGTTAATATCACACAACTAGTAAGTAGCAGAATCAGAATGTGAACTAAGGTTCCCTGTCCCCAAAGTCAGTTGTACTGACCTGTCACCCTCCCTTTGAGAGTAAGTCACTTTTAATCACTCCAAGGCACTCCCTGAAGCAAAAATATACATTTTAGAAAAACACCAATGCTTTTACAGTGATTGTTATGAATCATGGAATAAATACCACAATCTCTAAAAACTCAAAATTTCAGGTAAGCCAAGGGTCAATGGAAAGATGTAGAGTAATGACTCCTCAATTAGTCAAAGGATATGAGCAGGCAGCTTTTCAATGAAGACACCAAAACTATATATAGTCATATGAAAAAATGCTCTAAATCATTATTAATAAGAGAAATGAAAATTAAAATAACATTGAAATATCATCTTACACCTATGAGATTGGCTAAAATGGGAGATGGAAGGATTATGCAGGGGATTTTGGAGGGGATGCAGAAAAATGAGGACACTAATTCACAGTTGGTGGAACTGTGAACTGATCTAGTCATTTTGGAGAGCAATCTGGAATTCTGCCCAAAGAGTTATAAAACTATGCATAGCTTTTCCAAGGTGATTAGGAAAAAAAGGAAAGGAAGCTATATGCTCTAAAATATTTATAGCAGCTCTTTCAGTGGTGGCAAAGAACTGGAAACTGAGTTTAGCCATTTGGGGAATGGCTAAACAAGTTGTGGTATATGATTGTGATGGAATATTATTGTGCTGTAAGAAATGACAAACTGGTTGATTGCAGAAAAATAGGGAAAGACTTGCATGGAATAACGAAGAGTGATATGAGCAGAACCAAGAGAACATTGTATACAGTAACAGCAATATCATTCTAAGAACAACTGTGAATAACTAAGTCATTTTGAATATTATAAATACTCAGATCAACACAAAGGTCCTATGAAGGAAGATGTTATCCATCCCTAGAGAAAGAACTGGCAAATAGAAGTGTATATGGTATGGTGCCTATGTCTAATGGTGGTGCTCTCTAGTGTGGAGTGGGGAGCAAGAGAAAAAAAAGTTCACAGCAGAGAACAAAAAAAAACTCATAAGGAAGCAAAGAAAAGTAGAGTAGCCTTGGAAACAATGTGTAGTATTTGTTACATAGTTTTCCCAAAAAAGTAAACTGTGAAATGGAGATTTATGGTTGCATGGTAAATCCTTTTTGTACTGTGCTATGTATGTGGATTTTTTTTGTCTTTTTATATCTAAGTTAAAAATGAATAAAATTTTTTAAAAGAAAGATGTAGAGTGGACATAAATAAGTTACAGCATTACTATCAACAACTTATCAGTAAGAAGTGGCATAAAGTATATTATTCAAGATGTGTATGACAGGAAAAGGAGGGGGGGTTAGTTATGTAAAAAAGGTAAAGAATAAGAGATACATACATACATATATATGTGTGTGTGTGCGTGCGTGCGTGTGTGTGTGTGTGTATATATATATATATATATATATATATATAAAATATTATATAATCCTCACAACCCATTTTCTAGATTGGGGAACTGAGGCTGAGAATCACTTGCCAAAGCTAATAAATGACAATCTTTCTCTTAGTTTCCTCTATCTCTAAAATGGGGATAATAGCTCTTACCCTGCAAGGTCACTTGTGAAGTAATATATATTTTACTTACACACGTATACATCCACTCTGCAAAACATTAAGTGACATATCACGTTAACTATTAAATGATACATAGCTAGTGACTAAGGCAAGTTTTGAATTCAGGTACTCCTAACTTTATCTACTAGGCCATAAAAATCAATGAAATAAAAAATCCACTTGAGTATTTTGCTCTTAATGTTACATAGAGGGAATGAAATCTATAAACAATTCTACTTAAATGAATCTGAGAACTTGCTAAGGTGGGTACTCCCTCCAATGGTATAGCCTACCCAGGTTTTCCATCCTGGAAATTATTTATGTCAGTATTTTCCCATAAGTTCTCTTGGCACCTATCCAAAATACTGGTGGTGTTCCTCAAGTTCTTTTAATATTTTGTGACTACTAACATAGCACAAAGGCTATCTATCATTTGTTCTTGCTACCTAAATGGTACACTTTCTGTCAATATTTTGTGGCTCATTTATGCCCACCGTGTGTCTTTCATACTCATCTCTGGGCCACATGCAATTCTGATTCTTCAGATATCATAGTGTTAATGATTCACAAGACTATAGCATCACCATAATGATACGTTTGTGGCAGAGAGAGGATTAAGATCACTGCATGATTTCCCAAATGCAATGTAGTAGAACCTTTTTTAAAAAAAGATTCCAGATCTGGTACTATATTTATCTTTGGCACCCATTCAAGATCTATGTACTAACAGACCAACTCAGTCTGACTGCATAGCACAAGCTGGGTAATATGCACTCTTCACTTTTTTTTCAGTGTAAATGTTTATGCTGATCTCTTTCAAGTAACCATGGATCTCAGTGAAGAGGTCCAGTAATGTTCCTGGGCATAAAGTAGTCGGCACAATGCTATTCATGGATAGAAGTATGTGGGAAACCTTGCTATCAGAAAGAAGCCTTTGTCTGGCATCTTCCATGACACTAGTGAGCATGTTTCCTTGTTTTATGACTTGTTGACACCCAAGAGATTAATGAACAGTTATTACATGGTTGAATTCAGTGATGGAATTTTGTATGATTTAAATGTATAGCTGGGAGACACAATGTGTTTGGAGGAAAACCTTTATAGCTATATTCAAATAAGTCGAATACCCTTTTTTTTAAAGTAATCAACAAATAACAAATACAGCATAACTTTATATTCTCTACTTCTCTCAGGTATATAGATGTGAAGATGTTATTTGCTATAAAAACATCATCTACAAAAGCCCATTTCCTTCTTATTTTTTCACTGAGGTTATCATCAACCCATACATTTAAGCAGTTTCATGAAATTTAGAGAGATTGAGCATGAGTTGGTAGCTGTTGCTGTTTTCTCTCAGGTATTTTTTTTTCCTTCAAGAGTACTGTCCACAATTTTTTTCCTTTCTTTTGGAATCTTCTCTCCTTTAAAATATCATGAAAATCAAGGAGTGCTTTAAGAATTGTGTCACTTTCAGTATGAACATCTTCAGAATGCCTTTGTTCAGGTACGGCCACTTCTGACTTGACCTTCTTAAGTGTTACTGCCCCATTTCCTTACAGAGGAGTACTGGGTCCAGAAATGACAGAGAACAACATTCCAGAAAATGTTGGAACTCATCCTCTTTGTTGTTCTCTTTCCAGTTTCATGTCCAAATGTTATTGTGATAATCTGACCTGCTTTAGAAAAGTCTCAATAGAGTGGAGAGGGTCCTGACTTAGAGACAGGAGTGCCAAGCAGAAACCTTGTTTTCAGACACTTAGTGACTGTGTAGATAAGTCTCACTGAAGCTGAAAGTCCCTGTCCCACTTCACACATGCACTAAGACCTGGAGCAGACTCCTCCTGATCTCTGCTTTTCAATTCTTAGCTTTCTTCTAGGCTCAACTCAACCACCACCTTTTACTCTAAGCCTTTTTTGATACCCCAGATATTATGGATTTCTTCCTTGTCAACCTAGCTCCTATTTACTTCTCTGTGTACAGGCTCCATCTTCTTGGTATATAACTTCCTTGAGGCTAAGGAAGTGACTAGTACCTAGTGACCAGTACTTCTGGTGATTAGTACCTACCTCTGCAGATTTGCACCTCATCTGTAATGCATAATCTTAGAGAGTTGCCTGGGATGGGGGTGGGTAGGTGGGTTGGCTATACAACACTGAGAGGTTAGTAATTTGCCAATGCTCGTACAGGCAAGGTCAGAGCCTGGACCTGATTTTAGGCCCACTTGACTCAAAGCTGACTCTCTAGCCTGTACCACACTGCTTTTTTCTTGCACCTAAATGTGTGATCCTTAATAAATGTCTGTTTAATTGAATAGAATATTTTAGCTTTTAAAATTAAAATGCTTTTTAAAATCCTAATTTATTTAGCTTTTTCTTTAAAATATACTTTAAACCTAGCTTACTATTTTTGTTGAGAATTTATATGAAGTTCTTTGTCTGTTTGCAGGGCTCTTTTCAATTTGGAGCTCGCACCAATAAACTTGAGTTCCTTCATGGCTTTTTCTCTGCTTCTATCCTTTGACAGTATACCAACTCCTCGGCTTGTGCTGATTCTTTGATCTTTCTACAAATTTCTCCCTTAGTTTCTTTTTTTTTCTTTAACAATGCATACTTTTCTATCAACTCAAGAATTCTTTACAGTTATGTCTACTTAAAATGCATCAAAAATTAAAAAAAAATAAAACGCGGGGCGGCTAGGTGGCACAGTGAGTAAGAGCGCCGGCCTCGGAGTTGGGATAACCCGAGATCAAATCCGGCCTCAGAAAATGAGCACCCACACATAAATAATGACTAGCCGTGTAACCTTGAGCAAGTTACTTAACCCCAATTGCTTAATAAAAAAAAAACTATTAAAAAAAAATAAAATGCACCAAAAGTTTAGTCTAAGTGCTTTGAATTCTTTTTCACTAATAATTTTTAAACAAATTAAAAAAATAAACTTTTAAACACTCCTACTTTTTCAGCTGTAAAACCTGCATTTGTCCCATCTCCTTTAAGTGCTGCTTTCTTTCTTCTTCAACCTCTTTCAGTTCCTCATTTCTCTTCCTCAGGGTAAGGTTATCTTGTAGCCACCTTTCCTGCACCTAGAGGGACAGACAGTAAGTCAGTCTGTACACAGTCCACTGATACAAGGCATTTCTAAGAGAGAAATACTATTTTTCCCTTGACTTAAAACCATATAACACACAATAACACATTGGCCAATGGAACACATATGATAGATGGTGGGATTTGGATTCAGAGGGCCTTGGTTCAAATCCTAGACCTGTCACCTAATGTGACCCTTGACAAGCCTCTGGGTCTCAGTTTCTTCATTTATAAAATAAGGGGGCTTCATTCAGGGACCTCTAATGCTCTTTCCAGCTCTAAATCTGTGATCTTATGAAACTAAAGTTGACAATATCTCAATGATAGGGAACCTATGGTCTTTTATTTCAATCGGACCACTCAACAAATAAGCGTTTGCTGACTACATGGCAGTGAAAACACAAAGCAGGTTTTTACAAGTCCTTAGTGGAAATACTCTAAAGAGCCACAAGATGGCAACACTGTACCATAGGATCAGAAGCTCTCCAACATCTGACAATGTTGTATTGGAATGATCACCAACCTCTCCTGGATTGGTTCTCTTCTCTGGGTTATCATGAAATTGCTCTCTCGGGTCTCTTTATACCTATATGACCATTTTTTTAAGTCTCTTCTGCTAGATCTTCACCAAAGTCATGACCACTAGTGATGGGTGTCTGTCAAGGGTCTGTTCTGAGCCCTATTCTTCTCTGTCACTTGGTGATCTCATCAGATCCCATGGGTTCAATTTTTGTTTTTATGCAGATGAGTCCTAGATCTACATACCCAGACTCAGTTTTTCTCCTGAGCTTCAGTCTCACATTATCAATTTTGGGGGGGAATTCTTCAAAAAAGACATCACACAGATATCTAAAACTCAAAGCATTCAAAACAGAATTCACTCTTCCCCCACAAACTCTTCCAAATCTCCCTGTTTCTGCTGGAGACACCACTGGATTCAGTTTCTCAGGTTTGTCATCTCAGTGTTGGGCTTGACTCTTTACTCTCTCTCACCCTGTATATCCCATCAATCACTAAATATAGTGTTCTCTCCATTGTACTCTCTTGCTTCTCTATGAAAATGTTTTTTGTCTTATGTTCTGGGGAGTTGGGAGAGAGGGCAGGAAGAGAGGAACAAAAAATCAGTTCCTATCTAATAGCTTGGGAAAATATACCCAAATATAATTGCTGCCTTGTCTTACAGTTAAATGCCACGGAAATGACGTTTCCTGTTTCTGTGTGCTAAATGGATGTATGCATTTCTTCCCATTCCTTTTCCTATGTGTTTTATATTACATATATTTATTGAACAGATTTTCTGTTCTTTATTCTTAGTTTTTAAAAAGGGACTACCCATCAACCCAAATTCTAAGACTTTCTTAGGGTAACAATACTCAAATTTAATGTGTTCCTCTAGCTTAATAGGCAATCTTCCTATGATTCCATGCTATTATGAAGCAAACATTTTCATCTGAAGATAGTGATAATATTTAGTCTTATACAAGATAAAGTCGGCCATTCTCCCTGCCAAGGCCAACTCCTCCATTTTTCCCCTGAACTCATAGTCCTTTATCTCCTCTAGGACCTTGTCTCAATCATTTCCTTTATCGTCTCTAATCTCTCCTTATTCTATCTACCCTGCTGTCCACAAAAATGCCCAGATTGTCACCTTAAGCTATCATCCTGTATAACTTTTCCCTTTCCTAGCCAAACTTCTAAAGAGTTGTCTGGAGAGAATGTGGAAAAATTGGAACACTAATGCATTGTTGGTGGAGTTGTGGACTGATTCAGAGATTTTGGAGAGCAACCCGGAACTATGCCCAAAGGGGCTATAAATAAGTGCATGCCCTTTGACCTAGCAATGCCACTCATAGGGTTATATCCCAAAGAGATCAGAGAAGTGGGAGGAGGACCCATCTGTACAAAAATATTTATAGCAGCTCTTTTTGTGGGGGAAAAGAATTGGAAATCAAGGGGATGCCCATCTCTTAGGGAATGGCTGAATAAGTTGTGGTATATGGATGTAATAGAATATTACCGTGGTATAAGAAATGAGGAGCAGATAGACTTCATAATAACCTGGAGAGACTTACATAAACTGATGTTGAGTGAGAAGAGCAGAACCAGGAGAAATTTGTACACAATCAGACAAAATGTACGTGTGACAACTAACTTCAATAGATGGAGCTTCTCTCAGCAATGTAAGGTTATAAGACAACTCCAAAAGACTCATGATCAAAAGAGACACCCACAGGGGTGGCTAGGTGGCACAGTGAGTAAGAGCACTGGCCTCAGAGTTGGGATGACCCGGGATTGAATCTGGCCTCAGAAAATGAGCACCCACGCATAAATAATGACTAGCTGAGTAACCTTGAGCAAGTTACTTAACCCCAATTGTTTAAAAAAAAAAAAAAAAGAGACACCCACATCTGGAGAAAGAGATGCAGAATCTGAATGCAGATTGAAACAAACTACTTGCTGTGTTTCTTTTCTCTTTCCCACTGATCATTCCATCAGTTATAATCCTTCTTTACAACCTAATGATTAATGTGAAGATATTTGTAGATCCTGTATTCGAGTGCATGCTGCCATGATACAGGGGGAAGGGTAGGGAGGGGGAGAAAATCTGAAATTCAAGGGACTGTGGAACTGAATGTTGTAAACTAAAAGTAAATAAACAAATCAATTTAATAAAAAATACAAAGAGCTGTCTACACTTGCTGCTTCCATGTCCTCATGGCAGCCTTTTATAACCTGGCTCCCTAGACTGTTATGCTATTGAAACTGCTCTCTCCCAAGTTATTTCTATTTTAACTGCTAATATGATGGCTTTTCTTGGTCCTCATTCTGCTTTATCTCTTTGCAGTTTGCACAACCAAGCCGCCTTTCCTCATGGTTACTTCTTTGGTTTCTCTGATACGCTTCCTCTTGGTGCTCTCCCTTTATTTGATCACTTACCTTCAGCTCACTAAGGTGGCTGAGCAACAAGGTTATGTTTGGGGCCCGTTTTCTCTTTACAGTCACTCTCCTGGTGATCTCAGCTCTTAAGGGTTCAGTCATCATCTCAACACAGACAACTCCCTCTATCCTAAACTACATCTTGTCTTCACCCACTGGCATTTTCTCTCGTATGTCCCTCAGCTAGGTGGTAGAGTAGGTATCACTTGTTTTCCTGTTCCCTCAATTGTAATAGGGATAATAGCAGCACCTGCCTCACAGGGCTGTTGTGAAGATCAAATGAGATAACGCTTGTGAACTGCTTAGATCTATCATCATCACCACCATCATCATTTCACACTTAACATAACCAGATAGCACCAAACATACCTACTTTTGCTGAGGTATAAGGTACCACTATCTTTCCAGTTACCCACTGACTATGCAACCTCAGAGTCATTTTTGATTCTTCCCTCTTTCACTTCCCATACCCAACCAGCTGCTAGATTTTATCTATTCTACCTCTACAACACCTCTCACATTTATTTCCTCTCTGTTCACACGATCACTCCCCTAGTGCAGAATCCCATCATCTTTCACTTAGAGGTTTGTAATAGCCTCTTAAGAGATCTCCTTCAAATCTTCCCTCTCCACATCAAACAGCTACACATCAAATGTGTGCTCCAAAACCTTAAGTGGGTCCCTGCTCCCTTTAAATACACATACATATATGCATATATACACACACATATGTACAAACATGTATACATATACACATATACATACATACATACATAGAGAAAATTGAGCAGCCTGGCCTTTAAGACCCTCCACGATCTGGCCCCTTATGTCCATTCTCAGACTTAGTTTATATTATTCCCCTTTGTGCACTACATGTTCTAGACAAACTGGCCGACTAGCTTTTCCCCCAAGTTGACTTCCATCTCTTATTTCTGTACCTTTGCAAGACTGTCCTCCATACCTGAAATGCCCTCTTCATATCTGCCTCCTAGAATAATTAGCTTCCTTCAAGGTTTTTAGTTCAGGTGTCTCTTTTTGGATCAATCAAGCATTTAGTAAGCATCTTTCTGTCAGGCAGTTTTTCACAAAAACTGAAATGGTCCCTACTCTTGAGAAAACAGAAGTTTAGTGACTCATCCAGAGTCACCCAGCCACGGCTTAAAACCACATTTAAACTCAGGTCTTTCTGCCCCTAGATGTTTTCTAAGGTCTCTTCCAGTTCCAAGATTTGGTGGGTCTAGCTATTGTCCATTTGTACCAATATCCTACCCAATTTTATATAATTTAGCGACCAACTCATAAAAGGTCAATGATTTGTAAATCTCACTGAATTTCCTATTTAGGTAAGCTAAAAAGGTAAGCAAAAGTTGCAAATATTTTTATACCTTTCATTGAAACCTATAATAATTAGGCATTCTGTTATGCAGTTGACTTGATTTTCACAAATTATATAAGATACTTTTTTGAGCATTTAAAAATTACAGCAAGGATCCTCTGTAAATTTGACATTTCATTCATATCCATAGAAATTCCTAGACTTACAGTCAAGGAAGATGTAGACAAGCTTACTGGGAGAGCTTTCATAGATATACTTACTTGTAGAAGCATTTCCAAAAGAAAGGATGATTTTAACAACTAATTAGCCAAATCAAACATTAAAACATGATAAAACAACAAATTTAGGGTAGAAACAACAGAAGCAAGAGGCTAATGGTTGTGCACTGAAACTAGGCAGTTTTATTTAAAGAACACTAGCTCTGGAAACACTGGAGCTAGGCTCAAGTCCTGGCTCTGACAATATCTGTGTGGTCTAGGGAAGTCACATAACTTCCTCTGGTCCCAGTTTTCTCATCTATAAAGTGAGGGGGTTGGACTGGATAGCTTCCAGAACCCCTTCTATTTCTAGATCTATGATCCTGTATTCCTGAGATTAGCCTTTTGTTGCTGTTCCTTATTAACTGTAAATAAATATCAACAGAAAAATGATTTGGCATAAAGAAGTATTTACTTTACAGTAACTTTTAAGAACATATTTAATGTAGAGGGCTAGCTCATCATTTAAATCACATGGCACCTGCCTGACCATTAATCCACAGGCAACAAAGAATACCTACCTTTTGCATATCAATGTCTTGTCTCATTGTCCCCATTTCCTTACTTATCTTGTCTTTTTGTTTTTCACATTCATTTAGCTGACTTATTACTTTATTGAGTTCAGCTTCTTTTTGCTACAAAAAAGGGACAAATTTGTAAGTATACAGAAAATTTCATAAACTTAATCAAATTAATTATTTTAGGCTTTAAATTACCGTTTTGTAGCTGTCTTTTCCATCTTGAATATAGTTCTCAATGTCTTTCATACAACTAGAGATATTTTTAACCTTCTCTTTGATATCATTTAACTGTAGAAAGACATAAATTCGTTAGTTTAAACCATTTCTTAGCATTACATACAGACATGTACAAAATATTTTTTAAAAGATTTTTTTTCTCATGAAATGCTTAACAGCATTGTCTGGGTTAAACTGAGCACCAAATTGTAGCCAAGCTAGGACTAGAAGCTAGGCTTCAACTTGCTGTGTTGCTTTGCATTGGGTATGCCCCCACTCCCCAACCCCTCACCTCATAAAATGGAGGAATTCAACAAGTGATTTGAAGCCCTGTCAACTTTAGAATCTCATACTTCTATAAACTGCAAAATCTAATACGATGGGACTATGAGATAATAATTAAAACTGCCATTATAACTTTGATTAACTTACAAGAAAATATTTTTTCTATGTAAACATCAATTCTTCTCTGCTTTTGGGGACAATGCAGCACAAAAATCATACGTCATCCTTTTTTTTTTTTAAGCAATTGGGGTTAAGTAACTTGCTCAAGGTTACACGGCTAATCACTATTTATGTGTGGTGCTCATTTTCTGAGGCTGGTTTCGATCCCGGGTCATCCCAACTCCGAGGCCGGCGCTCTTACTGCGCCACCTAGCTGCCCCTATACATCATCTTTTTTTAATGAGATTTTATGAACAAGTTCATAGCCTAACTTGATGTTGTCTTTGTCAACCATCTTTCCATTTCTAGTTAAGTCAGATATTTGCTCGCTAGAAGCTTTATAGGCTCTTTTGAATATAAAATCCTTTAGGCCACCAGCAAACTGGGTAGATCCCCTGTGACAAACTTTAGAGAGATCATAGGCGAATCATATAGGATAAGCAGGCAAGATGGGTTGCCATCTGCATCAATGGATGGAATGGAATCAATAAGATCAGATATCCATTACAGAATCTGTATAAACAAGACCATTCTGTGATGCACTGAAAGACCCATTATTTTAATAGTATGGCTACTCCTAGCCAACCTTTTGTGATGAGTCTAGTATCTCCTAATCTTTTTACCCAGGCTGAACCTTAAACAACATACTTTTGACTTGCTTCCAGGGCTATGTTCAAAGCTCCTCTGGCTTGGGTGACTTAGATCCAAAAGAAATTGTGCTTTGCTGCAAAGGTCTTTTAAGAATCTAGGGCCACAAGAGTAGGACTCAGATAAAGAATGAAAGCCCTCAGGACAAAAACAATCTAAACATAACTACTAGAATCACAGATTGTTAAGTCCCAAAAGCACAGTCATTTGAAAGAGGAAGAAACTGTTCCAGAGTGTAGAGTAAAAAGCAGTTTCATGAACAACACACACAACCCTTACAAGGGAAGCCTCACTTTTTCCTGCACTGCGCTGTTACTTGTATTCTTTCTGTTAATTAATTCTTCTTTTTCTTGTTGCAATTTTACCAGAGTGGCTTCCAGAGGACACAGCTGCTCTTTTGAATCCTAAAAGAAAAAAAAATGCATCCACATTAAGGCAGAATGGCTCCATATTATCCCATGATCTGTACTCTGACATGTCTCTAGGACAACTCTTAGGGCTAATTTTAACACAGATTTTACAGGCAAAGCAGTTTGTAGGTGCGGTGGCATCCTTTATTTATGTGTCTGCCTTGTTCCTGTTAATCCACATATATAGAACTACAAAGATGTCCTGTAATACACTTATCAGGACTTAATGAATATAAAAAATAACTCTGGTAGTAAATCTAAAAGTTTAATTAAAATGGCTCCATTTTCTCAAGTTGTAATACAACCCTAGAAGCTTAAGAGCTGGAAGCAACCTTAGTCTGAGGATTCTTAATTTGAGGTGCATGATACTGTTTTATGAAATATTTTGATAAATATATTTCAATGTAAGTGGTTTTCTTTGTAATCCTATGTATCTGTTTTATACATTTAAAAACACCATTCTGAGAAAGGGCCCAATAGACTTTACTATATTGCCAAAGGCTGTTACATATCACATATAAAATCACACATAAAAACAGTTAAGGACCCTTGGTTCTAATCCAACCCAAGCAGGAATTCCAACCTTTACTTAAATAACGGGAATCTTACTGTCTAATAAAGAACTTGACTTCATTTTCAATAATTCGTTAGGAAGTGATTCTTCATACTGAGCTGAAATTTGCCTCTCTTAAGTCACAGATACTGATCCTACTCCCAAACTCTCAAGACAAAATACACCTCTACCTTCTTTCACATAATACGCCTTCAAATATTGGAAGACATTTATGATGTCTACCCCTAAATAATTTTGTTAACTGAAAGGATAAAGCAGGGGAAAATCAAATAATAACAATCCCGTGTGACTTTCCAAACTGTTTTCACATATGGTGTATCTCAATTTATAGATTCTTACTTTTATTTCTCGATGTAAAGACTGCACTTCTGTAGACAGTTCTACTGTCTGCTCCTCCAGCTGCTGCCGACGCTGCAGATTACTGGATATCTGAAGTCTTTCTGATTTCAGTTCATTTACTGTACTTTTTAGGTGTTGGATTCTTTCTTGCTGGTCCTGTATAAGCTTACGATTCAACTCAATTTTACTGGAAACTACAATGTAAACACAGGCCATCAAAGATGAAAATATTGTATCATTCAACATCTACCACGGTAAAACAAGAAAAAACTACTAGAAGTCCATTTTCAAGCACAAAGTCCTGTCAGACTGTACATTAATCAACCAATTTACAAGCATTTATTAATATGTGCTACTATCCCTAGTATGACAGTTCCTATCCTCCAGGAACTGACACTTTATCAAGGACAGCTTGGTGGTGTAGTGGAGAAGCAACGGACCTGGGGTCACAGAGACCTGAGTTCAAATCCAGTGATCCTGGACAAGACAATTGTCAGGACATCATTTTTTAAAGTGCTGGGAACACAGCAGGCACCATGTAATTGTATGCTATCATTATTATTGTGAGAGACACCATGTAGACATGATGACAGGAGTGAGTGCATCCCAAGGAATGCTGCCATGTATGAGGCACATCAAGAAACCCAGTCTGCCTATTTACTCAACAGTGTGTGAAAGGGAGTCATATATAATAAATCTGAAACTGGAAAATGGAGTCAGATTTTAAGTGCAAAAAAGAAAGTCTGTATTTGATCCTAAAGGTCCCCAAAGAGAACCAGTGGAGTTTACTGAGCAGGGAAGTCGTGATTTGGAATGTCACTTTGGCCTCCATAAAGGACAGATTGAAACAGTTCAGCTGAGAAGTAATGAGGATGTGAATTAGGGTGGTCATTATGTGAGGGGACTGATAGGGAGGTAGATATAATAAGACTTAATAAGTCAGGGCAGCTAGGTGGCGCAGTGGATAGAGCACTGGCCCTGGAGTCAGGAGGACCATACTTACTAGCTGTGTGACCCTGGACAAGTCACTTAACCTCAACTGTTCCATACAAAACAAGACTTCATCAGTCTTTCATAAGTCGAATTTAGGGAATGAAGGTAAAGTGAGGAGTCAAAGGTTCTCCTTTCACTCTAGTCTCCTCACATCTAATCCTTCTGCTTATATCCTTAATTCCCTGCCCTCCAACAGAGCATCCCTACAATCTTTGCCTCTCTGCCAACCTCTCCCCATAAATTGGCTCATTTCTTGCTGCCTACAAATACATCCAGGTCTTTCCCATGCTTAAAAGCCCTCACTTCACCAGACTCTGTCCTCAAGCCTTTATCTTCTATTTCTCCTCCCCTTCACAGCTAAATTCCTGGAGAAAGCAGCCTTCTTTTGTTGCCTTTACTTCCTCTCCTTCACTCACTTCTCAAACCCATGGACCCAACCACATCATTCACCTTAACATGCTCCCTCAGAAGTTACCCATGATTTCTTAACTTCCCGCTCAAATGGCTTTTTAAAAATTGGCCTCCCTGCAGCATCTGACAACATTAACTGCTTTCTCCTCCTGGATACTTTCTTCTCTCTGGTTTTTGGACACATTCAGTCAGTCAATAAGCAGTCATTAAGCACTGCTTTGTGCCAGGCACTGTGTCACATGCTGGGGATAGAAAGAAAGGCTTCCCTTCTTGGTTCTCCTCCAGTCTGTCTCTCCACTCTGTCTCAGCTACTTTGCTGGTTAGTCATCTTCGTCATTTTCCCAACTGTGCATTGTACCCCAAGGCTTTGTCCTTGATGCCTTTTTTCTTCTTCCCTCTATAATATCTTGCTTGGTGACATCACCTGATATTAGGGGTTCAATCACCATACATATGCAAATGATTCCCAAATAAACATATCCAACCCTAGTCTGTCATCAGCTACATCACCAACCCCCTGTTAAGAGACTTCAAATTAGATGTCCCACAGGCATTCTGAATGCAACGTGCCCGAGACAGAACTCATTGTATTTTCACTAGACGTTCTTCTCCCTGCAAACTTCCCTATTAAATTCAAGGGGACTTTCTTCCTTCCAATCATCATGTCTAACATTAATATGTCTAAAGATGTTGCAACTGCTATCTTCAAAAAATAGCTGAGTCCACAATGAACAAGAGAACCAGAAGTCATCCACTGATAGTCACGTTAATATTAATCAGTAAACAGAGACAGCTCCTTCCAAAAATTATCCTTGGCATTCAATCTAGAAGCATGAAGATCAAAGGACATTGCCAGTCCTTTACCCTTCCCATTTGCCATTCAGTACTACTATTTAAGGCACAGTCGCAGGACTATGAGGAAAAAGGTTTTAATTTAGAAGACATTTGGAAAAGATGGGGGATATGTTAAGATTAACTGTAGAGGGGCGGCTAGGTGGCACAGTGAGTAAGAGTGCCGGCCTCAGAGTTGGGATGACCCAGGATCGAAACCGGCCTCAGAAAATGAGCACCCACACATAAATAATGACTAGCCATGTAACCTTGAGCAAGTTACTTAACCCCAATTGCTTTAAAAAAAAAGATTAACTGTAGAGTAAGAAATACAAAACAACCCATAAAATCATTGGCCTTTTTGTATATTACCAATAAAACCCAGCAGGAAGATATTCCACTCAAAAAAGAATTCTTTGAGAACTGAGAAAAGATATTCCATTCAAAATTATGACAGAAATATGAGTAATGACTAATGGCCATTTCCCAAAAGACAAGTGATTAAAGAATATTAGCAAACATTTCTCAAAAAAAGAATTACAAAATATTCATAAGAAAAAATGCTCCAAATCACTAATAATAAGAGAAATGCAAATCAAAACAACTTTTAAGGTTTTACTTCACATCCTGCAAATGGGCAAAATAACAAAAAAATGGCAACACTTAATGTTGGAGGGATTATGGAATGATTGGCACACTTAACATATTGTTGGTGGAGCTGTGAAATGGTACAACCACTCTGCCAAACAATTTGGAATTGTACAAATAAAGTGACTAAGATGTCCATAATACCATTTGAACCAGAAATTTCATTATTAGGCTAAGGAATCCATCAATAAAAAGAAAGTTCCCATATACACAAATTAAAGCAGCATTTTTTCTTTTTGTGAGAGCAAAGAACTAGAAACAAAGTAGATGCCCATTGACTGGGGAATGGTTCAACAAGTTCTGGTAGATGAATGTAATCAGATACTATTATGTATGTAGTGAATATAGAGAAGCATGGGAAGATTTACATGAATATATGCAGAGTAAAGTAAGAAGAGCCAATAGGCATAAAAATTCCATCAAACAGAAAGAAAATCATGCACCAAAAAATTAAAAATGAATGTAACAAAATTATAAAGTGAAGTAATACTCAAATGAAGAAATATGAGACAGACTTGACCCATGCCTTCATGGAGGTGAGAAATACATAGGAATTACATACTGCACATGATTTTGGCCTTTTTTCAACATATCAATCAATTTTGCTGATATTTTCCCCATTAAAAAAATATGCTATTTGTCATACAGGATGATTTTCTGTATGCGAGGGAGGAAGAAGGATACTGGGGATAGCTATGATGATAACAAAAACTTAATTTTTAAACAGGCAGAATATATAAAATATCTGAGAGTCCAGCTGCCAAGACACATACAGGGGAAGACAAACTAATCATGTGAAAGACTGAAAGCAAAAGGAGAAGGGAACAGCAGAGGAAAAGATGGATAGTGTCATGGACATAATGAACATGAGTACAGACAAACTTCAGGAGAAAGAGGAGAATGAAAGGGCCTGGTGAGCTATGGGGTCATGAAGAGTTGAATGAGACTGAATGACTGAACAACAACAAAGCTTGTCACACAGCCAAAGTGAGGGATAGACAACCTGACTACTGCTAGTCGTATGATGTCAAGAGAACAAGAAGGCACTTAGAACACTGAGCATTCCACTTATGGAAGATTTATGAGAACGTGAGCAAGAGTCATGGAGAACAAGAGGGCCTAGATGAGCTGCAATCTGCACCACTGTAGTAAACACTCCCCTCAATACATCAGAGACAATCAAGTAACTAACATCATCATAGTTGCTTATTATGTTGATGTATTTTGTGTCTTATATACATTTTATGAAAATAGCCTGGCAATTAAGGCTTTCCACATGTTAGATCTAAGCTGCTTTTCTATAATTACAGGCACACCTCACAGATAGTGCACTTTTTACAAACTGAAGGCTTGTGTAAATCCTGTATTGAGGAAGTCTATCAGTGCCATTTTTTGAATAGTATGTGCTTACATCATGTCTCTGTCACATTTTGGTCATTCTCACAATATTTCAAACTTTTTCATTATTATTATATGTGTTATGGTGATCTGTGATCAATGATTTTTGATTTTACTATTGTAATTCTTTTGGAATGCCACAAACCACACCCATATAAGACTGCAGACTTAATAAATGTTGCATATACTGCTCCATCAACTGGCCATTCCCTGTCTCTCTCCCTCTCCTCTGGCCTCTCTATACTCTGAGACAACAATATTAAAATTAGCCCAATTAATAACCCTACAATGGCCTCTAAGTGTTCAAGTGAAAAGAAGAGTCAATGTGGCAAATTTCATTGCATTATTTTAAGAAACTGCCACAGTCACCCCCAACCTTTAGCAACTCACATCCTAATCAGTCAGCAGCCATTAGCACTGAAGCAAGACCTACCAGCAGATTACAACTTCCTGAAGCTTCAAATGTTGGTAGCATTTTTTAGAAATAAAGTATTTTTAATTAAGGTATGTACATTTTTTTAGACAAAATACTACTGCACACTTAAAAAGACTACAATGTAGTATAAATATAACTTTTAAATGCACTGGGAAACCAAAAAATTCATGATTTGCTTTATTGTGATATTCACTTTATTGCTGTGGTCTGGAACCAAAACCTACAGTATCTCCAAGGTATGTCTGTATTTCACTCTATTCCCCTTCATATGTATTCTATGTTCTGGCCAAAAAGGATTACCAGCTGTTCTGCTTTCCTCCCTTTTCCATGAATTTGCAGATCATCCCACATCCTTAGAACATATTATTTCCTTAACTTCACCTATTAAGATCCCATTCTTCCCTCAAGATTCAACTTGGGTACCATATCCTCTGAAGATAATCTCTTCCTTTTCATGTAGATACATTCATATCATCTATCTATATAAATATATAAGAATACATATGAAATATTAATAAAAGTAATTTTTTAGACACCCATTCCTTTTCCCAGCTTATACCTTTTTATCATTCATTTGGGTGACATAAGGTAGAGTTTGATGTTATTTTTCATATTGATATCCCATACACTACCATAATGTAGGGGTTAGAGAAATACTCATGTAATTGAATGGCTGTTTAAGTTGATCTATCATTATCAATCTGAAGAAAGGTGACAAAAATTTCTGTTGGAGCAACAAGGAAGAATGTGTAAAAGAGGTGTTTTACATAATAAAAGTCATCATTTTGGGAAGATTGAATTTTCTATCTCACCTGTGTCCAATCTATGCTGTTTTTCTTGCTTTTCTTGGTTTACTTGTTGAACAGTTCGATCCAAATCTACGCCTTGTAGCTTAGCAGCTTGTTGTGCAATTTTTCGTTCAACATCTCTAAGCTCCATCTTAAAAATAAAAGTTATTTCATTAAAAAAATTTGTACAATTTAGTGAATGCATTCTGTTATTCAGAATCTTCAAAATGAATATAAACAGAACAGGTACTGTGCTAAGTGTAGGTACTAGAAGTAGGGTAGCACTGAGAAATGCCTCTAGTAGAAGGTGAGGTTTAAACTGAGTCTTGCAGAAAGCCAAGCAGCAGAGGTAGGGGGAGGAGCATTTCAGGCATGGGAGATAGAGTGAAAACAGATGGAGCCAGGAGACAGTGTCAGGTGCAAAGAATAGCAAGAAGACCAGTGAAGTTGGATGGTGGAGTAGGTAGAGGGGAGTAAAGAGTAAGAGGACTAGAAAAACAGGAAGGGGCCAGATTGTGAAAGGTTGTAAAAGCCAAGAAAAGTATTTTATAGGGAGCCACTGGAGGGTGATCTAGGGGGTGGGGAAACATGGTCAGACCTCCATTTTAGGAAAATCTAGCAGTTAAACAGAAAATGATTAGAGTAAGGAGACACTTAAGGGAGACCAACCAGTAGGCTACTGTAATAGTCCAGCTATGAGGGGATGATGGCCTACATCAGGGTGGCAGAGGCTGTGTGAGTAGGGAAGGGCCATAAATAAACGTTGTGAAGGCAGAAATGACAAGATTTGACAACAGACTGGATATGGGTGTTGACAGAGAATAAGGATTAATAACAATAATAACACTTAGGTTTCAAGCCCAGGTAACTGGGAGGTTGATGGTACCCCAAAAGTAATAAAGGAATTAGGAAGGGGAGAGGGTTTGAGGAAAAAGATAATGTATTTGGATATATGAGTTTGAGATATCTACAGGATTATCTGGTTCAAGATGTCCAAAAGGAAACTGATAATGTGAGATAGGAGCTCAGGAGCAAGACTAGGCCTAGATATAGAGGTCTCAGAATCATTCACATAGAGACTGTGCTCATGGGAGCTGGTACGACTGCAAACAAGATGGCAGAGAGGGGAGAAGACCCAGGACAGATCCTTGGGGGATCCCACACGACCATAACCTAGACAAAGATGTAGCAAAGAAGACTGAGAAGGAATAGACAGGTAGAAGAAAAGCCAGGAAGAAGGAATGTCACAAGATCGTGAAGTAAAAGCAGGAAATTCCGTGAGCTCCAGCCACAACCACCTCCAATGCCTGTAAAATATGACTCTAAACAAATTTTAGAGCTACAGAACCCACAAAGTGACAGAGAGAAACAAATCTCCCTTTGAAGGCAGCCTGGCAGGTGGACAGGAAGGGTCTACCACACCAACCTGGAAGCCAAGCGCAGTCCCACATGAGACACAGTCCCAGACCAGGGGTGGCCTGACCAGCAGAACAGACAGGGCAGAGCAGACTTCAGGAGAGTGAATCACCAGTAGCTGTGGCAGTTTCCAGACTTCTCAACCCATAAGCACCAAAGAGAGAGTAATAGGTCAGTGGGGAACTCTGTTGGAACTGGGTGAGTGAAGATAATGGTCCGGCCCCTGACCCCAGAGTGAGAGGCAGCAGAGGTGTGGTGGCTACAGCTGCTGCCACATGGTTGCCTCCAGACCTCCTGGCCTTCAGATTGGAGGGGGACCAAGCACCAGTAAGAGGGCAATTGTTCTTGCTTTGACCTGCATGGATCTGGATTGTGGTCTTGGGTGGTGGTCCAGGAGTGACAAATACCTGCGTGCCAGAGACTGCAGTGGCTGTAGAGAGGGCACCCTCCTCAGACCTCTGACAACATTTTTGAAAACCACAGCAATTTGGGACAAAGTTCTCCCCACTCTGGAAGCAGAGTTCTACCATGGCAAAGAGCTCACAAGTCAAGCAATTGGCTGGCAAGATGAGCAAGAAGAGGAATTGCAACCAGACCACAGAATCGTTTTGGGGGGACAAAAAGGATCAAAACATGGAACCAGAAGAAGTCAATGAAGTCCAAACTCCTGTGTCAAAAGCTTCTAAGAAAAACATGAACTGGTTACATGCCATGGAGGAGCTCAAGAAGGATTTTGAAAATCAAGTAAGAGAAGTGGAGGAAAAATTGGGAAGAGAAATGAGAATGATACAAAAAAATCATGAAAAGCAAGTCAACAGCTTTCTAAAGGAGACCCAAAATAATACTAACTCAAATGGCAAAAGAGGCCCAATGAGGAGAATGCCTTAAAAAGCTGAATTTGCCTGATGGAAAAAGAATCTCAAAAGCTCACTGAAGAGAATAATTCCTTCAGAATTAGATTGGAGCAAATGGAAGCTAGTGACTTTATGAGAATTCAAGATACTATCAAACAGATCCAAACAAATGAAAAAAAAAATAGAAGGCACTGTGAAATATCTCACTGGAAAAACCACTGACCTGGGAAATAGATCCAGGAGAGATAATTTAAAAATTATTGGACTACCTGAAAGCTACGGCCAAAAAAAACCCTAGAAATCATCCTTCAAGAAATTCTCAAGGAAAACTGCCCTGATGTTTTAGAACCAGAGGGCAAAATAGAGGTTGAAAGAATTCACCAATCATGTCTTGAAAAAGATCTCAAAAAGAAAACTCCTAGGCATATTATAGCCAGGTTCTGGAGTTCCCACATCAAGGAGAAAATATTACAAGCAGCCAAGAAGAAACAATTTGAATATTGTGGAAACACTATCTATCAGGATAACATAGGATCTGGCAGCTTCTACATGGTGGGACTGAAGGGCTTGGAATATGATATTCTGGAGGTCAAAGGAGCTGGGATTAAAACCAAGAATCACCTACCCAGTAAAACTGAGTATCATGTTTCAGGAGAAAATATAGTCATTCAAAGAAACAAAGGACTTTTAAGCATTCTTGATGAAAAAACCAGAGTTGAATAGAAAATTTGACATTCAGATACAAGAAGCAAGAGAAGCATGAGAAGGTAAACAGGGAAAAAGTTGAACAATTTACATTCCTACATGGAAAAATGATAATTGAAACTTATGAAATTTTTCTCAGTATGAGAATAGTTGAAGGGAATGTGTGTGTGTGTGTGTGTGTGTGTGTGTGTATATGTATATGTATCTATGTATACATATATATGTCTATATAGGAGGGTATATAGGTATATGAATACATATGTGAGTGTGTGTATATATGTGTACATGTATACACAGACTGAGGGCACAGGACCAATTGAATAGGAAGGGATGATACTTAAAAGGTGAAATTGAGAGGTGAGAGAAGAATATAATGAGGGGAGATGGGGAGAGACAGAATGGGATAAATTATCTCACATAGAAGAGGCAAAGGAAAACTGTTACTATGGAGGGGAAGAACAGGAAGGCAAAAGGAAATGGGTCAACCTTACTCTCATTGAATTTGGCTTAGGGAGGGAATGACATACACACTAAACAGGGTATCTCACTCTACAGGAGAGTGGGGGGGAGGGGATGAGAGGTGGGATGATGGAAGGGAGGACAGGTTGGGGGGGAGGGAAGTTAGAAGCATACACTAATGAAAAGGGAGAGGGTCAAAGTAGAGAATAGAACAAGTGGGGGGATGGAATAGGATGGAGGAAAATATAGTCAGTCTTTCCCAATATATCCACTATGGAAATGTTTTGCATAGCTACACATGTACAACCTATATTGAACTGCTTATCTTCCCAGTAGGGGTGGGTGACGAGGGAGGAAGGGAAAGAATCTGGAATTCAAAATTTTAAAATCAAATGCCTAAAAAAAATATATATATATATATATATATATATATATATTTACATGCAACTGGGAAATAAGATATACAGGCACTGGGGTACAGAGATCCATTTTGCCCTACTAGAAAGTAGGAGCGGAGGTGGGGGAGGATATAAGAGAGAGCAGATTGGGGGAGGGGATATACAGTGGGATAGCTGTTTTGGGGTGGTGGGTAGGGGAAAGATGGGGAGAAAATTTGCAACACAAAATCTTGTGGAAACGAATGATGTAAACTAAAAATAAACATAAAATTTAGTAAAAAAAAAAAAAGGATTTTAAAAATCAAGTAAGTAGAGGAAAAATTAGGAAGAGAAATGAGAATGATGAAAGAAAATCATGAAAAGCAAGTCAACAGCCTGCTAAAGGAGACCCAAAAAAATACTGAAAAAAAAAAAAAACCTTAAAAAACAGACTAACTCAAATGGCAAAAGAGGCTCAAAAAGCCAATGAGGAGAAAAATGCCTTAAAAAGCTGCATTGCCCAGATGGAAAAGGAATTTCAAAAACTCACTGAAGAGAATAACTCCTTCAAAATTAGACTAGAGCAAATGGAAGCTAATGATTTTATGAGAAATCAAGATATTATAAAACAGATCCAAACAAATGAAAAAATAGAAGGCAATGTGAAATATCTTACTGGAAAAACCACTGACCTGGAAAATAGATCCAGGAGAGATAATTTAAAAATTATTGGACTACCTGAAAGCCATGACTAAAAAAAGAGCCTAGAAATCATCCTTCAAGAAATTCTCAAGGAAAATTGCCCCGATATTCTAGAACCAGAGGGCAAAATAGAAATTCAAAGAATTCACCGATTGCCTCTTGAAAAAGATCCCCAAAAGAAAACTCCTAGGAATATCATAGCCAAATTCCAGAGTTCCCAGGTCAAGGAGAAAATATTACAGGCTGTCAGGAAGAAATAATTTGAGTATTTATGGAAACACAATCAGGATAACGCAAGATCTAGCAGTTTCTACATTAAGGGATAAAAGGGCTTGGAATATGATATTCTGGAGGTTAAAGGAGCTAGGATTAAAACCAAGAATCAACTATCCAGCAAAACTGAGTATCATGTTTCAGGGGAAAATAAGGTCATTCAATGAAATAGGGAACTTTCAAGTATTCTTGATGAAAAAAAAAAACAAAGCTGGACAGAAAATTTGACTTTCATATACAAGAAGCAAGAGAAGCATGAGAAGGTAAATAGGAAAAAGAAATTATAAAGAACTTATTAAAGTTGAACTATTTACATTCATGCATGGAAAAACGATAATTGTAACTCATGAGACTTTTCTCGGTATGAGGATAGTTGAAGGGAATATATATGTGTGTATATATATGTATACATACATATATGTATGTATAGGAGGGTGTATGTGTGTATAAATTCATATGTGAGTGTGTGTATACGTATGTACATGTGTACATAGACAGAGGGCGCAGGATCAGTTGAATAGGAAGGGATGATATCTAAAAAATAAAATTAAGAGGTGAGAGAGGAATATAATGAGAAAAGGAGAAAGGGAAACATTGAATAGGGTAAATTATTTCATATAAAAGAAGCAAGAGAAAACTTACAATGGAGGGGAAGAGTAGGATGGTGAAAGGGAATGGGTCAAACCTTGGGTCAATGGGTCAATACTCTCATTGCATTCAGCTTAAGGAGAGAATGACACACACTCATTTGGGTATCTTACCCTACAGGAAAGTAGGGGGGAAGGGGATAAGAGGAGGGATGACAGAAGGGAGGGCAGATTGGGGGAGAGGGTAGTTAGAAGTACAGATCGGGAGAGAAGGTAGTTAGCAGCAAACACCTTTGAAAACAGACAGGGTCAAAGCAGAAAATAGAATGAGTGGGGGATAAGGATAGGAGGGAAAAATAGTTAGTCTTCCACAATATAACTACTATGGAAACGTTTTGTGTAACTACACATGTACAACCTATACTGAATTGCTTATTTTCCCAGTGGGGGTAGGTGAGGAGGGAAGGGAAAGGATCTGGAAATCAAAGTTTTAAAAACAAATTTTTTAAAAAATTGT
Source organism: Gymnobelideus leadbeateri (assembly GCA_011680675.1). NCBI lineage: Eukaryota > Metazoa > Chordata > Mammalia > Diprotodontia > Petauridae > Gymnobelideus > Gymnobelideus leadbeateri. The sequence continues at coordinate 223,654 of WOXC01007461.1, read as the reverse complement.
TTTTTACTTGCAACTGGGAAATAAGATATATAGGCACTGGGGTATAGAGGTCCATGTTGCCCTACTAGAAAGTCAGAGGGGAGATGAAGAAGGATATAAAAGAGAGCAAATTGGGGGAAGGGGTACTCATTAGGTTAGCTATCTTGGAGTAGGGGGTAAGGGAAAGACAGGGAGAAAATTTGTAACTCAAAATCTTGTGGAAATGAATGTTGAAAACTAAAAATAAATTTAAAAAATTAAAAAAAAAAGAAGGAATGTCATAAAATCCTAGAGAGGACAGAATAGATGGTGAACAATCGTGTTAAAGACTGCTGAGATCAAAAAGGATGAGGATTGAGAAAAGGATATTAAATTTGGCCATTAAGAGATCACTGGAAACTATGGCAAGAGCAGTTTCAGTTGAATGGGAAGGTCAGAATGCAGGAGTTTTGTAGAGGGAGAGAAGAAAAAGTGGAGGCACCAATGGTATACGACTTTCTCAAGGAGTGTAGCCACAAACAAGTAGAGAGATATAGGCTGGTTCTAGAATGACAGTCACGGTCAGTTTACTACTAGGCTTTCCATGAAGCCTTTCAGTTTGGTAAAACCTGCTAGAGCTTATACTCTGATGGCATAACTCATAGACCCATGGTTTAAAAAAATTTAACTAATTTTTAGGAAATTAAGCTAATGAGACAATAAAAATGATAGTAAATATAAATGTTAGTAAATAAAAGTGTAGTGAGGAATGCAAATGACATACAAAGGAAAATACAGAAATGAAAAGGAAGTTGACTAATATTTGTTAACAACTTGAAGGAATTTTCATTTTTATACAGAGCAAAACCAGACTACAACAATGAAGTTCTCCTTTCTAATTCTGATTTTGATGTACTGCTCACCTTTCCTCTTTAATTTTAAGTTAACTCACCAAATACCCAAGTATTGTAACCCCTTCATTTTCTAACAGATTCTTTTAAATTTGAAGATGTCATTTCTTCATCCATAACATTTCATATTTCCTAAAAAAGATGCCTAACACCATGTGGAAATTATAAAGCAATGGCTATGAGGATAAATAGCAAGTATAATGCACTGTAAACCTTCTTATTGAGCTCATGCTATGTGTAAGACTGTTGCAAGAAGACATTTTTATAAGACTTTCCTAGCAAAAAGTCAATCATTTAAGTATTTCCATTTAAAATCACACCATGTTGGCCACCTCTTCCTCATATAAAATCTATTTATAATCAGCTGCTGGAAAAGGTCAATGGATTGAATAAGGGAATTGAAGAACAAGATGAAAAATTGGTAAGAGCAAATCAAAAGGTTAACTTGAGGGACCAATGTGCCTGCAAGTTAATGGATGAAAATTGATGAGAATGATGAGGAATGATGACCAGGAAAGGAAACGATAAAAACCATAAAACTATAAAAAAATTCTTTTTTTTTTTTTTTTTGCTTTTTTGGAGGAGGGAAGGTAGGACAATTGGGGCTAAATGACTTGCCCAATGTCACATGGCTGGTAAGTATTAAGTGTCTGAGGTCAAATTTGAACTCAGGTCCTCCTGACTGCAGGGCTGATGCTCTATTCACTGCGCCACCCCTAAAAAATTCTAGATAAGTATTATCATGCCCTCCAAAAACAACTCTACATACCTGTAACCTTTCCATGATAGTAACATCTGTTAAACATGCTTTAGCACTTTCCTCTTCAGGCATTATAGTACCTAAGAGAGTCTCTTGTTCTTCTATTTCACCCTTAAGATGCTGTATATCCCTGTTCACATTCTGTAGTTTATTCCTCAATTCTGGTATTTCTCTTTCCTTCAAATCAATTATGTTTTGTCTTGATGAAAAAAACAAACAAACACACACAAAACTCTAAAATTATATTCAACATACACTTACTAAGTTCTGTACTATATGCAAAGCATTGTGTTAAATTTCTATTTTTAATATTGAAAGTATATTTTAAGCTGTTAGTGATACCTGATACTATGGTCATTTCCTAATATATAAAAAAGAAAAACAGTAAAGCAAAACCATCAAACACGACAACCACATCAAACCATATATGCAACATTCTTCACCTAGAGTCTCCCACCTTTCTATAGAAAGGAGGGACATGGTGTTCCATCATTTTTGGGACCAAGTGATCATTACAGTAAATCAGAATTTGGCTCTTTCAGCATTGTGGTCACTGTGTATACTGTTCTTCTTTTCTGTTTTCCTAGTTAAGATTTATTTTCAAGTAAAGGTTTCTAATGAAGCCATGCACAGAAGACAGAGGAGTACCCCAAATGCCAAGTCAAACTCCTTTTATAATGAACAAAGTGGGATTACTCTATCACTCTCTCATACACACTACAATAATTCATATTTTTTGGGCATAGCCTGTTGTAACAAGCTGTCTCTGCTCTCCACATCTATAATCTTTCATGATAGAATCTTCTATGCAGGAAACTTTTACTATGTGGGTATGAGTAGGGAAAGCCTGGTGACTCCCTGTCCATGACATCAGAGGCAGGAAACAAGTCAGATGCCCAGAGCAATCCTTCTCTCTATAAAACCCCTCATCTTCCACTGTATCACTAAATAGATCTGTGGAATGGAGATGGGAACCCAGCTGAGCCACATACATCAACTAAATTTGCCTCTTCACAACTCACACCCATTGTTCCTAATCCTACCTAAAAGAACAAATTAAAGCTTTCTTCCACACAACAGCCCTTCAAATACTTGAAACTGTGTCCTTCCTAATATGTCTTCAATCTAAACATTCTCACTTCCTTCAAGAAATACTACTATGGCCATGATATCAAGGTCTTTTACTATCCTCATCATTATCCCCTGGACATCTTCTATTATAAATGTCCTTCAGTAGACACTGACATAAACATAAAACATAGGAGTCAGAAAATAAAACTTTAGATGTGGTCTGACCATAGCAGAGCACAGAAGGGTTAGTCCTTGACACAGCCTCATTAAGTGCAGTCTTAAGATTGAATTAGCTCTCTCTTATACCGACCCTACAGTTTTGATACTCAATACCTTCTCAACTAACCCTCAATTACCTGTCTCCTTTGACTGGAGGCCTAGAGGGCAGAGCTTAAACTTCTCCCAAAGCCTTTCTTTATAAAGGGCTTAACAAGTTTCCTAGTAACTCCATTTTCTATCAGCAGGTCTGCTTGGCTACAGGGAGCACTATGCCTCAGTGTCCAGTACCCCAAGATGGATGTTTCCCCCTACCTCCCAGCTTTTCAGCTTCCTTTTGTATGTTGTCTTCCCCCATTAGATTGTAAGCCCCTTGAAGGGAAGGACTGTCTTTTCTTATTTGTATCCCCAGCACTTAGCATAGTGCCTTGCCCATAACAGATGTTTAATAAATGTTTATTTAATTTAATAATAGTCCACTAAAAGTCACAGATCATTTTTAGATAAACTGCTATCTAGCCAGTACTCTCCAAACTCATACTCATAAAGTTAATTTTTTGAACCCAAGTAGACAACTTTACATCTAAAAAGAAGCATGATTTAATAAATAGGGTGAAGGACTTGTCAGGAAGACTTAGGTTGAAAGATGTGTGACCCTGGATGAGCCAGGTAACCTCTCCCAGCCTCAGGTTCCATATCTGTAACATGGAAGTCATTTTACCTGTTGCACTTATCTCTCTGAATTGTTGTGACACGAAAATGAGAAAATGTAAAATGCTTCATAAGTTTCCTTTCTTACTGTAACATACTGATTTAAGATTTGCTAAGTGTTTACACACAGTAGCTCATTTGAACTTTACAATAACCCTATGAGGTAGATACTATAGGTATTATAATCACAGAGCTGGAAAAAAACCTCAGCAGATCTAGTTCGACCCACATTTGAAAAGGAACTTCTACTACAATATACCCAACCAGACACAGCAAAATGATAGTTCAGCCTTTGCCAGAAGAACTAGGTGGTAAGTGACAAAACTGCCTGTACAAGGCTGAAGTGCCACAGCATGGGTCTGAGACCATTCCTTGCTCTTGAGCTCAGCCTCAGTCCTCTTTCAGTCCCTGGCTTGGAATGGTCTCAGCTGAGTGACTATAGCATGCTTCTTGACAGATTCTATCCCTAGTATCTATAAAGCTCTCTGTCACCCCATGCTCACCCGGGTCAGAAACATGACTCTTTGTGACTTTCTCATGGACTTCCCAATCGTGATTTGGTCTGGTGAATTTTCTAGATTTGTTTGGAGCTTTTTGTTTCATTTTGTTTTGTGGTGGGGTGGAGTCTGCTGGGGGAGACAGGAGGGGAACCTTGCTGTATTTCTTCCTGCTACTCTGCCATAGTAAGCTCTTAATAAAAAGCTTGTTAACCTGACTTTCATTTTGCAAAAATATACCCCCTAGAAACAACTCTGAAGAATTCAGTGTAAAAGTTTATCTGTTTCAAGACTACTTTAAGAACTTACCACTAAGAAAGGTTTACTTTTGAAAAAATAAATTTCTTTTAACAATAAAAGTAACAGCACAAGGCAATGAACACCAGTCTGTTGAATTCACTACAATACCTAATACTTTATTCTGGACAAAAAAAAAAAAAAATATATATATATATATATATACATATATATATATATATATATAAAAAATTTAATTTTTCATCTCAACTTTATTTTAGAAAGGACTAGCTAACAAACACTTGGTCTGGATGGGTGAATTTTGATACTTAAAGTGCTACTATAAGAAGAATGTTTGGTTTTATTATTTTTTTTACCTTATTGGTTTAAGCCCCATCATTTCATCACGCCTTTTTTCCCTTCTCTTCAGCTCAGATTCTGTTGACTTGAGTTTGTCTGGAGCAAGGCGAAGCTTGGATTGCAAATCACTTATCACATCTTGTAGTTCAGCCTCTGTCTGAAAGACTCTTTGACATACAGGGCAACATGACTGGTTTTCGTCAGTTAGCTGAGTAATAAACTGAGAGTAAACTGCTGTGGCTCCAGCAAGCATTGCTGTTTTTAAGAAAGGAAAATAAAATTTTCTAAATTTGGTATTTAATAAATCTAAAGAAGACATATCAAAATTGTCCTCTTTTCTATAACGAGTATGACTGTTTATAATTCCTTGAATGAATACACTATTAAAAGGCCTCAGTTTCCTCAACTATATAATACGGATGATAATAATTGCACTTATCTCACATAGTTGTTTTGAGGATCAAATGAAATATTTGTAAAGCATTTAGCACAGTCCTGGGCATATGTAGGTAATACATAAATGCTTATTCCTTTCCCTTCCCCCAAAATTCACTTACTTAAATTTCCTTTTATCAAAGATTCCTAAATATCATTTGTATAAATTACTTTTCTGATTTAAGGAAAAAGTATGATGAAGGGAATTCTAAGCACATTTTTAAATGGTCCAAAAATTATAAATTTAACCTCGTTGTTTAGAAGATTTTTCAATTTCATCCATTAGTTTGTCCAAATCACTTTCAAAATCTTGACTCCCACAAACATCAAATAATTTGTCTTCATATTTGGACAACTGTTCTTCCTTCTGCTTGAGTTCATTATTGATGTGATTTTTATTTTGTTCTGCTGAAGCTAGTTCTTTACTGAAATAGAAATGGATCAGCTTTTAAAACATGAGCTGTGTTCTTAAAACACGTAAAAAAGAAATAGAATAATTTAAGATATGTGGTTAAAAACTGAATCAAAATAATTCTCTTTCCACAAAAAATATATATACATATATCAAAGAAAATATGACAAAGAGCTAAAAGAATATAAAAATAACTAAGAGAACACTCATTGATAGTGTGGAGGCTGAACAAGACAGGCAAAAATGTGTTACTAAGCATTATAAATAAAAATGAAGTTAGTGACTAAAGCTGGTATATAGGCAGGTAACTTCAACAAAGCTTGATAAGCACTTGGTCAGGTTAGTAAGTAAAAGATTTTAGTACATAGGACAGAGCAAACAGATCTAGTGAATCAGGCAATTAACAAGCATTTATTGTCAACTAGAGTGGTTTTTGTATCATGGACCCTTCAGCAGTCTGGTGAAAATTATGGACCCTTTCCAGAATAATGTTTTTAAGCAACTGAAAGAAATGCTAGATTTTGGTTAGAGGCTAGTAAAAAGAAAAATGTAATTTTTTTTCCCATCCAGGTTTAACCCCTGGTCTACTCTGTGACATGCACCGTGCTGGGTGCTAGAGATACAAAAACAAAAATGAAACGGTCCCTCTTCCTAAGGACAACAAAGTCACACATAAATATATAAAGAGTAAATAACCCATCTATAATCTCTTACTAGGCCTAGCTCAAGGAGACCAAAAGAGAAAAAGCATCTACACGTAAAAAAAATTGTAGCAGCTCTTTTTGTGGCAGTAAAATGAAAATTAAGGAGGTATACATCTATTGGAGAATGTTGAAATAAGCTATGGGATATAAGTATAAAGGAGGATTAATACAGTGTAAGAAATTATTAAATGGATGGTTTCAGAGAAACCTAGAAGACCTGTATTAACCAATACAGACTGAAATGAGCAGAAGAGAACAATTTATACAATATCATTGTTTAAAACACCATCTTTCAAAGACCTGATAAGTCTGATCAATGCAAGGACCAATAATGAATCCAGAGGACTGAAGAGGAAGCTCCCTCTTAACAGAGAGGTGATAGACTCAAGATGTAGAATAAGATGTACTTTTTCATACACAGTGAATGTGGCAATTTGTTTTGCTTGACATGCATATTTTTCATAAGGCTTTTTTTTCCCTTTTGCTTCCAAAAGAGAGGAGGGGAGGAAAGGTCACTGAGATATCTTTTTTTTAAAAACAGAACATAACGAAGGTCAGAAATAAGAATACACATGTAAGACAACTTCAAAAGCAACAAGTTAACTTTATTATATACTTAAAAAGAAAAGATATATATATATATATACACACACACACACACATATATATATGTATAATAGAGACCTGCAGTTCCATATACAATCCCCCTTTTCTGTGCTAGCATAGATAGACATGCCCATTTTATTTGTTTTAGGTGTTTTTTTGGGGGGGAGGGGTAAGATTAAGAGTAAAAATAAATTTAAAAAATAAATTCAAAATAAATACAAGGTGTTTTAAGAAGATATCAGCACCTTGGGGGTAAGGGATCAAGAAAGGCTTCATATAAAAGGTAGTGCTTTAGCTAAGTTTTGAAAGGAGTAAGGGAATCAGGAGGGAGTACATTCCAGGTATATGGGGATAACCAGTGCAAAGGCACAGACAGGAGAAATGGAGTACTACTTGAGAAGAACAAGAAGGACAGTTTGGCTGGACCATAGTGTGTGTGCATCAGAGTAATATAAAATGAGTCTGGAAAGGCAAATGGGGCAAGACTGTGAAAGGCCTTAAATACCAAAAAAAACAAAAGAGTATATAATTAATCCTAAAAGCAATCAGAGGCCACTGGGGATGACATGCTCAGACCTACACTTAAGGAAAACACTCTGGCAGCTATGTGGAGAATGAACTGGAGTGGGTGAGATTTCAATAAGGGAGACTCATTAGCACTCAACTGCAACAGTCCAGGAGAAACAAAGGATTGAGGCACTGGCTATGTGGGTAGGTAGAAATCGTCAGATACAAGAAATGTCGAGGGGGAATAAATATCAAGACTTGACAATTGATTGAATATGTAGGATGAGGAAATCTGAGGAGGCTGTGAACCTGGGAGACTGGAATCATGATGATTCTCTCAATTAAAACAGGGAAGTTCTGAATAGGGTCGTGTTTGCAGGTAAAGATAATCTTATTTTGGATATGTTGAGGTTAAGATGTCTATGGGACACCCAGTTTGAAATGCCCAATAAGCAACTCATGATGTGGGACTAGATTTCAGGAGAAAGACTGAGACTGAACACATTGATCTGTGAGTCACAGAGATCTCTACACAGAGATCTCTACACAGAGATGATAATTAAAGCCATGGAAGTCAATGAGGTTAGTAAGAGAGAGAATATAGTAAGAAAGCAGTATAAAGGACAGAGCCTTGTGCTATGCACACTTAGGGGACGTCGTACGGATGATTCAGAAGAGTAAGGAGGAGTCAGATAGGAAGAGAACCAGGAGGAACGAGTGTCATATCAGATCAGAGAGTATCCAGGAAGACAGTATGGTCAGCAGTATCAGATACAACAAAGATCAAGAAAGGTAAGGACTGAGAAAAGACCATCAAATTAGGCAACTAAAAATCATTGTTAAACTTGGGAAAAAGCAGCTTCAGTGGAGTGACAAGACTGGAAATTAGACTGCAAAGTGTTGAGAAGTGAGAGAGAGGAAAGGAAGTGGAAGCAACATGTATAAACAGCCTTTTTCTAGGAGTGTGACTGAGAATTTTTCCAAGATACAGAATGAGAACTTGAAGGAATGGTAGCTCTAATGAAGGTTTAACATCCTAACTTAGCCAACTTAGGACGAGAGAAATCAAGAAGCTAAAACAAGAAAGTGTCCGGTCCAGGGCAGTTCAAGACTCTCAAGTTCAGACACAGCAATGGCCATCTCAATTTTAAGAGGCCTCAGAACCTGCTGGTGCCTGGTTCCCCTTTTTCCCTTGACCCTGAGGTTGAATCCTCAAGGTATGAAGAAGGCAGCAAGGAGGGAAGAAGTTCTATATCCTCAGCACATGGAGACTTGAAAGGGTATGAGATCCTTAGAGTTCTTGGGGCTCTTGGGTTTGCTGGAGGCCTCAGGTTAGATGTAATATAAAAATAGCCTATTATAACAATGTTTTTGTAATTTACCAAAAACAAGCAAAAAAACTTTTATGAGGGACCAGTCACCCATATACACAATAATATGTAGCATTTATTAAAAAGTATCCCTTATTAGGCATAAAAACTAGTAATGAAAATATTATGAATCTGATTTTCTTGGTCTCAAACAGCTGTACAAGAATTCATAGGGAAAACAGAACAAATCATCACTACTTGCCTATGCAACTCCATATATTCATATATATAGATATGAGTATATAGGGATAAGAACTAGACCTGTGATTTCACTGGCATAGATAACTTCCAAGTGAGGAAACTCTTTCCATCAATGCAAGCTGGCCCCCCTTTTGAAATACAGTCTTAAGAGACTGCCTCTAGCAGTGAGAGATTAAGGGACTTGCCCTGGGTCACATAGCCAGTATGCGTCAGAGTCAGAGCCTCAAGGAAAGCCCTCTTTATCTACCTCACCTTACTGCCTGCTTTTCAATACATGAATATATACAATTTGCAAAATACAAAAATATCCTATCGAATGTGTCAAAATAAGAGAAAACGTGGTGTGAGTGGGGAGATGATGCTACACTAGGAGTCAGGAAGACTTGGGTTCAAATACCGCCACAGACACTAGCTAGCTGACCCTAGGAAAGTCACCCGACAGCTCCTCATCTTTAAAGTAGGAACAAGAAGTGCCTACCTCACAGAGTCAGCCTGAAGATGAAATGACATGATGTGCCTCAAGCACTTGGCAAATCTTAAGATGCTATATGATGTCAACTATTAAAATATGCATTTCACTGCAATAACTGATTTTAGGAACAATTTTTAAAAACTGGTCCAGTATAAAAAAAAGACTCTATAATAAGTATCAAACGAATAACTACTTACTTAAATTTGGCAAGTCTGTCTCTTGTCTGATTAATTTCTTTAGATTTACTATGAAGCCAGTCTTCAAGTTGCTTTTTGTTGGGAAAATAGCCTAACAATGAAGTTAATTCATCATTGTGTCTAGATTTTATTTTTCTTATTTGTTCATCTTTGTCAGCCTGTGGAAAAAAAATTAAGACCCTCATTTTTTTTTTTAAGCAATTGGGGTTAAGTAACTTGCTCAAGGTTACATGGCTAGTCATTATTTATGTGTGGGTGCTCATTTTCTGAGGCCGGATTTGATCTTGGGTCATCCCAACTCCGAGGCCAGCACTCTTACTCACTGCGCCGCCTAGCCGTCCCTTTTAGGGCAATTGGGGTTAAGTAACTTGCCCAAGGTCACACGGCTAGGTTTTTGTTTGTGTGGGTTAAGTGTCTGAGGCCGGATCCGAACTCAGGTCCTTCTGGCTCCAGGGCCGGCGCTCTACTCACTGCGCCACCTAGCCGCCCCACCTCATTATTTTTTAATGGAAATGCATCTGACAGTTTTGATATGTCAATTATGACATTAAATGAAATATCATTCTCTCAGTTACTAAGTGGATTGGACCTGTGATTTCACTGGTATAGGGACCTCCCAAATGAGGAAACTCTTAGCTCCCAACAGAGGACATCTTCTCTGCAGCTTATAGTCTCTGGAAAATTGCCTATAGCCCCCTGAGGCAGTAGTTTTGTTTTTGCCCATGGTCACAGATCATACAGCCAGTATTTGTCAGAAGTGAGAAATGAAGCCAGGGATTCCTGGCTTTGATGCTATCTCTCTATCCACTACAATACACTGCCTCATCAGTTACTAACGCCAAACAAAAATTTCAATACTACATTAATATCACCAGAATTAAGATACAATACTTTGTCTCTGGTCAGCATTTCCATCTGGGTTCTTGCTGTAGTGTGGAGGTTTAATTGTTCCATCTCCTGGTCTAATTTACGAAGGCTTCTGTCCAGGTCGCCTTTTTCCCGTAGTAGTGCTGGCACTTCTTCTTTCAGGGCTGCTACATTACTGTTTTCCTCTGCCTTGCCAAGTTCAAGTTCCTAAGGAAAAAAAGCAGCACAAATTTACCTTCTGAGCAGTAGCAAATAACAAGAAGTTGGAAAATCCATTGGAAAGTTATTGAGCACTAAAAGAGGCAGAAACATCTAGGTTTGACCAAAAACATTCTCCATGCCAACTGAGGAGACTCTACAGACTCATAGGATGTGAACAATTGGCCAAACCACATGTAAGGAACATGCTGTGTGTATTTTGGTGACAATTTCATGAAGAATATTCCCACCAGAAAGACTACTAAGAAAATAAACCAACAGGCCCAAAAGAGAGTGGAGAAAAAAAGAATATCCTTGACACCATGTCCCATCCTGCCCTTCTTTTGCCAGGCTCTGACAGAGGGACAAGGCCAGCCCTTCCTCCTGTGTCCTTGATACCACACACTCCTATGCTCTGCAGCATACTGTATCAGCAGTCATCTCCAATCTTCATCCTCTCTCTAACTACTGGGTTTCTCACTAATCCCTTAAAACATGCCAAGATTATTAAAAAAATCTTCACGAGATGCCACCAACCCCTCAAGCTATCATTCCGTATCTCTCTTTCCTTTCTCAGCCAAACTCCTTGGACAGAGCTGTCTATACTTGCCTTCCTCACCTCCCTTTCTTTCTACTAACTCTTGAACCTTTTGCAACCTGGCTTCTGAGACTTCATCACTGAACTGAAACTACTTTCTCCAACAAGTCTCTTAGCTGCCAAACAGGATCTTTGCTAAACCCTCGCCTTTCTCAGACTACTGGGCACATGGGACGCTGCTGGCCACTGTTTCCTCTGCATTTCTGGGGCGCCAGCCTCTCCGGGTTCTCCCCTTGCCTGCGTGACAGCTTCTCTGTCACTTTCACCAGCTCATTACCTATGCTGCATCCCTCGACTGTGTGTGTGCCCCAAGACCTTACATAAGACCCTCTTTTCTTCCCTTTACAAGTCTCTCTCTCAGTGACTCCATTGGTTCACATGGTCTAACTATCAGCTCCATGCAGATGACTAAGAGATCTGTATGTCTGTTCCTGGTCTCTCCTCTGAGTCTCAGTCCCACATCACAAACTGCCTACTGGATAGTTTAGACTGGAGGTCCCAGAGACACTTCCAACTCAACATGCCCAGAACACATTCTCCGTCTTTCACTCTAAATCTCCTCGTCTCCCAAACTTCACTTTTTCTGTTGAAGACATCACCATTCTTCTAGTCTTCCAGCTTTGTCACTTCAGCATTATCTTCGATTCATTATTTACCTTCACCCCAGCTCACACGGTCCCCAACTTGGTTGAGGCCCCTATTACCTCTCAGCTAGATTATTATTATTATTATTATCATTATTAATATTATTATTTTGCCTTTTGGAGGGCAATTGGGGTTAAGTAACTTGCCCAAGGTCACACAGCTAGATTTTTGTTTGTTTGTGTTAAGTGTCTGAGGCTGGATCTGAACTCAGGTTCTTCTGACTCCAGGGCAGACACTCTACTCACTGCACCACCTAGCGCCCCTCTCAGCTAGATTATTGCAAGAAATGTTTCCTAATTGGTCTCCTTGCTTCAAGTTCTAATCACCTGGGTTTCTCCTATAAAATGCTACCGAAGGAATTCTCTTTAAGCACAGACCTGACTATGAGACTCCCCTACTCAATCAATTCTAGGTGCTCCCTATTGCCTCCAGGATTCAACTATCAGCTCCTCTGTTTAGATTTTAAATCCTTCACAAATTGGTCCTAACCTATCTTTCTACCCTCACTGGCTATTACTCCCATGTCTGGGCTCACTGATCCAGGCAAACTGGCTTTCTTTCAGCACACAGCCAACACTCTACCTCCAGTCTCCACGCCATCCCTCATGCTTGGAATTCAGTCTCTCCTCATTTCTCCTGCACAGAGTCAGTCTCTTCCTTTCAAGATACAACTGAAGCACCACCTGCTGAAAATAATGTTTTCTAATTTCCTTCCCATCAGCTGCTAATATGCTCCTCCCCTGAAACTATTTTGTATTTAACCACATTTATTCATTTTATATTTATTATGTATATACTCAAGTATGTATTTTTGTCTCCATTAGGATACAAGGTCATTTAGGATTGTTTCCTTTTTTGTACTGGCATATGGAACACTTATTTCCTAAAAAATAGCTTAACTGAAAACCATTTTTTAAAAAGACAAGAAATTAAAAGAAATGTTGGGGAAAAGGAGCTATGATCTCCAAACAGTCGGTCTCTATGTGCCTGAATTTTAACTTTTTGTTAAAAGTTGAAAAACACTGAGAACATTTAAAAGTCCTATTACCATAGGCTAAATAACTGTTCTTATAGGGAAACTTCTAAAGATTTGTATGTGTTTGAGTGGCAGGGAGAACCTCTAGGATACTTTTGTTTCTTTTTTTTTTTTTAAAGCAATTGGGGTTAAGTAACTTGCTCAAGGTTACACGTGCAGTCATTTTTTGCATGGGTGCTCATTTTCTGAGGCTGGATCCGATCCCAGGTCATCCCGACTCCGGGGCCAGCACTCTTACTCACTGCGCCACCTAGCCGCCCCAGAATACTTTTCTACAAAGGTATGCAAAGTAATGCTTCCTTACACTACGAGTTTGTATTGTCTACATCACCATGTTGGTGTGTCAACAAATATGATAAAATTTGAGCATGGAGGATGTTGAGTAAGTCATTAGGTCTATTCCTTAATTACATTAGACAAATATCTTACGGTTTTTCCGAGTTCTTGGTCCAGTTCAAGAATTCTGTCTGAAGATCCCTCTAGCTCTTGCAGTTCATATTTTACATTTTTCAGCTCAGTCTGTTTCTTATTTTGAATCTCTAATTTCAGTTCAATTATTCGTTCCAGGCCAGTTTTCTTATCCCTTATTTCATCTATCTGTTTTTGTTTCATAATTTCTTTTCCTGCAAAGTCATTCTAAATACAAATATAAAAAAGCATTAACAATTTTGTCATTATATACTTAACAACATAAGGGAAATTCATTTGTGACTGTTAAAACAAAGATTTCAATCTTTCTTTCCCTTTACAAAAAACAAGTTCCTTTAATGTATACCTCAGTAGGAGTTTTAAAATATCTTATAGCCAAGATACATATTATCTTCTAAGATCTCAAATTAAATGCCACATAAAAATTAATACCTAAACTAGGCAAACAATGCTAAAAGATGAAAAATACAACAGATTGACATATTACAAAATGTTTACCATCATTCGCCTATTAGCTTCTGTTTCTCTTTCTTCTATGTCCTTCACAAGCTTCTGAAAATTTTTAATTTGTCTTTCATTAAATGGTGCTCGCTCATAACCATCTAATTCTAAATGTGTTGCCAAAGACTGTATTAATGAATCTCTAGTGCGGATGTTTTGTTGATGGCGATCTGCTTGTAGTTGTAGACGACCTTTACATAAAAAGAAGTACAAAATAATTAACAATTCTATTTATATAAAATTAAGACCTAAGACGTTAATTTTTTGTATCTTAGTCTTTCCAATTACATATAAAATACAATTTTTAACATTAATTTTTCTAAAAAGTTGAGTTCTAACTTCTCTCCCTGCCCCCTCCTTGAGAAAGCAGCCAATTTGATATAGATCATACATACGCAGTCATGCAAAATATATTTCCATATTAGTCATGTTGTACACAGACCAAAAAACCCCACCAAAACCCAAGAAATATAAAAAGTTTTTAAAAAAATAAGCTTCAATCTGCCTTCAGACTCCATCATTTCTTTCTCTGGAGGTAGATAGCATCTTTCATCATAAGTCCTTTGGAATTGTCTTGAGTCACTGTCTTGGCTAAAGTAATTAAGTAAGACTAATTTTTAACATTTGATTCCAAAAATATATGATACTATGGAAAAATGACATGGACAATGCTTTTCAAGAGTGTATGTTCCAACAGTTATATTACTCAGACTTTTGGAAGATAAAAAGTATTTTACAAGCACCATCTAGAGGTAGTATATTATAATGGAGAGAGTGTTGGGCTTAGAATCTTGGACCTGGGTTCAATCAATCTCCACTCATGACATTTATTAGCTAGAGGACCGTGGGCAAATTACTTAACATCTCTGTGTTTCAAGCAAATTCCTATAACTTATGTTCTAAAGCCACTGAAAGATTAGGATTTGGTTCAGTAAAGAGAGTTCCAACATCTAAATCATAGATCTTTGGAATGTATCATCCTTTCACCTACATGCTTTAGTAGAATATTCTTAAGGAAAAGCATAGCACTTAGATTATTGGTCTACATGTTCCTTAATTATTATCCACTAAACAACTTGGTGTCTTCTAGCATAATATTATATGAACCTTCTTTTCCTATCTATTTGTTGGCATAATTAAGAAGTTGATTTTAAAGGGGCAGCTAGGTGGCACATTGAGTAGATTTTAATGTCCAGTTGTGTTGCTGTTTTTCAAATAAACAGTCTCCTGATCTCAAATTGTCAAATAAAGTGTTTTATACTCCCTTAAATTTTTTTTTTTAATTCCCAAGATGTGTGTTAACAGTAGATCGATTGTGATTTCATGAGTTTTATCAGGGTAGGCTGAGAACCCTCTCTTACCAACATAGACTGCCACTCTATATAGACTGAAATGTCTAGAAGTCCTAAAATAGAGATTCTTAGCATGGGGCCTGTGAATGCGGATTAAAAAAAATTTTTGTAACCAAATTTTAATGTAGTTTGTTTCCCTTCTAACCGTATTTTATTTTATGCATTTAAAAGCATACTCTAAAGAGTCCCTAGGCTGCACCAGAATGCCAAAGGAGTGCATGAGACACAAAAAAAGATAAAGAACACCTGGCTTAGAGAGCTGCTCAGAGAGGTTAAATGACCCACTCATGGTCACATGGCTAGGAGATATCAGAAGTATGATTTGAATCCAAGTCTATCTCTTCCCCCACAGTATCTCTCCAGTAATAACACCTAGCCACACTAAACACACGGACTCGAATAAAGTTCAAACAGTCCATTCTACCCTGTTCCACAAGCAGTTCTGATTTTTCATGATTCAGCATCTTAGACTCTTTATCAGTTCTCTCCAGCTCTCGCTGACAGTCAATCAGTCTCCTTTCCTTTTCTCTCACTGTTCTCTGGTGATTATGGTACAAATCATTCAGCTGTTCATCAGTCCCTTGAAATACCTAGGTAAAACAGAATAAACAGCTTTAAAATAAAAATGTAAGGGGATATTAGTATTACTTTAATTAGTAGTAACTTGTGTATATATGCCATTATTTGGGGAAGGGAAAAAAACCTAAAGCTCCAAACCTCACTATTACCTACACAAAAAATATTAACATCGGGGCGGCTAGGTGCCACAGTGAGTACAGCTTCGGCCCTGGAGTCAGAAGGAACTGAGTTCAGATCCGGCCTCAGACACTTAATGCACACACAAACAAAAACCTAGCCATGTGACCTTGGGCAAGTTACTTAACCCCAATTGCCCTCCAAAAGGCAAAAAACAAAAAACAAACAAAAAAATATTAACATCAAAATAATTATCTTTTGCAAAAAGAATAGTACAATGCTATGGTTTAACACAATAATCTCTTTTATACAACTTATATTCTAAGGTAGAATAAAATTTCAATACAAACCTTCTCCATTTTCTGCTCTAGTTCATTGTTGTCCTTTTCCATTTGCTTCTTTCTACTATCCAGAGCTTTAATGTCATTGTCAAGCCTCACTATTTTAGAAAGATTCTGTTCTATTTCCTTTAGATGAGTCTGAAAAATGAAATAAGGCTCTTCTTACATGAAACTCAAACTCAACATAGCCTAATTTGTTCATTTAAAACATTTTAAATGCTCGTGGAATTTAATTTAACTGAACACACTTCATTTAAGGACAGCAAAGAGGTTTCTATGGTAGGAAATTTTTATTTTAAGGGGACCAAGGATTTTGAAGGAAATCAGTCTTTTCACATACCCCACAAAAACAGGAACAAGCATCTCCAGCCCAGCACTAAGACTCAAGAGAAATTAAGAGAAAGAGAAATAAATACCCTTTAGAAAAACCATGAAATAAATGTGAGCATTAACTTAACACATAAGACATATAAGAGGTCTGTATAAAGACAATTTCAAAATGATTCTGACAGAAATTGAGGCAGAAGAGATGAAATGAAAGGATAAGGCAGATAGAGGATACAGTTAAGAGACCAATGGGCCTAGAGACAGGAAGACCTGAATTCAAATCCAGCTTTTCAGATACTAGCTGTGTGACCCCCAGGCAAATCACTTAACATCTAGTTTGCTTCAGTTTCCTCATCTGCAAAATGGGGATAATAATATTATCTACCTCATAAGGTTGCTGTGAGGATCAAATGTGCTTAACACAGTGTCTGGCACATAGCAAGTATTATATAAATGCTAGCTATTATATTCCTATATATCACTGGGTCAAGCAAACATTATACTTATCCAACTTGTTGATTTAATGCAATACAAATCAAAATATTAACTAAGGTTACAGAATAGTGGTTTGATTTGCAAGGAGTAAGTTCCTTATGTATACCTGTCAAATAAGTAAATAAATTAACTGAATTATGGATAAGAATGATTATCAAGATAGAATTTCACCTAAAAATTTAAGGTATCTCAAAGCACTTTGCTCAGGAATGAAGAAATATTTACTGAACACTTACATAGGCCAAGCACCATGATAGGTACTGAGGACACAAATACAATTCTTGTCCTCAAGAAGCTTACATTCAATGGAAAGGGATATTTTGGTTTGGAAAATTACAAGGATGCGTTGAGGAAGCCACAGAGAAGTACATCTGTATAACATCATTCCAAAGTCACCAAAGTCACCAATCATCTCTTCATTGCCAAACTTGATGTATTTCTTTAATCTTCATCTTCCTGGACCTCTCTATAGCACACGAAATGGCGGACCACCCTCAATTCTTGCATATTCTCTCTCCTTTATGGATTACCTGTGCAATGGCTTCTTCTCAGCCTCCTTTGCTGATTCATAATCCAGATTACCCCCTACTAACTGTGGGTATAGCCCCAACACTCTCCCTGGTCCTCTTCTATACTTTCTCTATAGTCTCTTATTTATATATACCTTATTGGCTCCCATGGGTTTAATTATCATATCTATGCAGCTGACTCCTCAAACTAGATATCACCCATCTCTAGTTCCTCTTCTGCATTCCAGTCACACATCTCCAACTACCTGTTGGACAAATCAAACTGGATGTCACACACCTCAAACTCAACATGTCTAAAATGGAATTATTTTTCACTCCTAAACCATCTCTCTTTCTAAATTCTTCTGTTTATATTTTAAGTACCCACCATAGTTCACCGAAGCTCATAATCATTCACTAAGTATTTATTAAGCACCTATGTGCCAGACACTTCACATACAAGTACAAAGAATCAGACAATTCCTACTATCATTCTAATGGGAGAGACAAGAACATTTAAAAGAAACATAAGACGTAAATAACAAGTTAATACTAAAACAAAGTTAAATACAAGTGGTTTGGGAGGGAAGGCACTAGTTGCTGAGGGGTGTAAGAAAGGTTTTGTGTAGAAGGTGGTGCCTGAACTACATCTTAAGGGAAAAGAAAACTCTATGAAGGGAAGGCAGGGACAGAGTGGATTCCAGGCGTGGATGACAACCAGTACAAAGGCACAGAGACTTTAGGTAGAGAGAAATAGGTTATCTTGTTCAAGAAAAAAGGAAAGACCAGTTTGGATGGATCAGACTGCAAGAAGGGAGCACTGTCCTGTGAGATTGGGGTCAGTTTATGAAAGGCTGTAAAAGTCAAATAAATAAAGCTGACATTTTATCCTAGAGGCAACAGGAAGCCAACGACGTTAAATGAATAGGGGGTCAAATGGTCAGGCCTGCATTTTAGGAAAATTCTGGCAGCAAATCTATAGGATGGACTGGAGTACTAAAATACTTGAGGCAGAAGACCAATGTTATCACAATAATATAAGGGACAGGTGATGAGACCCTGAACTAAGCTACACAACGTATAAAATGGAGAGAAGGGGTCAGATGTGAGAGATGTTGTGAAGGTAGAAATGCCAAGATCAGGCAACTAACCCTTTATGTGAAACAAGGAAGAGTGAAAGATAAAAGATAATGCTGACATTATAAACTTGGGAGACTTCAAGGATTTGTGGTTCCTTTGACAGAAATAAGGGAGTTTGGAAGAGGGAAAGATTAGGAGAGAGACAGGGCTGGATATATAAGATCTGTGAGTTCTCTGCTTAGTCAACAGTTAAATCCATGGGAGCTTATTGGGGGGTGGGGAGGATAGTGAGGAAGAGAGAGAGAGAGAGAAGATATATAACAAAGAGAAGAGGATTTAGTACAGAATCCTGATGAATACTCACAGTAAGGAGGCATAATATGGTTGATGAAATAGCAAGAGACTGAGGTGCCAGGACAGGGAGAAGAACCAGGAAAAAGTAGTATCACAAAACTCCACCCATATATAATCAGTGTCCAAGTCTTGTCATTTCTATTTCCACATTTCCTGTATCCATCCCTTTTGATCTCTCATGCAGCCACCAGCCTAAATGAAGCTCTCATTACCTCCTGACTAAACAATTAGAAGAGCTCCTAATCAGTCTCCTACCTCCCCCTACCTCCCTATTTATCTCATCCTCCACATTGCTGCCAAAGTGACTTTCATAAAATGCAAGTTTGACTATATCACTTGCTTATTCACTAAACTGGAACAGTTCCATTTTAGCTCTAGGATCAAATACAAACTCCTAAGCTAAACAGCTTTTGAAGTCCTTCATAACTCGGTCCCAACCTATCTTTCCAATCTTATATGGAAACCTGTATTGTCCTCACACTCCACTGTGAAGTCAAATTGGCCTTCTTGCTCTTCCTCCCAGCCCAAGCCTGTGCCCTGGCCCAGAATCCACTCTAGCTTCACTCTGGCTCTTGGAATCCCTCATCTATTTCAAATCTCTGAGCAAGCCATGTCTTCCACATGAAGCCTTGCCTAACACTTCAGCTGTTTTGGGTTTCCCCCAAACTGCATCTTATGTATATTTTGTAGATATTCTGCATATCATCTTTACTTATGTACAAGCTGTCTTCTTCATAAAACATAAGCTCTGCACAGCCAAAGACTTTGTCTTTGTACAACTGGCATCACGCACCACGTCTGCCACATACTAAGCACTTAATAAATGCTCACTGATAGGCAGAGTACTCAAGGATTAGGAAATGATGCAACCAACTACAGTATACAAATATAACAATGGCATATTACTATACCATAAGGAATAATTTAAAAAATATGAAATTTGAATAAAAACAATACAAAAACCCCAACTGTCTAACAAGAAATCATGCTGATATTGGACTTTCAAAGCTAAAGCACATATTCTTCCTTTCCATTAATCAAATGGCTTTAGAAGATGACAGGAGTTAAGACAGAAGAGGTTTCTGTCAGCTAACGCAGTAAAAAAAGGTTTCATGGAAGAGGCCAGCTCAGTGGATTTGGATGCCATCTACTTAGGCATTGACCTTATTCCATGAGTAAATTACCTTCAGTGGTCCAAGCTCATTGTCATAGGACTTAACAAATTCCTTAGAAGATGCTAATTGAGCTTCCTTGCTGACAATCTGATCTCGAATCTCACAAGCTTTTTCCTTATTCTGTTTCAGGTACTTTAGTTCAGTCTGACATTCTTTTACCCGAATACTTTGGTTGTGACGCACTGAACGAAGTGTCTCCAAGGCTTTAATATACCTGAAAAAAAGGAATAAAAAATAATAGTATTTTAACATTTTTCTGTTACAGTAGTTAACAGCAGCATAACTTTACTGATTCAAATGAAACATTTTAAAAGGGCTAACAATTATTTAAACAAATGCAATTTTACTAATAAACTAAGCATTTTATAGAGCTATAAAATGTTACAAACCTTGTTGCCGAAAAGATTTCATCAAATTTCTGTTTCAGGGCCTTCCCTTCACTTAAAGGCCAATTGGAATCTTCTTGATGGCAAAAAATGACATTATTGAGCACAGATTTGGAAACACCAAGGGAACTGATCATCTCTCGGTCAATTTCTGCACATTTAGAGCTGAGGCTCACCTTTTCACCATGCCTACAGATGATGATGATAATGAAGAATAACTTAGATTTGTATAAGGAATTACAAATTATAATTTCACATGCATAATTTTATTTTGATAATAAAATAACAGTGTATTACTGTCACCTTCATTTTACAGATGAGGAAATTGAGGCTTAATTAGGATAAGTTATCTGTCCATGATCAATAAATAGGTAAAAAGCCTGAATTTTTAAAAAACCAACAACTTCAGTAAGAAGATGGAGTCTGCAAATTACATACTGGTTAATTTTATTTCTACTTGTGACAAAATTTTGGACCATATTATTATGGGGGTGTGAGCATTTAGAAAAGGAAGCAATGATCAAATATAATGAATCATTCCAAGTTAACCTCATTTCCTTTTTTGACAGACTGTTAGAATAATAGAATACAGTAGACAAAGGACTTAGATTTCAGTAAAGTATTAAACAAAGTCCTCCAAATTATCCTTACAGACAAGATGGAGGGAATGTGGATTAGATGAAAATAAAGTTAGGAATATCTGGAAATGCCTGACTTACTTGACCCAGAATGGATCAATATGAAGTAAGGTCCTCAGTGAAGTACAATAGTCCTATGCTGCCTAAAATTTCTATCAGTGACTTGGATGAAGGGACAGAAGGTTTAGTTATCAAATTTTCAGAAGATACAAAGCTAAGAGGCACAGATAACACAATGGATGACATACTATGGATCCAAAAAGATCTCTACAGCTGGAACAGGGGTAGGGAACCTGTGGCCTGGAGGCTGAGCTAGAATAATGATCCAATAACATGAATTTTAATAGACAGAAAAATAAAATTCTACACTTGAGCTTAAAGAAGCAACTTCACAAATGCAAGTGGGAGATAATAATTACCCTTACATAAAAAAAATTCTAGCCAAACTTGACCACTATATGTTCCTAGAACTTAGTTTATTTCTTGCACCTATGTACTTATACATACCGTCACCTGTATACCTAGAATGCATGTGTTCCCCCTCAATTCCAACTACAATTATCCCTTCCACATCATGACCTTCCACATTTCAACTTTCTTCATCACAGTTTCAATATGTTGTGGGTGGGCATAAGAAATTAAATGGGCATTTTGGGGGAGTTTTGCAGAAGCCACAGATGACACACAAAGGGCAGTAGATAACAAGAGTCTATGACCAAATACTTAACCCAAATTTAAAATAAGGTATTGTAAATAACCCATAAAAGAAAAAGAAAAAAATTCAGACTTCTTCTGTGGTATGAAGGGAAGGCTAAAAAATTTCATGCAGATTTTCTAGATCCCAGGGGTGCTGAGCCCTTAACCCCATGATGTGGAAGGGATGACTGTAGTAGAAGCTTTTGCTTTCTGCCTTTTTCTTCTACCATCTCCTCTACACAGCCTTCTCCATTTCCCCAAACTCAAAGTATTCTTTCCATCCTCAATTTTTTCTAAGGTACTGCACCTAGATCTCTCCTGTCACCATGTCTCCCTACCTTATTTTATACTAATCTCCCTACACATCTTGGAATCCCCCAAAACTGGTTGTATGTTAGTGCCCTAAGGACAAGAACTATAACATTTTATCTTTGTATCCTTACGGTATACAGCATGGCTTAATGGTTACAGAGGTAGACTCAAAGCTAGGAAGATCTAAGTTCAAGTTGTACCTCTAATACTGGTTGTGTGACCCTAGAAAAATAATTTTATAACCAACTCTTTAAAATTCTAAATTACACACTAATGCACTGTTGGTGGAGTTGTGAACTAATCCAACCATTTTGGTGGGCAATTTGGAACTATGCCCAAAGGGTTATAAAACTGTGCATACCCTTTGATCCTGTTGGGTCAATACTACTTCTAGGTCTGTATCCCCAAAGAGATCATAAAAATGGATAAAAGACCCACATGTACAAAAAATACTTATAGTAGCTCTCTGTGATGGTCAAGAATTGGAAATCAAGGGGATGCCAATCAATTGGAGAATGGCTAAACATGTTGTGGTATATGAATGCAATGGAATACTCTTGTGCTATAAGAAATGGTGAGCACACGGATTTCAGAGAAACCTGCAAAGATTTACATGAATTAATGCTGAGTGAAATGAGCCAGGATGGCACTGTACACAGTAATAGCCACACTGGGCAATGACTGATTTTGAGAGACTTAGCTCTTCTCAGCAAGGCGAGGATCTAGGAGAATGTCATCCACATGCAGAGAAAGAACTACGGAGTCTGAATGCCTGAAGCACACTATTTGCTCTCTCTTTTTTTCTGCTTCTTCTTTCTTGTGGTTCCTCCTGTTGGTTCTAAGTCTTCTTCACATTATAACTAATGTGAAAATATGTTTAATGTGAATGCATATGTAGAACCTATATCAGACTGCACACTGTCTTGGGGTGGGATGAAAGGGAAGAAAATTTGGAACTCAAAATCTTATGGAAGTGAAAGCTGAAAACTAAAAATAAATTAATTTTAAAATGTTAAAAGAAAACTGAAGATTAAAAATTGTCTTTATATGTAATTGGAAAAAAATGAAATCCTATTTTTAAAAATTAAAAAAAAAACAGCTTTAAATTACAGAGAACATGTCAACCTGTTTTGAGAGAGGAATTTTCCTCATCCAGGAATTTTGTATTCAACTAAATCATAGGTCCAGTCTCTAGCCATATTCTTTATCCCCAGAACTCAGTACTTTGCAAATAGTATATACTTCATGAAGGTTTACAAAATCAAATTTAAGAGCGCTTTAAAAAAGCAACATATACCTATTTTTACTTATTAATCAGCCACTTTTTTTGAGGTGAGGAAAAAATTTTCCTCCAAAATGTGTAAAACTTGCTTCTATTGCCTAAAAATAATATTTTAATAGATAAGTCAAATAGTTATGTATGAGTTATGTGACATAGCTTAGAATAATGCTTATACTCACTTATTATGTTTCTTATGGTAAAGTATAAGAAGCTAGTTTTTAGACTGACCAGTGAAGTACAAGAATGTCTTCTTAAGTCAACATAAGATTTATTCTAATAGAAAGACAGAGGTTGAAATAGCTAAATTAATTTTCTCAAATGAGTGCCCATCACTCATGGCAATTACTCTTCCCTGACTCCAATTTACTCTCCAAATCTTTTCCTTTCTCCTCCAGACTCCTCCCCTACCTTTGTCCCCATCCCTCTCGGCAAAGAATCATATTTCCAACTTTACTAACAAAATGGAGACCACCCATCAATAAAATAGCTGAACAAATTGTGGTACACAAATGTAACAGATTATTATTGCAACATAAGAAATGACAAATATGAAAAATTCAGAGAAACTTGAGAAGACTTGTATCACTTAAGGCAAAGTGAAGCAAACAGAATCAGAAAAATTTACACAATGACCACAATAGGGGGAAACAACATTTAAAAACCACCAAAAAAACGATGATCAAGTATGCCTCTTGGGAGAGAAAGCAGACTACATGTATGTAATGATACATGTTGGACAACATGCTCATTTATTTTGCTTAATTGTACTTATTTGGTACAGGGGAGGGTTCTATTTGGGGAAAACAAAAAAAGAATCCATAAAACATTTTTTAAAAGGAAAATAGAAGTCCTGTATGCTCTTCTGATGTACTCCAATCTCTCTTTTTTTTTTAAGCAATTGGGGTTAAGTAACTTGCTCAAGGTTACATGGCTAGTCATTATTTATGCGTGGGTGCTCATTTTCTGAGGCTGGATCTGATCTCGGGTCATCCAAACTCCGAGGCCGGCCTCTTACTCACTGCGCCACCTAGCCGCCCCTTTAGGGCAATTGGGGTTAAGTAACTTGCCCAAGGTTACACGGCTAGGTTTTTGTTTGTGTGGGTTAAGTGTCTGAGGCCGGCTCCGAACTCAGGTCCTTCTGACTCCAGGGCCAGCGCTCTATTCACTGCGCCACCTAGCCGCCCCTTCCAATCTCTTTTGAAAAAGTGAACCTTTGGGGTGGCTAGGTGGTGCAGTGAGTAGAGCGCCTGCCCTGGAGTCAGGAGGACCCGAGTTCAAATCCAGCCTCAGACACATCACACACAGAAACTAGGCGGGTGACCTTGGACAAGTCACTTAACCCCAACTGCCCTACCTTCCCCCCTCCAAAAAAGAAAAAAAAAGTAGGTCCAAAGCCAACCCTTGTAACTTGCACTCTTGACTCTAACCTTCTCTATCTTTCTCTAGAAGCATGTCTCTCAATTATTCCTGCTTTATCCTTTTTAATTTCTCCTCTACTACTTGTTCCTTTCCTGTCTACTGGATGTACAGCAGAAATATTAAATTCAGGGGCGGCTAGGTGGCACAGTGAATAGAGCACCAGCCTTGGAGCCAGGAGGTCCTGAGTTCAAATCCGGCCTCAGACACTTAAAACAAAAACTAGCCGTGTGACTTTGGGCAAGTCACTTAACCCCAACTGCCTTCCAAAAAAGAAAAAAAAAAGAAATATTAAACTCAACATATCTAAAATGGAACTCATCATTTGCCCCCCTAAATCTTCCCTCTCCTCTAACTTCCCTATTACTGTAGGATAGCACCATCCTCCCAGTCCCTCAGTCTCACAACTTAAGAATCATCCTGGACTCCTCAATATCTCACCCTACCTCCACCCCCATATCCAATCTGCTGCCAAGGCCTGTCAATGTCATCTTTGCAAAATTACTCAAATACACCCCCTTCTTTCCTCTGACACTGCCACTCCTCTAGTGCAGCCCTCACTACCTCATACTTGAATTACTGCAATAAGCTGCTGGTGGATCGGCCTGCCTCAAGTCTCTCTCTACTCCAATCTATCTTATATTCAGTCGCTAAAGTGATTTTCCTAAAGTGCAGGTCTATTCACATTACCCACCCACCCCCAAAACCAGTGACACCAATTTCCTAGGGCCCATTCACAACTAAAGTCACTCCATCTCTTGGGCCTAGGTAGTTTCTCTATCTTTCATGCCTGGAACACTCTCCCTCTCCCTCACTGTGATTACTCACCTCCCTGACTTCCTTTTAAGTCTCAACTAAAATAGCCTGTACATATTTGTTTGCTTGTTGGTTCTCCCATTAGATTGTAAGCTCCTTAAGGGCAGGAACTATTCTTTATCTCTTTTTGCACCCCCAGCACTGAGCATAGTGACTAGCACATAGTAGGCACTTAATGAATGTTTTCTGACTGACTGATTTACTTATCTGTGTATATGTTGTATTCCCCCCAGTTAAACGTAATCTCCAGTGTGGCAGAGAGCATTTTATGTGTGTCTTTGTATCCCTAATGCCTAAGTCAGTGTCTTACCCACAATAAAGAAAAAACAATGCTAACATGGCAAGTTTAAGATTTGTAAAGCACTTTTCATACATCATCTTACTTGATCGTCATAATAATCCTGTAAGATTTTATGATCAATCATATTTTACAGATGATGAAACCATGGTAGAAAAATTATTAGGAACCTTCCCACAGTCATACAGATGTTATGTGACGTTGTTGTATCCAAGGCAAGATTCAAACCCAGAGCCCGCTAAATCCAAGTCCAATACTGCTGGTATTATACCAGGCAGCCTAGTAGGTGCTTCAAATATCTGTTGAATTTAATTGAATTTCCTATTTACCTTGTTTCTCACCTCAACTACTTGCACAATTCCCCAATGAATTTTTTTTCAATTCAGCATATGTTACTCTATGAATTACATCATAGAAGCATGGTAACATCACCTAAAACCTTTAAAGGCACTATTCAGTTTACTACTGTTATATATTAAATGATGCCTGACCTGTAACCCAAAAAGATCATAAAAACAGGAAAAGGACCAAAGTGTAACAAAAATATTTATAGCAGCTCTTTTTGCGACGGCAAAGAATCAGAAATGGGGGGTATGCCCATCAGTTGAGGAATGGCTGAACAAGTTGTGGTATATGAATGTAATGGAATACTATTTTGCTATAAGAAATGATGAGAGGGCAGATTTCAGAAAAACCTGGAAAGACTTATATGAACCAATGCTGAGTGAAGTGAGCAGAACCAGGAGGGCATTGTACATAGTAATAGTCACACTGTGCAATGACTGACTTTGACAGACTTGGCTCTTCTCAGCAATACCAGGATCTAAGACGACTCCAAAAGACTCATGATGGACAATGCTATCCACATTCAGAGAAAAAATTTCGGAGTCTGAACACAGATGGAAGCATACTATTTGCTTTCCTTTTGTTTTGTTTCTTCTTTCTCATGGTTCTTCCCATTAGTTCTAATTCTTCTTTACATCATGACTAATGTGAAAAAACATTTAATATGAACGTATAAGTAGAGCCTATATCAGATTGCATGCCATCTTAGGGAGGGGGGAAGAGGAAGAATACATTTAAAACTCAAAATTTTATGGAAGTAAATGTTGAAAACTAAAAATAAATTATTAAAAAAAAGATACCTGAATGTCATAGAATAAACTTCATTATTCATGGAAGAATAAAGTTCATGAATCTATGCAATGGAAAATACTCTTCTTGTGAACATAAAATGAAAAGGAAATGGAACATGAAACAATAACTTACTTTGTTCTAGTAATGACTCCTTCCAGCGTTTTAAATTCTGTTTTTTTGCTTTTCTGAGTACACACCATTGACCTCTGTACAGCTACAAGTTCCCCATTGACATCACGAAACTGTAGACGAATCTGAGCTTTAACATCTGTTTCCTGAGCAATCTTTGATTCAAATGAAAGAAAATAATCAATTTTTCAGAAAAGAATCCATTTCACCCTTTATAATTTCTGTAATTATACAATATCAATTAAAAGATATGTGTCCCAGGACAGATTATTTCAACTTTAGTTCCTTCCTAATCACAATTATTTAAGTATATACCCCACCTGGTGTCACTTTGTCTTTTCAGAATTTTCACACTGCTCCCTAGCACATAATTAATCTATGCTCCAGCTGAACCAAGCCCTTTCTTGTCTTTATGTATATTTGCTCACATTGCTCCACATGCCTAGAATGTTTTTTCTTGTCTTTCTGCTGAATTTAAGCTCGTCATTTAAAGTCCAATTCAAATGTCACTAACTCACCAAACCTTCCCGGTACTCTTTCTAGGCACTAGTTCCCTCTCCCCTTAAGTAAAGAATTTTTATCCCTTGGATTTCACAAAAGTACTTTGCCTATACCTCCCTTAGGCATTTATGAAATTTCTTGCATTATGGTTATCTATGAATAAACCATATATACCTGCTACTAGACTCTAAGCTCTGTGATAGCAGGAAACTGTCTTGCCTAAAGTTTTTAGCTTCCCTAGCACTAGAATAGCTACTTGTTAAAACAGACCAAAAAGTATGACAAAAGCAAGGAGCTAGTTTCCTCTAAAGAACATCTTGAGGCCAGAGGCAGGAAATCTTTTTATCTGCTAGAGACCACTAACCCAAAGAAACAAAAATTTAATTGAAAGATACATAAATGAATTATGAGTTAACTTGGGCTTTCTTTTTTAAAGTAGATATAAAAAATCTCACTTCACTTTTAAAATTAAGAACCAAGAAAAAAAGTTATTACACAGACACACAATCTTTAAGGAAAATCTAAGAGAAATGATTTCTAATGAGGACAGAGAGTCTAGACTTTAGGCAAGTCTTCTGACCTCATCAGTTCTGCCACCTATTGGGAAGTGAACTAGATAAAGTCTCTTCCAGCTCTTTCTATGATGCTATGAAAAGGGCATTTAATCTAAAGAAATCCCACAGATAAGTTGTCAAACAACTTAGAGTTTTAAAAAGACAAGTAGAAAAGATAGGAGCAAGGGCAGATAAAAGGAAATCAATACAAAAGTCTGTAACTGTCCTGCAAAAGCACCAAAATCGCTAAAGCTCAGAATAAGCTGAGGTTCTCAAAGAAAAGTGAGGACAACAAAAAGAGAATTATTCCAGCTGTATTAGAGAAGGTAAAGGGCCAAGGAAGACATTCAACTACTGCTCTAAGATGGGGCAGTGTTTAAGGCAAAAACTACTAACTTCTTATTTTGTTTCTCTTTACTTTGCTGAGGAAAATTACCTCTGGATTGAAAAGGATAGAATAAATATTTCTAAAGGGAGTTGAAACTAAGGATGAACAGGAATTACCAAAGAGCCTAATTTCTTTTGATGAGTTCAAGCCAACAAATCCAAACAAATCACATTCATTCATTCATTTAATAAGCATTTATTATATGCCCATTATGTGTCAAATAATACGCTAAGTACAGAGATTTCAAAGACAAACATAAAACAGTTCTTGACCCCTAAAAACTTATGTTCTATTGGAACCAATAATATATGCACAAGTAGATACAAAATAAGTACAAAGTTAATATAAAATAATTTTAGCTAAACTAGTGACTGATATGGGAGAGGAGAGGACACAGAAAAAAGGGAAAACAACTAGGAACTGAGAGTACAGAAACAAAAAATAGTCTCTGTTCTCAAGATGTTTATATCCCAGGAATTAAAAGAATTGGCATATGTGATTGTTAAGCAACTAATTTGTAATCTTTAAAAAATTATGAAGCACAGAAGAGGTTCTATGAGAATGACATGCCCCAATCTGAAAGATAGAAGAGGACAGGATCTTCAAACTATAGGCCAGTGAGCTTGACTAATATTCTTGGCAAAATTCTAGACTGTATTATTAAAGTGAAAGAACATCTAGAAAAGAAGTGATGATCACAGAGTACCAGGGTGGATGCAATAACCACAGGTCCAGCCAGACTAGTATCACTTGGTTTGTGACAACATGCCTAGGAGGGAAAGGCAGCAGACATAGTTTACCTATCTAAATTTCAGCCAAATATGCAATGAAATCTCCCATGCTATCCTTTTAGATGAGAGGCAAACAACTGTTAGATGAATTTGGAAGTGGTTAACTAGCTATACCCAAAAAGTTATTGATGGCTTGATATCAGTTTGGATGGAAGTCTCCAGGAGATCTCTCCTGAACCTTGTGCTGGTTGACATTTTTATCAGACTTGAATAACAGCATGGATGACATGCTTATCAAAAATGTAGATGACATAAAGCTTGAAGGGATAGCTAACATTCTGGATGACATTCATAAACCAAAGACGAAAACTAGAAGGATGAAATTTAATATGTTAATCTTATGCTTAACTCAAAACTTAACTTCATAATTACTACGTGGTAAATAAACACAGTCTGAAAAAGATCTGAGGTTTTAGAGGACTGGAAACTCAATGAGTCAGGTGTTATGATATACAGCACCAAAAATGAATGGTCTCTGAGGATGCACTGAGCAAGGTCTAATGTTTAGGAAAAGGGAGGTGATAGTCTATCCTGGCCAGACTACAGGTGGATTCTTAGGTTCAATTATGATGGAAGGATGTTGTAGGAAGGACACTACTAAATAGGCAATCAGCCAAGCAAGGAACACTAAGACAGTTAAAGGACTAGAGATCATGCCAACTGAGCAGTAGATGAAAGAACTAGGGATGTGTAACCTGGAGAAGACAAGTAAAGGAGAGAGTCATGATAGCTCTAAGAACAAGGTCTTCCAAAAGTCTTAGTGCAATTTTAAGACTTTGGGAACACCCTGTTTATGAAGGGCTGCCATGTGGAAAAGGGAATAGATTCATCTTGCTTGGTCCCAGAAAATAGAATTAGGAATGATGGGCAGAATTTGCAAAGAAGCAGATTTAGGCTTGATATAAGAACAAATTCCTAACCTCTATACATCTGTCCAAAAGTGGAATGAGATATTTCAGGCTGATTTAAAGAACTCCCGTGCCAGAAGTCTTCAAGCAAATGTAGGATAATTATTTGTCAAGTAAATTATGGAGGAGAGGGGGGATTCATACACAGGTACAGGTTGAACTAAACGGTTTTAGGATCCTCCTCAACATGAAGATTTTTGTAATGGTATACCCTAGAAACATGAAAGAGTGGCACAAGTGGGTGATTATGACATAAAAGGGATACAGTCTTACTATTTTCTTCAGAACACGTTATGTTTAACAGCTGCTCAAATTTCTGTTATACTACAATCTGTATTGTAAGTTTTATTATTTCTGTTAATGTTTTTTAACAAAAAAATACAAATTACCTTTGAATATATACTCTTACCTTTGGATCATAGACAAATGTATTTCCTTTGGTACCAGGAGGGAAATCTCCAGTAGAAATATACTTCAGACATTCAATAATAGTCTAAATACATGAAAATACATGAAAAATGACATATTACATAAGATGAGCTATTCAAAATGGACTTCAGTGTTTTCATCTGGAAAATGAGTATGTTGAAATAAATGACTTCTAAGATTCATTCTAGCTCTAAAGCTAATTCTATAATCAAGAGACAAAATTTGCAAGAACTTAGCATAATGCCTGGAACATAGTAGGCACTTGTAAAAATGTTTCATCTCCTCTCCTTTATAATCACATGACAAAACATTACTCAAATTTGTTTATTCCAAATACTGCGAAGTCACCTAACAAATACCTACATCACAAATGTCTACCACAAGCATAACTTTGTACATGGGGCTATAAGAAATACAAAGAATACAGCCTATGGTCCCTGTCACTGTATACAGAAGCCACTTAAAAGTTAAGTATTCTTTCAATTTACTTATGATTTAGTTCCTATATACAAAGTTTAATATCAAAGTTGTCTTGAAAAAGGCAATACAAGAGATATCACAAGATAGGTTAAATATGCCAAATGAATGGCATAAAAAACAAATACAAGGGGCGGCTAGGTGGCACAGTGAGTAGAGCATTGGCCCTGGAGCCAGAAGGACCTGAGTTTGGATCTGGCTTCACACGCTTAACACACACACAAACAAAAACCTAGCTGTGTGACCTTGGGCAAGTTACTTAACCCTAATTGCCCTCCAAAAAGCAAAAAAAAAAAACAAAAAAACCAAAAAAGAAAGAAATACAAGGACATAGTAATATATATTAGTTATGTTGTAGGTAGAGGATTAGTGAAAGATCAAGAAGGCAAAAAGTAGTCTGGGGTCAGTCTGTAGATAGTCTTATATGTGGTATATTTATTAATTTAAGTGGGAAAGACATGGTGTTTAATCATAATATGTAAACTATACTGTGAGTTTGGTTGATTCTATCATCATAACCTCTCAAAATCCATTCCCTGTCCTTTTTACTCCCAGGTATCCAAACTCTACCTGAACTATTTTAACAACTCTTGATAGGTCTTTCTGCCTTTAGTCTCTCCCATAAAGGACCACTCTCATCATATCACTTTCTTGATCAAAGATTTGGTTCCCCACCGCCTACTTACTAGATTAAGTCCAAATTCCTTACTCTAGCATTCAAAGCCCTCTACAATCTACATCTGACCAGTTCCCAGTTTTACTTTATAATATTTCCTTTCATACATACTACATATTTCAATATAAATTTAATTTGTATAATTCCTTCTTTATGTCTTGTCTACCTATTAGATTATCAGCTATTTGAATTCAGGGACTATTTCTTACTCATTTCTGTATCCTCAGGGCCTAGTAGTCTTTGCAAATGGTAGGTACTTAATTTGTTGAACTGAATTTTTTAATGGAATAAGACTATTTTCATAATCACACCAAGATTTTTTTTAAACAAGCCCTATTCAATGACACACAAGTTTAAAAGTTGCTAAACTGACATTTCACATTCAATTTGTCTACGTTTTATTGTATGTTTTCTATATATATGGATTTGGTAAAGAAATAGCACAATGAATTAATATTAAATAAGCAAGTGTCAGACCAAAGAAGAGATTGGTTATCTTAATAAATATTTTTCATTCATATATAATGACTTTCATAAAACCTTGTGACTCAGGTGGGATAAAATCATAGCTAGAGATGAAAAGATCCTCAGAAGCTATCTAAATTCAATCCTTCTTTTTACACATGAGGAAACTGAGGCCCAAGGAAGTTAAATGAGGGACTGAAGGTCATACAACTAGTTTTAGAGGTGGGATCTTAACCAAAGTACTCTGGAGTCAGTACTCTTTCCCTGTACCAAAGTACTTAGAATCTACTAAGTATCTAATACTAAAACACTTAGATACTAAGTACCTAATAATCTAATCTAAAAGAAAATCTTTCTAGTTTCTTAAATGAGTAGACATTCTTATTAAGGGCCAAGAAAATACATCTTGGATGAATTTTATGTTTTAAAATAGTAAAACACTTTAAAAGGTTAATACTGCAGAATTCATTTTCATTTTGGGATGCTTTTTTCAGAATCAAAACCTTCAGCTTGTATTGAAAATACCTGAGGTGACTTATCAGGTCCTCCCCCTTTCCCCCTTCAATAAACTCCAGTGGTTTCTTATTGCCTCCAGGAAGATATACAAAATGATGTTTGGCCTTCAAAACCCTTCATAATCCAGCCCCCTCCTACCTTTCCAATCTTCTTACCCTTACTCCCAGACAAGTACTCTTCAATTGAGTGATACTGACCTGCTGGCACTACATCTTTCTGCTCTGAGGAATCCTCCGTGGCTGTTGCCCCATGCCTGAAACTCTTCCTCCCTCCCCCACTCTGAATACTGACCTCCCTGGCTTCCTTTACATCCCCCTACCCCCCAAATCCCATCCTCTATAAGAAGCCTTTCCCAGTCCCTCTTAATTCTAGTGCCTTCCCTCTCTTAATCATTTCCCATTTATCCTTTATACAACTTGCTTTGTATATATGTTTACATGTCGTTGTCCTCATTAGATTTTAAGCTTCTTGACAGTAGGGATCATCTTTTTGCCTCTTTTTTATCCCCAGCACTTAACACAGTCTGGCACATTTAAATGTTTTATGAATGAAATGAATGAATAGGGGGCAGCTAGGTGGCCCTGGAGTCAGGAGGACCTGAGTCAGAAACCTGACACACTTACTAGCTGTGTGACCTTGGGCAAGTCACTTAACCCCCAACTGCCCTGCCTTCCCCCCCC
The DNA here is from genome assembly GCA_011680675.1 of Gymnobelideus leadbeateri. NCBI lineage: Eukaryota > Metazoa > Chordata > Mammalia > Diprotodontia > Petauridae > Gymnobelideus > Gymnobelideus leadbeateri. The sequence goes on along the minus strand of WOXC01007461.1, from coordinate 189,931 downwards.
AAAAAAAAATAAATAAATGTTTGCTGACTTGTTGACCGATCTTGTCTGCAGCATAGCAGAGAACGAGAATTGTTAGGACCTTAAGTGAAAACTTGCCAATTTTGTCCTGTAGCCCAGTAAGACTTACCGTCTTGCCTGCACCATTGGGTCCAACCAAAATTGTTAAGGGACTGAAGAAAGTGATCACTTGCTTATCCTTGTCCTCTATTCCAAAACTCCTCACACCCATAATGCTCATCTTTTCAATCTTAGACATGTTTTCAATGTTTTTCTTTTTTCAATATCAAGAATTTTGATGACCTAAGGCAAAGAAGGTGCCGAAACGCATTAGTAGAGATAGCTTTGTTTTATTTTTGGAGCAAACTGCAGCCTCTAAGAATAGATAACTCCTACTGTCCAATGCACTGAGCGGGTAATAATTGCTCTGCTTTGCACTAAGTTCCGCCCAGCTCCGGCACCAGAGGCTCCGTCTGGCCTCAGACCAGCCTCGGGGGTGGACAGGCTACATTTTACCACTGGGACCCAACCAGCTCCCCCGGGAACCTGGACTCGGGCAGAGCTCCTGCCGGGGATAACTGAAAGGGAACGAGGGAGAAGGGGGGGGCAAGGAGAGAAGTGGGGAGGAAAGAAGGGGACGTGAGGGAGCCCGGGGCCACGAAACAACTGCAGGCGAGAGCGCAGTGCCCACAACTGAGGCCCCGCCTGGGACCCCCACCTCCTACCGGCTACCTTCTTAGGGCCTGAGGCGGAGTCGGGGTCGGAGTGGGCGCCCCTAAGACCAGGAAAAAATCTTACACCTCCACTGATACCCGCGCTTCTCGCTCGCCTCGGCCCCACCCCTTCCGGCGCGCAGCCGCGCCCTTCCGGGCTCGCGAGCGCGCTTCTTCCCCGCCTCTTCCGGGCCGTAGTCGCAGATCGGAAGTCCAAGTTTTTCCCCGCCCTCTCGAGGAGAGGAGGACGCCGGAGGCGGAAGCAGCCTGGGTTTGCTAAGCGGAACTAGAACTGTTTGGTCAGGTGGTTAGCGTGGCCATGCTTCTGAGCGTGGCCTTAGTCGCGTTGCGTGGGATGGAGGGAGTCGGGGAGGGCTTTCGAGCACCCTGGCTGCCCGGGAGCGGGAAGCGAAGTTGTGGGAGATACTCAGCTAAAGGTAGATGGTAGTTTGGGCCCCGGCCTCCTGTGGAGGGGGCCGTGACCGAGCCTCGAGGGACGCCTTCCCTCTCCAGTCTCCGAGCTTAGAGAGGTGACCAAGGCCAGGATAGATACGCCCCGATCCAGATCGGAGCTGACCGGTCCCGGTGACCCGGCCCCTTCGTACAGACGAGGAAGCTGAGGCCGACGGCGCTGGGGTGACCTGCCCAGCGCCCCAGGCGGCCTGCGAGCGCGTCCAGCCCTGTCTTCCCTGCAGTGAGGGCTGCCTCCAGCTGAATACCCCCGCTGGAGACTGATGTCCGGAGAGTTTGAGCAGCCGGGGAAAAGCTGCAAAATTAAACCCTCAGAAAGTTAGTTAGATGATTCTTTTTTTGCTCAAGATGGATGGGACTTCATGTGTTGTTTTGCTTCTACCTCTCTCAATGCGCCCCCCCTTGTGATATTAGGCGTTATAATCTTCCTTTGTCAGTTCTCTTCCAGTGTCATCGTAAACAATGAGCTGCTATTTCTGTAGCATCAAACTGGCCTTTGTTGTTTCTGACACAGGAAACGTCTTCGTGCTCTGAGTGAGGCTATGGCCATCCAAACATAGGATAACTAATACTAAGGCATGTTGGCACCTTCCTTGCAATTCTGTGAAGCCAGAGACTCTAAACTTTGTCTCCCTCATCTTCTCTTAGGACTTTGCATCAGGACTTGGGTGTTTAATAAATATCTAGTGAATGAATAGAATGGCAGCGATTGGGGTGGCTAGGTGGCACAGTGAATAGAGCACCGACCCTGGAGTCAGGAGGACCTGGGTTCAGATCGGGCCTCAGACACGGAACACACACACACACACACACAAATATCCGTGTGACCTTGGGCAAGTCACTTAACCCCGACTGCCCTCCAAAAAGGCAGATATTTTTCAACTTCCTCAGGAAATTCCCAAGTCTGCCTTAAACATTACAGCATCGGTTTCCTCATCTGTAAAATAAGGATGCTGAACTTGGTGGCCTTAGATGCCATTTCTCATTTTAAAGTTATGATCCAAGACTACCTGAAAGATTGGACACCTGACGATATAAATAATATAAGTTTTCCTACCAGTGCCAAAAAATATATATTGAATTTTTTTTTTTACTGCTTTTGTGCCTGTTGCCAAAGGCTAATGGAAAGAACATTTAGCCTAGTTTAATAGGTATTAGTAATAATATTAGTAATGTAATTGAAAAATAATTCTTTACATGTACTTAAAATCTGCCTTGCTTATGTTTCCATTTTAGTTTCTGCTTTATGTTCTATGAAAGAGGCACCGTGCATAGTGGATAGAGCCATCCTCAGAACCAGGAAAACTTGGGTTCAAGGCCTGCTTCTGACAAATACCGGCCTCTCAGTGCTCTAGGTACCTCAGTAAGACTCCAGTTGCTGAAAAGGTGCCAACTTAAATTAGTGGAGGGAGTTTTCTTTTTCACAGTTCTGTATACCAGTGAAATCACAGTCCTTATGCTTATCTGTATTCTCACTTAATGCATGAAGATGCTTCTTGTCAAAAGTCTTTTTGACCTGTTTTAAGATGAAGAAAAATAAATGTATTGTCAGGTGCAAAGTTAACAAAACTAGCAGAACTGGTTTTCTGAGATACTTGAAGCTACTGATTTGTTCTTTCTTGGGCTGCTAAGGTGAGACACTTCTTGTCAAAGAGATAGGACTCTCATCCACACGTAGATAACTTGTCTTACTGCCAGTTTTCATGGTTGACAGTCACACATATACCCTCATCTTACTTAACCAGCAGGTTTATATAATTTCTTTCCGAATTGATCTTTTCTTCTTCATGTTCCCTGGACTGCACATCCTGATTTGAATACTAAAAGTAATTTTGGGATTTCTGTGGCTCCCTGCTCAGGATTTCACTAAAACCCCCAGCTCCTATCGCCCAGATCTTTGGATTGCATAAACATAACCCATTATTGTTTAAGAATTCTACCCAAAGAAATGATGGGGGTGGGGGGCATTAGAAAAAACATGGCAAAACCTAATCAAGTAAATTTAAAAAGCCAAGTTCCATTAACTTTTAGAAATAAGTATTTGCTATGAAGGTATGTTAGGGACAGATGGTAAAAACATCTCCCAAATGTTTGTTACACACTCTCCCACCAGTATATAAAGGAGAGTCCAGGGGAAGTGGGCAAAGGAAGATGGGAAATCCTTTTACTGGAGTCCTCATAGTGTTACCTTTAAGTATGGTGCAGCTTTTCTCCTGGGCTCCAAGGGATTTCTTCACTTTCTTTTGTCAACCCCACAGCACCAATTGCCTAATATACTTTTCAGACTGTATTTCCTAGAGATGCCAAAAACAGAATTATTTCTCCTTAAACCCTTCCCTCTTCCAAACTTCTCTATTTCTTTTGAAGGTAAAACCATTCTCTGAGTCTCCTAGGTTCATAAGTGCTATTATCCTCAACTCCTCACTCTCCCTTACCCCAGATATCCAATCAGTGGACAAATCTTGCTGTGTCTTTGTTTATATCTCTCACATCTATCCTCTTCACACGCACACAGCCTAGGTTTCCTGTCGTACCTAGGACCAAATATAAACTCCTCTGTTAAACTTTTAAAGCCCTTCACGTCCATGGCACAACCTATCTAGCATCATTGGACATTTCTGTCCCTCCCTTACTCTTGTGATCCAACCAAACTGCCCTTTCTGTTCCTTACTATCTCCTGACCCCCTGCCTTTGCATGGCCATCTCTTATTCTCTCCTGTCTCTTGCATCAGAATCTTCTTCCTTAAAGTCACAGTTCAAAAATCTCATATATGAAGCATTTTTTTGATCCCTTCAACTGCTAGTACCCTGCCTTTCAAATGGCCTTGTATTTTAGCTAGTTTGTTTTTATTTGTATATCTTGCCTTTATAAGGGCAGCTAAGTGGCACAGCGGATAGAGTGCCAGCCATGGAGTCAGGAGGGCCCGAGTTCAAATGTAGCCTCAGATACTTAGTAACTGTATGACTCTGGGCAAGTCACTTAACTCTACCTCAGTTTCCTCTTCTGTAAAATGAGCTAGAGAAGGAAATGGCAAACCACTCTGGTATCTTTGCAAAAAAAAACTGCAGATGGCATCACAAAGTGTCAGACAGGACTAATAGATTAAAAAAATGCCTTTATATTTATTTTGTATATACTTATTTCTGTCTAACATATATCCTTGTTTCATTCTTCTCCACCTCCCCACACCCGCATTAGAATGTCAGCTCCTTTTGAGTAAGGGATTATTTCATTTTACTTGTATCTCAAGTTCTTAGAGTATCTGGCATATATAAAATATTTAATAAATATTTGTTGATTTATTGATTGATTAGGACCAATCTCTCAAAGCATCAATTTAAGCCTTAATGTCTATATAATGGGGGCTTCTTCAGGGAACCCATGATCAATTGAGTCCCCTCAGTTGAGGCAGTGAAATTACAGATGAAAGGTAAAGGCAATTGAAACAATAAAATGTAAGGATTTACTTTTGAAGTTTGACTGTCTTTGAATTTTCTCCTTGTAAAGGGTTTTACCCTTTCAGACTTTAATTGACCATTAGGGCCAGCTAGGTGGCATAAGAGTCATTTTGGGATAGCTAGGTGGCATGGTGAATAGAGCATTGGCCCTGAAGTCAGGAGGACCTGAGTTCAAATCCAGCCTCATACACTTGACACACTTACTAGCTGTGTGACTTTGGGCAAGTCACTTAACCACAGTTGCCCTGCCTTCTGCCCCCCCCCCCATACTATTTTTAAAAATCTTTGTGAGTTCAAATCTGACCTCAGATACTGACTTTGTGACCCTGGGCAAGTCACTTAACGCTGTTTGCCCCAGTTTCCTCATCTGTAAAACGAGCCAGAGAAGAAAATGGTAAACCACTCCAGAATGACCCCAAATGGGGTCATGAAGAGTCAGACATGACTGAACAACAACACAACAAAAAAGGAAGCATAAAGGAGAATTTCTGCTTCCTTACTCTCTTTTAGAAGGTGTAAAAGAAATTCCTAAGTCAGTGTGATAGAATGCATGACTAGCCATTGGCCGATTGAAGAATCATCCACATCCCCAGTGACCTTTAAAAAACAAGTCTGAGGATGGAAAAGAACCATCTCTGGCTGTCAAGGAGGCCAGTTATAGTGAAAGAGCCCAGCTCTTGAGAGGAACTCAGTCCTTCACATTTTTCCTTGTACTTCATCTGGAGCCCAGCAGCAGGAGGGGATTTCTCTTCTGTCTTCCCTCCTCTTGAATTGACATTGTCATCTTGCAGTAGAAAAATCCCACCAGTAGGAGATACTGCGTCCAGAAGAGGAGATCAGGCCTCTGGAGGAAAAGAGCAGGCTCAGAGCACAGTGGAGTGACCCATGCAGCCATTATACTGTGTCCAGGAATAGCAGTGTAAGGACATCCATCAGAAAAGAAAAAAACCTTCATAGTATTGATGTGTTGTCTTGATTACATTGTATTCCTTACATGTTTGCCTTTCTGCTAGTGTACTTTGTGTGCCCATTTTTCCTACTCTGTGTATTTGTGGGACATTGCACCTCTTGTTTGTGGGGAGCATATGGTAATGACTGTTAGGAACTACAGCTATGCCAATTCATCAGATGCTTTTGCTTTAAGCTAATTATGGATAACTGACTGTATATGGCAATTGATATGCAGGGACCTTTTTAGCTATAGTTTTAGAAGTGTAGTACCGTCTTTGATTCCTTTGGTATCTTCAACCTGGAGTAGTCATCCTTCAAGAGACCCATGAGTGAAAGCTGGGAGGTGGAGCAGAAAGGCCACTACATTTGCTTCATTAGTCCTATTCATGATTTTTATCACTTTCATTGTGGAAGTTTAGTCACAGGACTTTTTTCCTCCAGTACTTTAAGGACTGTGTTAAGAGGCCACAAAAAGGAATTTACTCATTACAAACTTAATACGAAAAACATACATTCAAAATAGACTTAATTTCCAGGTACTTCATCTTCTCTCTTCCCTTTCCCCTAAGCCACCACAGCATCTTCAGTCATTTCTCACCGCCAGTCATTTCTGGTAACATTTCTTAGTAGATTGTCTTTTAAATTTTATTGTCATCCAAACAATGGAAGTTTGCCTGTAAATAAAAATTGAAGGAAGAGGAAAATGATCAGATTCTACATTTAATGTCTCTCTCTAATAGGTTATTATTTGGTTCTCAACGTGTAACATTTTCTAAGCTCCCTTTCTCTTTATTTCATCTCTGTTGTTGTGGCAAATATATTCAGTGAGCCCAAACTAAACATATATTTGAAGGATAATTAGTATTCTGGGTGAAAAAATCAGAATCCAGAAACATCTTTATAAGCTGGAATGGTAGTCTGAAATTTTTACCATTAATTTAAAAGAATAAAGTTCTCCACACTGATTTTTAAAAATCAGTTACAAAAGTACAGGATAGGAGAGGCATGTTTCATGTGTAAAATGCCTAGAGGTTTTTAGTGAATTGCATGCTTAATATGATTCAGCAGTATGATATGGCAGCCAAAAAAACTAATAACTGTAATAGGCAATTTTTTTCTAATTATATGTGAAAACAGTTTTTAACATTTGTTTTTTCAAATTTTAAATTCCAAATTCTCTTCCTTTCAGGGATGATTACACTACTCCAGACTAAGGGTGCCACCCTATAATTGACTCTTCTAAAAGAGAAATGCAAAAAGTGGTTGACAAGCTTTAGAATATGAACCCTATCTCTCTCCCAGGGACATGAACAATTCTCTAGAGTTACAATTACGCTTTGTACTTGAGACACCACCAGAAAGTAAATGTACTTGGGATTGCTAAAGAGTCAAACCCCTACATGTCATCAGATATTTCAGTGTGATGTTAATGGCTATGTCTGTACCTTCCATGGGAAATATCTTTAAAGATAAAACAAAGGTCTCATCCTGTGATTTCATCAATTTAACCAACCTCTCATAGTCACATCCCCATAGAAGTATACTGTCTAAAACTAGGGGGGGAGTAATACAAAGTACAGATCCTCCATATTTTGCCAGGATGAGACCACATCTGGAATATTTAATATCTAGTTCAAAATGGTCTATTTTAGAAGAGACCTTGACAAACTGAAAGGGAACTAGAGGAGGACAATCAAGATTACGAGGGGACTCAGAAACCATCCCATGCTAAAATTAATTGAAGGTAGTCTACAGGAATAGGAGAGGAAGAGGAGGCATAATAAATCTGGAGAAAACTTTGAGGGGACTTCATATATTTGAAGGGCTGGCATATAGAAGAGAGATTGCCCATTGTATAATGGAAAGCATTCTGAACTTGTAGTCATAAAAGACCTTGGTTGGATTCCCAAGTTTGACTATTAACTATGTGGCCATGGGGAAGTATTGGGGAGAGGAGCATCTTCCATCAAGTTCCCAAAGTGGGAAAGGAAAGCCCAGGGTGCTTCAGCCAATGGAACACAAATAACTGAAAGTTAGATGATGCTTTCTCCTTGGGATAACTCCTTAAAACTCCAGCTGCCTAGGACTCTGAGATATTTGTGGCAGCCTACCCATCTGTTAAGGTGAGAGAATTTTGAATTTCTGAGCCCACAGGAATTATTGACTTCCTTCTCAACTGCCCAGCTCCAGACTGGGCTACTCAGGTCTTGAAGTCTCAAAATAATAAGTTCTATATTCAATTTGTTCCAGAACCTTTTCCTAGGCAAGAAATATGAGAACCTGAAATAGAAACCTCTCCAGGGAGAAGAGAGGAATCTAAAACGAGTTCACTTCCTTTCCTACTTGGAAGAGAAATAATCAATATGATTGCCGTCACTAGCAAATACTAACCAGAGCTGGTCTGACCAAGTGGTCATTGGCAGACCCTACATGGAGAGTAAAAGCAGTTATCTATCTAACTAATGGGGAAGGTGTATCCAGAAAAAAAGTTTGTGAGTAAAATCTGAGGGCTTTAGTGGGCTGCAAACTCGACATGTCAACAGGACAATATAATTCCCTTCCCACCACAAAAAAGTTAATACTATGTATGCTAGGCCACATTTGAGAGGCCCAGTTTCCAGAACAAAGGAGGTGATAGACCCACTGTATTCTGCCAAGATTAGACCACTAGAATATTGTAACATTTTGGGAAGGACATTGATAAATTGGGAAGTGTCCACAAGAAAGCAACCATATTAGTGAGAGGTCTTGAGACTCATAAAAGAATTGTAGATATTTGGCATGGAGAACAAAAGAAATAGGGGAGGCCTGATAGCAATCTTCAAATGTTTCAAGGACTATTGAATGAAAAAAGAATTAGATTTTTTGTATTGGATACTAACAGGTGGAAATTGCAGACAGGCAGATTCAGCTTCATTGGAAGGAAAATTTTTCTGTCAGTAAGAACTCTCCAAAAGCAGAACAGGCCATCGTGGGGGATAATGGGTTCCCCTTCACTAAATGAAAATTTCCAAAGGGAATCTGGGTGACCACTTGGGAGTACTGTAGAGGAAATTCCTATACAAGCTATAGTAGGTGGCTTCTGGGATCTCTTCCAACCCAGAGCTTCTGTAAAGTTGTAATATCCTGGAGTTCAATAGGATCTTTCCTCCTTATAGGGCTGTTGTGAGAACCAAATGAGATTACATTTTAAAGATGCTATATTAATGTCATCTGTGACTATTCTGTTGGACTTCAAATGGAAGAACTGGGTCCAAGAGGTGGAGGATGAAATAGACCAGCTCAAAATGAGGAAAAAATTTCTAACATTTGGAGTATCTGATTGCATTGCTTGGGGTAGATAGTGAGTTCCTTGCCACCAGAGATCTTTCAAGTAGAGGTGGCATAACTATTTTCCAGGAATGGTATAGACAAGATTCATGTTTTGAATATGAATTAGACTAGTTGACATAGAGCCTCCCATCTCTGTGGTTTAACACCATCTCCAAGCTTCCATATTCCTTCCAAACTCATTTTTAAAAAATGCATATAAAACCAAACAAAATGAAAACTTATAGGTGAAAAGTTCAGTGAAATGAGATTTTGGTTCAAGATAATGCTGGCATCTTAGATAGCATCAATGCCAGTCAGTGCTAGTGTTATTACTAGTGTCATTTCTCAAATACAGAACAACCTAAACTAGGTAAAGCAGTTGATAGAATGGTGGATTTGGAAAATCAAATTCAAATCCTGCCTGAGACATTTACTAGCTGTGTGGCCTAGGGCAAGTCACTTGACCTCACCTACCTAATATAGCACCCACCTTATAGATTTGTTGTGAGGGTAAAATAAGATCATATTTGTAAAGCATTTTAGAAACCTTAAGCCTTTTATAAGTGCTAGCTATTATTATTATTATTAACTTCAAGTTTAATAAAATTTAATAAAATTGCCTTCTAACCAGTTTTCTCAAGTCTTGTCCTTTATTGTCTTGGTTGTACTTATCTCCCTTTTGGAATCTATTTGATTTCCTACATTGGTTGACATTGCTTTTTGACTGTAGCACCACTTTAAGGGTGACCGAGGGCTGCAGGGACAGTGGCTGTCTAAAAGGAACAGTCTACTCATCCTTCATCCTAAAGGAAAGGGAAGAGCAGAAGTATCTCAAGAAGCAAGAAGCCAGCAAGCATACTGAGGGGAGATTGTGAGGAGCTCCAGCAGAACTCCCTTAATTGCCAGTCACCCTTAAAAAAAATATTTAGGATACTATGTTCCTAAGAGCTCACCTTTCCCTTTGGACTAAAAACACAATCTCCTCTGTTGGCATGTAAAGTCCTTCCTAATCTAGCTGCAGCCTACTTTGCCAAGTTGGTTACACATTTCTCCTTCTTATGTACACGGCTATAGCAAACCTTAATTGCTTGCTATTCCCCCATGTTCCATCTCCTAAGTCTTTACCTTTGCCCAGGTTCCACCTCATGCCTGGAATGCTCTCTCTCCTCCCTTCTGCCCTTGGGAACTCCAAGCTACCTTCAAAATTCAGCACAAATACTAAGTCTTTCCAGAGGCCTTTCCTAATACCCTTACTTATTAGTGTCAAACCACCTTTCCCCTCCCATCACTTTATTTGTTTGTTTGTTTTATATAGGTTGTGTTTAATCTGTAAAATTTGCCTCTAGTAGATTATAAATTTCTTGAAGAGATTATCTCACTATAGTATCCTAAGGGCACAATACCCAATCCATAGCAGATACTTTATAAAGGCTTACTGATCAATTAAATGGTTGAGATATTTCAAGTCATTCTGATGTGAAGGAGGCAAGCTTCTTATTTTAGGAAGTATAATCAGGGGACTAGGTGATATGAAAGAGGTGGCATGGAATAATGTACAGAGAGCTGTTCATGAAGAAGACCTAGATTCAAGTCTCTTCCCACCCCCCACAATACATGCAGGTTATGAAGTCCTGGACAAGTCACTTAACTTCTCAGTGTTCTAGGCAATGCTCTAAGACTGAGATACAGAGAAGGTACCAGCCTGTATTGGTAGAGGGAATTTCCTAGATAGTATTGAAATCACAGGTCTAGTCCCTTATCCCTATGAATCATTTTAGTAAAGTTAAGAAAGAGTTATATCATTTTATGAGGAGATAAAAATAAAATAATTAGAGGAGAAATGGAAATATTAAGTTCCATGATGTGACCTATTCGAATTCCCTATCAGTAGCAAAGATCACTAGAAATTATTCATTTCCTCGAAGAGAGAGAATAAATTGGTTGGGGATATAGCCCAATAGTACACACTTTCTTTGCTGGAGATTAACCTTAAGCAGTTCGGCATGATGAAAATGCTTGTGTGCCTTCCACTGCTGGTTCTCTGTGCAGGCTGTGTTTATGGGATCACAACAGGAAATCCAGTGAACAGCCTGGTCACAGAAACTCTATCGCTAATCACAGCTCACCGAACCTTACTGATAGGCAATGGGGTAATTTTCAATTTAACAGATTCTTTTTAAATGGTGTCATAATTTTGGTATTTTGCTTACCATTTATTGTTGATATTAATAATGAGGTAATGGAATGTTTTAGAGAAAAGTTTTGGCAATTATATAATAATTAGAGTCACTCTATTATTGTCAGGCACAAGTGCTAAATAACTCAAAAAGTAACCCTTGTATTTGCTTTTATTTTTAGACTCTAAGGATTTCAATACCTGATCCACAAAATGTAAGTGAAATTATGGTCATAGAATAATCATCTGTAAACAAATGTCATATTTATATAATGTAAAAAACAGCAATTACTGTCTGGAGCTAAGTACTCTGGGCATCTTCTGTATGTTGGTTCTTCTGTATGGCTTTAGGATTATGAAGAAGAACTTTCTAGTAATTCTTTGTAATTAAGAGGCAGCCTAGGTAGTGGAAAGATGGCTTCTCTTGGAGTCAGAAGGTCCAAGTTATGGTCACAACTCTGATACTCACTAGCTGTGTGACCATGGGCAAATGACAACCTCTGAGCCTCAGTTTTCTCATTTATAAATAGAGAAAATATTTTTTTTGTCTACCATGAGGGGTGTTTGTGTGTTTGTGTGTGTGTGTGTGACAGAGACAGAATGTTACATGTACCTTTCTTTGTATCCCTAGTGCTTAGCACAGTACCAATGGTAACTTACTATTGTTTAGTTGCAACTTATAAATGCTTGCTGACCAATTGATTTATATCTGTCTAAGGTACTTACCTATATATTGATTTCTGACAGTCTTAGTGATTTAAAGCTACATGTATTATACACATATATGCATCTTAATGTAAATGATAACCTGATTGGATTAGCCATGTTTAAGTCTGTCATTATATAATTATATTTATTAATATAATTATATATAATTAATTATATAATATATAATATAATTATATATAATGTAATACATATTAAATATAAATGTATATTTCCATTAGGCTATGTGTTAGTTATAATATGAGAAGTGGACCTAGCAAAACTTTGGGGAACTACAAGCACGTGGACAGTGCCAAACAAAGTATATATTTTAAAATAAGCATTTACCCCCCCTTTTTTTCTATGCTTCTTTCTAGCATCCACTGTGTATTGAAGAAATCTTCCAGGGAATAGAAATTCTGAAGAACCAAACTGCTAAAGAGAATGTGGTGGAAAAAATCTTTCAAAACTTGTCTTCTCTAAGAGAATATATAACTGCCAAAGAAGTGAGTTGTAAGGTTCAATGATATTTATATGATTGTGGCATGATAAGGGATAGCCTATAACAATACTGTTTGTTCTGTTTTCAGAAACAGTGTGGGGGAGAAAGAAGAAGAGTAGAGCAGTTCTTAGACTACCTGGAAGATTTTCTTCGGATAGTAAACACTGAGTGGACAGTAGAAAGTCAAGAATGAAAAGGGAGGCTGTGATGGACTGATTGGGGGGACGTAAATGAGTCCTGCCTGGCCAGGATGGAGGGTACTTCCACAGCTCTTCCAAAACAAATGAAATATTTTGGTTATTACAAACATTTTATGTGAAACAGAATATCTTTACTTTTATTTTTATTATACTCTTTCTGATTTCTTCTCCACATGTTCATCTCCACATGTTCAAATGTTAATTTTGACCAACTAAATTTTTAGAAAATTCTGGAAATGAATTGATTCCTCTAAAAAATGCCAAGGCAAGTGGTACCCAAATGATACCTTCTGACCAGTGTGACTTATTGACTGGCAATTTTCTCTGCTTCTCTTCTGCTCCCAAATGCAGCTGGGATATGTATTTCTATTTGGTGTTTTCCTCATTGCTTGTACATGCAATGACGGCAACCACCTTGGCTTCAGATTTTGCGGCATTTGTGGCCTCAAGAATTACATGGTCATACTTTATTTATTTGCTTTGATATATTTAAATGCAGGGCCACCCGGGCCCTTCCTGTTTGCTTTGTGGACTTGTTACTTTTGCTTCAGTGTCTTTGTGTCAAAGAATGAGTTTGTAATGTAAACTAACAGTAAAAAGCAATGCTGTATATGTAGTCACGGTGACTAATCTTCCAGATAAGAAAATAAGAAAACTCTTCTCTTTCTGTAGAGAGATAAGGGACTGCAGGTGTGGTATTTTGAATACACTGTCAGAAGTGACCAATGTATTGGCTATTTTTTGCTTCCCTTTATTACAAGAGAAAATTCACTTGGGGTGGCTAGGTGGTGCAGTGAATAGAGCACCAGCCCTGAAGTCAGGAGGACCTGAGTTCAAATTTTACCTCAGACACTTAACACTCATTAGCCGTGTGACCTTGGGCAAGTCACTTAACCCCAATTGCCCTGCTTTCTCCCCTCCAAAAAGAAAAAAAAAAGAGAGAAGATTCACTGGCCAGGTGTGAGGGTACCTGTGTGTATAAATATACCCAAGATAAATGTGATGGGGAAAAAAAGCACCAATAAAACTTTTTTTAAAATTAGAGGTTTAGATTAAGTAGAAACCGCTAGGTAGCAGAAAGATGACTTGTCTTTGAGTCTCCGTCTTCTTCCCTGTTCTGCATATTGAAATCCCTTGATATCATCCCCATCTCTTTCTATCCTCCACTCTCTGATGGAGAATTGAACCTATTCCTCACCAAGGCCATCCCTTCTGCTTACTGTCTAGAGTTAAGTACTCTGAGCATCTTCTGTATTTTTCTTCTCCCTTTTTGGTTTTAGGATTATGAAGAAGCATTTACTAGTAATTCTTTTTTTAATTTATTTTATTTTTAATTTATGAAATAAAATAGGCATGTCTACGATATAATATACTTTTTAAAAGATGATTGCACTGAAACTGAAAAACTATTATGTACAATTTGCTGTTCCTTTTAAATATATAATAAAGTTATCATGTAAATTTCTTTTTTTATTTCCTTGTTTTCTTCCCTCCCTCCCTGCTCTGCTTTAATTGAGAGGCCACCTGGTATAATGGAAAGATCACTTGTCTTAGAGTGAGAAGGCTTAATCTCCAGTCCCAACTCTGGATCCCATCCTCTAATTTTCGATCTGTCCCTAGTTTCTTGTCTCTTCCCTGTTACTCACAAACATGTCTAAGTCTCTCTAGCTTCAAAACAAAAGCAAAACAAAAAACTGCCCTTCACCACACCGTCATGCACTCTAGCTATCATCCTGTATTTTTTCTCTTTCTCAGCCAGAATTCTAAAGAACCTGTCTGCATTCTTTGCCTCCACTTTAAGTCTCTTCATTCCCTTCTTAGTCCCTTCATTCCCTTCTTAGTCCTTTGCAATCTGTTCCTTATCATTCAAATCAAAATTACTCTCTCCAAAGTTAACAAAGATTTCTTAATGACCAAATGTGATGTTTTTTTCCCAGTCCTTGTCTTTCCTGACCGTCATCTCTTCTCTAAGTTTTGATGATACTACCTTTTCCTGGGTCTCCTTCTGTCTGACCATTCCTCTATATCATCACCTAAGACGAGGTATCCATGTGGAAAGACTCGGAACTTGCTTCTGGGAGAGACATACCATGCTCCCTTACCACATCGGTGGAAGCAGTCTCTTTGCATTGGCTGCATAGCTGGAAGAAGGTGCATCTTTAAAACTACCAGACTGGGATAGTATCCTTTCTTTTCATGCAGTTTCCAGAGGGTAAAGGTCCTATTCACCTGAAGCTTAGGCAATGTGTATTGCACTGGGCATGGGGGAAGAATGATCTTCCCCATCTCCCTTTTAGGTACTGTGACCCCAAAAATCAGACTCGGCACTTTTGTTGTTTGTCCTTTCCATTTCTAGGCTCAGGGAGTTTAAACCATGGTTGGAGGGAAGTTTTGCTCTACTGAATCAATTAAGGATCAATTCATATCTTTATTGAATATCCATCTCCTGCTATGGTTCTACACAATCAGTCCATCTCTTTTTTTCCCCATCTCTACATTTCTTCAGTGATATTCTATACATCAATTCTGGGGAATTCCTCATTTGTAATGTTCACACCTGTCATATGCTTCTCTGTTGTTTTTTGGGAATTTCTCTATTTCAACTCTGAGATAGAAGTACATGATTCAAAACCATATGATATCACTGGAAGTTCACTGATGTTAAAAAGATGAGTCCATAATAAGTTGTTAATGTGTTTGTTATATGAAATGAAAAATATGGTTAATACAGAGGAGCATGGGAAGATTCATGAACTGATGCAAAGTGAAACAAGCAAAACCAGGAAAATAATATGCATAATTACATTTTAAATAAGGACAGTAAGAGCAAAATAATAAAACCTGAATGCTATGAGATTATAATGATCAAGCTAGGCCCCATAGAAGAGATATCTATGAGAAGGCACCTTCTCCTAATTTTTTTTTTTGCAGAATAAGAGAAAATGGGTATGGAATACCACATATGTCATATTTCTTTGATATGTTAATTGGTTTTACAGGTGGATTTTCCCAATTTTTTCCTCTTTGTTTTAAGTAGATGGTATTTTCGGAGGGATACTTGAGAAATGTAGGTGATGGAAAAACAAAATATATCAGTCAGAAAATTTTTTTTTCTTTTTAAACACAGGTCATTGTTTCATGGAGAACCTTGGACAAGGTCTTAAAAAACAGCACAATTTTCCAAGGGCAATCTAGGTCAAACTCTTCCAACTGTTGAGTCCTGAGCTCAGCTTATTCTTTATTTGCAGTATCTGTCTAAGGTACTGATTATCTAACTCTATACTTGCATGAGCAATAGACTATTTATCTACTTTAGCCCTCGATGATGCATATCCACCCTTTTACTCTTTCCTGATTCATTCTCTATCATAGTTTACTCACTGACTATGCCAAACTTTTTTCTCTTTTTTCAAGCCTCCTATACCATAATGTCCCCCTCTTATCAGAGGATCTTATAGTTCATTGAAAAGTTGAGGTCATCCTTCAAGAGCTCCCTTTCCTCACTAATTCTACACTTTGAATCATCTTATTATCTCTCTCCTCCCACCCCCCACCCCGAATCTTTTCTTTCTTTGCTCTAGGCTTGGAGGACTTGTGACTGCCAACACTTCTCAAATCTTCTAGACACTGGTCTTTGATGACTTGGGAGGAGAAAGTGAGGCTGACAGTTTTGTGCAATGCCTCATTTAAACTAATTCATGAGTAAGTCAAGACATTACCTTTGTAATGTCACTGGTTCTCTTCTGGCAGCTTAC
Organism: Gymnobelideus leadbeateri; assembly: GCA_011680675.1. Taxonomy (NCBI): domain Eukaryota; kingdom Metazoa; phylum Chordata; class Mammalia; order Diprotodontia; family Petauridae; genus Gymnobelideus; species Gymnobelideus leadbeateri. Next base: position 173,690 of record WOXC01007461.1, on the reverse strand, counting down.
TCCTGTGATCATCCCTCTTTTCTTCCAAATATTCAGCCTCTCCTTATCTATATCCTTCATCTAGCCTTTAAATGTGCATAGATCTTCCCTATCATTTAAAAACTTTCAGCTAAACTTACCATTCCCCCAAACTATCATCCTATATTTTTTCTTCCCTTTCTTAACCAAACTCCTAGGAAAAACTGTCTATGCTTTTGACTCTATTTTTTCCTTCTTCCACTCACTTCTCAACCTCTTATGATATAAATTCTGTCCCCTCTACTAGGTCAAAACTTTTGTTGTTCAGTCGTATTTGACTCTTCATGATCCTATTTGGAGTTTTCTTGGCAAAGATACTGAAGTGGTTTGCTCTTTCCTTCTCCAGCTCATTTTACAGATGAGGAAACTGAGGCAAACAGTGTTAAATGATTTGCCCAGGGTCACACAACTAATAAGTGTCTGAGATCATATCTGAACTCAGGTCTTCCTGACTCCAGGTCTGGCACTCTATCCACTGCACCACCTAGCTGGTTAAAACTACTTTTGGCAAAGTCACCAAATATGTGTTTATTGCTAAAGTCAATGACCTTTTTAGATTTTGTCCTTCTTGATCTTTCTATAGCATTTGATACTATTGACTATCCCCTCTTAATAGAAACTCTCCTCTCTGGGCTTTTGTTACATTGCTCTGTCTCTATACAATATTTTTCTTCCTGTATGTAAGATTGATTCTTCTCATTTTCCTTTGCAGGATTATAATTCATTGTCACCCACTATGCACAAGTAACCCAAAGCTCTGTCCTAGTCTTCTTTTCTCTAAATATACCCTCTGTCCTATTAATATAATCAATTCTCTTAGATTCATCTATTTGTCTCTATGAAGATGGTTCTCAATCTACATATCCAGGCTTTGACTCATTTTTCTCCTGAGCTCCAGCCCTATAGTTCCAACAGTCTCCTTGATATTTCCATCTCATTATGCCCATAAGCATTTCAAAATCAACATGTCCAAAACAAAAGTATTTATTCCCTTAAATCCTCTTAACTTCCTTATTTCTACTAAAGAATCATTCCTCCAATCTCTCAGTTTCACAACTTAAGAACCATGTTTAACCTCTCCCTTACTCACTGTCCTCATATCCAGTTTTCTGCTTTTGTTGATCCCACTGCCTCAATAACTTTCACATGTGTCCCCTTTTTTTTCTTCACTCACCCCACAACCACACTAGTCTATACCAACATTTCCTCTTGTTTATTCTGTTGAAATCGACTCCTAATTGGTCTTCCTCACCTAGTCTCTCCCATTCACAATCCATTCTCATACAGACACTAAACTGACATTTCTAAAAGATAGATTTGACTGTGCAATATTTACTTGAGTGAAAAGCTTCAGTGGTTCCCCGTTAGTAAGAGGACAGGAGTTTTTTTTTGTTTGTTTTGTTTTTTTGCTTTTGGAGGGGGGAAGGCAGGGCAAATGGTGACTTGCCCAAGGTCACATGGCTAGTTTTTGTGTTAAGTCACTGAGGCTGGATTTGAACTTAGGTCCTCCTGACTGCAGGCCAGTGCTCTATTCACTGCACCATGTAGCAGCCCCAAGGACAGGGCAGGAGTTCTTAACTTGGAGTTTGTGAACTTTTAAAAAATGCTATTTCTTTTTTAATGAAAAATCATTTATTAAGCCCTTATAATGCACCAGGCACTATGCCAACCATTGGCAATACAAATATGAACAAGGAAGATACATTGCTATTATATTATTACTAATTTCTAATTATTATTAATTATTGCTAATACATTACTATTTCAATATATTTGGTTTCCTTTGTAATCCTATACATTTTACATTATGTATTTAAAAATATTATTCTTTAGGCTTCACCAGTCTCCCAAGAATGTCCATAGACAAAAAATGCCAAAGAGCCTCTGCTGTACGATAAAATAAAATTCCTCTATTGGGCATTTTAAGACCACATTCTGGCTCCAGTCTATCTTTCCAGGTTGTTTACATAGCACTCCTCATCTACTCTACCCTTCAGTCAAATGACCTATGCTATTCTTCATAGTCTTCATTTTATTTCCTGCCTCCATATCTTTGCACAGGCTGTTCCACATGCCTGGAATAGTCCTTTCAAGGCTCAGCTCAAGTTCCATCTCCTTCAAGAGGTCTTTTCTGACTTCTCTAGTTGTAATTGCCCCACCCTAATCACTTAGTGTTACAAATACATAAATAGCCACTGTGTCACAAAAGTCAGTGTAGTTTTATGCTATAATAACTTCAGAAATATAAATGCTACAAACTTAACAAAAACAATTTTAAATTGACTTAGTTTCATGAATTTTGAATAATATATTTTAAATTTTAATAAGATAGGCCAACCTGTCATTATGTATTACATGAGAAAGTTTTTGGATGACCCTTTCTCAGACTGGTAGACCAGTAGAGGAAGTCCTAGACTTCTGGTATATTTTTTCACTCTTGGAAGCTCAAAAGCTTATGACTTGGTCCTTCTGGTCTCCAATACTCCACCTAAGAGCAAGAAATAATAGACATGGTAAAGATAGAAAAGCTTGCTTATGGCGACTGGTAGGCCCATGAGGAAAGCTGCCACTGGTGCTACCTCTTTCTTCCCACCCGGAGGCACTCTTCCTCTTAATTACCACTAGGAAAGAGAGAGACTGATTGGACCAATTAAAGTCTTTTGTATATGTATTCAGCTTAAGCTCAGTTGCCAATCAAAAGACTTTTCTTCTCTAAGCAGTAAGTGCACAGGAAGTAATTATAAACCATGTTCTGAAGTAGAAAACACTCTCAAAACAAGGAAAGCATATTACTATTGAAGTCTTGATGCATAGTGACAATTTAAGGATTATAAGTCTTCCAGAAGAACGTAACTGTTCCAAATAAATAAATAAACTGAACACCATAATGCAAGAAGTAATAAGAGAAAACTACCCAGAATTTTTCAACATCAAAAACAAAGTGTGAGTCAAAAGAATCTCAAGATAGCCTCCAGGAAAACAAAACAAACATGCTACAATCTCTAAGACACACAGTAAAATTTAACAGTTCCAGTGACGAACAACAAATTCTGCGAGTGACTTTGAGAGAAGATCTTCAAATACTAGGGAAAGGAAGTTTGAATAACAGAAGACTATTTTTCAACTGCCAGAAGCCACAGGAGGGAAATGCATGATATACTCTGAAGAGAAAAGAAGCTCTAAATGTAACCCAAGAAAATGTATTCTGCAAACCTGAACCTGATGACAAATGAAAAAGACTTTTGAAGCATTTTGAAAAGAAAACCAGATGTGAACAAATTATTTGCTTTGGAAACACTCCAAACAGATAAACAAGAAAACAAATACAGCAGCTAACAACAACAAAATAACGAGAGATCATGAAGAGATTTCTTTCTGAATGCACATGAGAAGACAGTTAAAACCACAAGTCAAATAGAAGTGATGATGGAGACACAGGCCTGACATGTTATAGATTAATCTGACAACATACCTCATATTGGTTAATTAAGGTTTAATGCAGGATTAAATTACAGGATAGGAGAGTGCATAAAAGATGGGGCGGGGAAGAAGAAAATAGAGAGGAATATATGATTTACCCTAATTAAGTTAAAGGCTAAAAATGAAGGGAAGATAATTCCCGTGGTCTCCCAAGTAGAGATTTTACAAGAGAATGGGAAAAGACACAAAAAGACACAAAATTGAAAAGAAGGCAGTGAAATGGGAAGATATTGTCTTAGGAAGGAGGTGCCACTGATGAATGCTCCCCTGGGAGAAGAGAAATAGTCTATAAAGGGAGCCTGGGACTTTCAATGGGTGTAATCTGCAAAGATTTGGTGGATAGAAAAAACATTTATCCTAAGTGAGCAGAGGGGAATCAGAGCCCCTGGGAGCAGCTGACACTCAAAAAAGTAGGAGAGCAAAGACTCAAGTTGGAGATAATGATTTTGAGATTTGAATGGGGAAAAAATGGCCAAGAGGAGGGCAAAAGTTAATAGTGAATTGTAAAAACAGGGGCATAAGACAATTCATACAATGAATTGCATACAATCATTTGCAGAAAATTGTATTTCTAAGAGTAAAGCATAACAGAGAAAAGGTAGTGTGGGGTAATATGCACAAGGCAATAACATAAAACTGCTTTGGGGGCAGCTAGGTGGGAGTTGGGGCAGCCAGGTAGCGCAGTGAGTAGAGCTTTGGTCCTAGCATCAGGAGATCCTGAGTTCAAATACAACCTCAGACACTTGACAGTGTGTGACCTTGGGCAAGTCACTTAACCCCAATTACCTTGCCTTCCCCTCTCAAAAAAAAAAAACTGCTTAGAAGGAAGTTGATGAGGGTGGGATATTAGAAGTTTTACTTCCATGAGAAATATAGAGACTAAAGGACTACATAAGTATAAAGACCAGGAATCAAAGAATAAAAGCACAAAATAAAAAAGAAGATAAATTATGAAGATAATGAGTAGAAGAAATCCTTTTTAGAAAAAGTCATAGAAGTTCTAAAAACTAATAAATAAAACAAGTTGAAGGGGAGTTTTACCTGGCTATTTAACTGAGAAGAAAAAGAGAGGAAGAATTAATGATAAGAGCAAAAAAGAAAAAGGATCTAATAAGTTAAACAAAGCTCCAAAACTAGGGAAAGGGGTAACAAATAGGAGGTAGGAGGCAAAGCTTGAAAGTGAGAGGGAGCCAATGGGAAGAGAGTTGCCTTAAAATAGAGTAAGATCAAATAACTAAAGAGATCTAATACTGTGTTTACCTGAGGAGAAAAAAAAATCCTAATGTGGGAAAAAAACACCACAGTATCAGTGACATTGAGAGGAATATATAAATCTAATTCTCATGACTTAAAGTATAAATGGATTAAACAATCTAATAAAATAAAAAAGAACAGAATGAATAAGAAAGTAAAACCCCACAATCTGTTGCTCATAAGAGACTATCTATCTATCTATCTATCTATCTATCTATCTATCTATCTATCTAAGTATAATAAAAATGAAGAGATGGAAAGTAGTACAATGTATCAGATAAATTTAAAAAAGAAGTTGCAATTATACTATTAGATGAAACAAAAACATTCAAAACAAAGAAAGAAATAAACAAGGAAACTACATTATTCTAAAAGGTGCCATAAAACTATCACTCTTTGAAGATGACATGATGTTTACTTGAAGAATCCCGGAGAATCAACTAAAAAACTAGTTGAAATAATTAACAACTTTAGCAAAACCACAAGATACCCACATAAACTATACACATTTCCATATATTACTAACAAAGGCCAGCAGTATGAGATACTAAACTAAAAGATACTATACTAAAAGAAAAACTGAAAAAAAAATAGGAATAAAACTAAAAGTTGGTTCTTTGATGAAAGATATAAAATCAATAAACCTTCAACCAATCTTATCAAAAATAAGAAGGAAAAAATCACCAAAATATCAAAACCAGAAGAAATAAGAAGAATAATTAGAACCTATTTAACATAGCATACTAGCAAAACACAAAAGAAATAGAGAAATACCTTAAAAAACCAAAATACTCAAACTGACAGATGACCAAATAGAGATCTTAAATAACCCACTCCCAGAAAAGAAAATACAACTAGCTCTAAAGGAATTGTCAAAAAAAAAATCCTAGCCCTAATGAATTTACAAGAGAATTCTATTAAACTTTACAGTTAGAGCAATATTACACAAATTATTCTCAAAAATATAGAAATAATGCACTGTAAGACTCCTTTTATGAGACAAAGTTTTAATATCTAAACCAAGGAAGGAAAAAGCATAGAAGAAAAACTATAGTCCAATTTTATTAATGGATATGTGATGAGGATACAAATGTACCCTAAGAGTTAAAAAGAATACCCAGTACTTTGTGAAGGCCCTCCTGAGGGTGGGGGGATTGGGGCTCATTCTGTAGTTTATCCTGTAACTTGAGGGCATCCTAAAGTACTTTTCCTACCATAAAACTTCTCCTTCTCTTGTAAGACCAAAAGAATTGCTTTTCCCCCCTTATCCTGTGTCCCCCAGACCTAATCTTTAATTCCCATAAAAACTTCTAAAACTACATCATATTCTGAAACTTCTATATAAGCACAGTTCCCCCAAATGTTGGGGTCTCAATTAGCTTTCTTGCTAAGAAGGCCTGTGTTGCTTACAGGTTAAATAAAGTTGCTAATGGATGGCTAAGGAAAAAAAATTCTTTTGATCTTATAAGAAGTTTTATGGTATTTCAATACAAGGGTAAAAGGACTTTAGGACACCCTCAAGTTATAGGACAAACTACAGAATGAGCCCCAACTCCCCTCAGGAAGGGCTTTACAAAGTACTAAAAAAAGTAACCCTTACTAGTCTTTTTAACCCTTAGGGTCCCATTCGTATCCACATCATTATTATTTTTATAGTCCTAAAAATGCTAAAAATAGCAATAAGACAAGAAAAATAAATTAAGGACATAAAGATAGGTCAAGAGGAAATAAAACTACTTCTATTTGCTGATGATATGAGAGTTTACATAAAAATTCTAGGAAATCAGCAAAGATACCAATTGAGTCAATTAATACAGCAAAGTTGCAGGCTACAATAGAAACCCTCAAATTTCTAAAACATTCCTGTATAATAATAACAAAATTCTGGAAGCAATAATAGAAAGAGGAGTCATATTCCAAATTAACTATAAAATATATAGAATATCTGGGGATCAACATAACAAAGCATATTCTATTCTATTACAAGGATTCTATTAGATTCTATTACAGTGTTTCTTAAAGAAATAAAGAATAATTTCAATAGCTAGAGGAATATTTGCTTATGATGGCTGGTCTCTGCTAATATAATAAAAATGGCAATACTACCAAAGTTTTAGTGCTGAACCAATAAAATTACTAAAAGGATACTTTCTGGTACTTGATGATGATGATGATGATATTGATACTTCATTTGGAAAAATAAAATGTCTAGAACATCAAGGGAAATAATGAAAAAAGGTATGGATAAAGGAGAAATAGTACTTCTAGACCTCATCCTATATTATAAAGCATCAGTCATCAAAGCCACTTGGTACTGGTTAAAAATAGAGAGGTAGATCAATGATACAGACCAGACAAAGAAGAATCAGATACAATGGAACTCAATAATCCAGTGTTTGATAAACCAGAAAGCATAAATTACTTTGGGAAAGAACTCCCTATTTGTTGGAAGCACTGGAAGTTAGTGTCACAGAAATTGAGTTTAGACTAATTGCATATTACAACATTCCACAAGACATTCTGAATGACCTTATGTGACCTTAATACCATTATTTTGGGCTCCTTAAAATATTATTTATTTTGTACATTCTTTTCTTTTAGAATTGAGTTCCAAATTCTCTCCCTCCCTCCCCCCATCTCCTATTCACTGAGAAAGCAAGCAAAATGATACTGATTATACAAGGGACATAATGCAAAACATATTTCCATATTAGTCATATCACCAAAAAAAAAAGAAAATTATATTTCAACTTGCACTCTCAGAATTCATCAGCTCTTTCCGGAGTTGAATAACATTTTTCCATCAAGACTCCTTGAGAATTGTCCTGGATCATTGTATTGATAAGAGTGGCCAAGGGGGGCGGAGCCAAGATGGCGGAGTAGAAACAGCACGTCCAAGGCTGTCTCCCCACAGATCACCTCCAAACTATGTAAAAGGGGACTCTGAACAATTTCTGGAGCCTCAGCACCCACAGACGACACAGAGAAGCTAACCTCCCGCTGAGGACAGCCCAGCAGCCCTGCAGGAAGGACCAGGAGCCAGCAGTGCAGCCCGCGGAGAGCTGAGCCCAGGTCCGCCTGAGCCTCAGTTTTAGCCCCAGGGCGGCCGGGCCAGCAGCTGGCTGGAGGGACCCCAGAACACCAGATGCACTGGCGATTCCAGAAGTATCAACACAGACATGCCTAGGACAAAGTGAGAGGTTAGTGCCCTATGGACTTTGGGACTAGTATTTGGGGAACGCGTCGGCTTCCTCCCCTGGGGGCTAGAAGCCGCTGAGGAGACACGCCATTTTGTAGTTTTCAGTGGCAGCTCCAGCTCCTGGCCTGCAAACTGTAGGGAGATCTAGCGATCAGTCTTGGGGGCTAATCGCTCTTGCTTTAACCTCCCTGGATCTGGATTGTGGTCTGGGGGAGAGGTCGTGGGGTGGATATCCAGCTTGCCAGAAATGGAAGTTGTCCCCCCACACATTCGGGACAAAAGCTCCCCTGTCTGGTGGCAGAGTTATACTGTGGCAACAAGTCCAAAAGTCAAGTAATTAAGTGGCAACATGCCAAGGCAAAGGAAACAAATTAAACAGAAAAATGCAACTTTAGATTCCTATTTTGGGGGCAAAGAGGATTGAAGCATAGAACAGGAGGAGGACTGTGAGGTCAGAAGTCCTGCTCCAAAAGTCCCAAAGGAAAATATGAGCGGGTTGCAGGCCATAGAGGACATTAAGAAGGACTATAAAAATCAAATAAGAGAAGTGGAGGAAAAATTGGGAAGAGAAATGAGAGGGATGCAGGAAAAGTATGAAATGAGGGTCAACAGGCTGACTGAGGAAAACAACACCTTAAAAAACAGACTAACTCAGATGGCAAAGGAGGCCCAAAAGGGCAATGAGGAGAAGAATGCCTTAAAAAGCCAAATTTGCCAGATGGAAAAAGAATCTCAAAAGTTCACTGAGGAGATTCATTCCCTCAGAGTTAGACTGGAGCAAATGGAAGCTAGTGACTTTATGAGAAATCAAGATGCTGTTAAGCAGATTCAAACAAATGAAAGATTAGAAGGCAATGTGAAATATCTCATGGGAAAAACCACTGATCTGGAAAATAGATCCAGGAGAGACAATTTAAAAATTATTGGACTACCTGAAAGCCATGATCAAAGAAAGAACCTAGAAATCACCCTTCAAGAAATTCTCAAGGAAAATTGCCCTGATGTTTTAGATCCAGAGGGCAAAATAGAGGTTGAAAGAATCCACCGATCACCTCCTGAAAAAGATCCCCAAAAGAAAACTCCCAGGAATATTATAGCCAGGTTCCAGAATCCCCAGATCAAGGAGAAAATACTACAAGCAGCCAGGAAGAAACAATTTCAATATTGTGGAAACACAATCAGAATAGCCCAGGACCTGGCAGCTTCTATGAGGGATCGAAGGGCATGGAATATGATATTCCAGAGGGCAAAAGAACTGGGAATGAACCCAAGGGTCACCTACCCAGCAAAACTGAGTATTTTGTTTCAGGGGAAAATATGGTCATTCAGTGGAATAGAGGACTTTCAAGCATTCTTGAGGAAAAAACCAGAATTGAATAGAAAATTTGACATCCAGACACAAGAAGCAAGAGATGCCTGAGAAGGTAATCAGGGAAAAGAAATCAAAAGGAACTTATCAAAGTTGAACTATTTACATTCCTATATGGAAAAGCAATAACTGTGACTGATGATATCTTTCTCACTATGAAAATAATGGAAGAAGTGTGTGGTCATATGAATACATATGTGAATGTGTGTGTATATGGTTACAGTTATATATGGATAGAGGGCATAGGTTGAATTTGTTGGGAAGGGAGAATACTCAAGGGATGAAATTATGAGGTGAGAGAGGAAAGTGGCAAGAGGAGATGGGGAGAGATAGGGTAGGGTAAACTATTTCATGCAGAAGAAGCAAGGGGAAGTGATTGCAAAGGAGGGGGGAGAATAGGAAGGCAAAAAGGCAAAACCACATTCTCATTGAATTTGGTTCAGGGAGAGAATGACATACATACTAAATGGGATATCTCAACCTGCAGCAGAATAGGGGGTAGGTGGATGAGAGGAGGGATGATGGATGAGAGGGCATTCTTAGGGGGAGGGGAGGTTGGAAGTACCCACTATAGAAGAGGGACAGGATCAAGTAGGGAATGGATCAGGTGGGGGATGGGATGGTGTAATGGAAATGCAGATTTAAAGATCTTCCCTGCCCCTAGCTTGCCTCTAGCTTAAGTGCACCTGGAGCCTGTGGTGGGAGGCTTGTTTTTCAGAAAAGCCCACACCTTGATACTTTGTGATTGGGCAGTGAGTCCAGAAGGTTGTTACATTCTCTGAGCCAGGAGAAGGCTATATAAACCCTTAGGAGAGGCTTTGCTTTGGGGCTCACTTTGAGAAGTGTTGTGTGATTTGACCAGATGAGACTCTGGGAAGCCGTTGTTGAGAGCCCCCCGGCTTTGAAAACCCAGATGTTGATGCTTCCCTCTCTGGTAACTGTGATTTGGTATTGATATAATGGTGGGACAGTTTGGAAGCCTGTCTGTTTGATCTGTAAGTTCTGTAACTCTGAAGTTTGGGGTGCTGACCTTTTTCCCCTGAACTAGGTAATGTGTGTTTGTTTGATTAAAGTAAGCTTGTTAACCCATTTTGAGTTGCTTTCCTTTTGAAAAGCAGATCTAAGAACCTGTGTTGGCAGTCACCCTGGGGATATTGGGGTGCTTGCCACTACAAAATGGCGACGAGGATGGGATTTTTGTCTTTCACAGTTGACCATCATTACAACATTGTCCTTACTGTGCATAATAATCTCCTAGTTCTCACTTCACTTTGCATCAGTTCATATTCAGTCTTGTTATGTGTTTTTTTCTGAAACCATCCCCTTATCATTTCTTATAGTACAATAGTATACTATTACAATCATTTGCCATGACTTGTTGAGTCATTCCCCAATATGATGATCAATTTCCAATTCTTTGCCACCACAAAAAGAGCTACTATAAATATTTTTGTACATATAGGTTCTTTTCCTTTTTCTTTGACCTCTCTGGAGTACAGACCTACTAGTGGTATTGCTAGGTCAAGGGGTATGCATACTTTTATTGCCCTTTGGGTATATGTCCAAATTGGTCTCCAGCATGGTTGGAACAATTTGCAACTCCAATATCATCATTAATCTCCAGAAAATTAGAAAAGAAGCATATCATATAACTCTCACAGAAATGGGTAAGAGATGCATTCTTAATCAAACAAAAGATAGAGGAAATTATAGAATATAAAATAAATAATTTTGATCACATGAAACTAAAAAGCTGTACAAACCAAATTAATACATCTAGGATAAGAAGGGAAGTGCCCAAATGGAAAAAAATGTCTTTTTGACAAATTTCTCAGTTAAGGGTTTGGCATCCAAGATACATAAACAATTAATATATCTGATATATATGCATATATAGACACCTAAGTTATATATCACACATACATTTACATATACATATCTGCATATCCACATATATCTATATATGTATTACATAATATACATTATATGTGTGCTTACATGTATAGGTATGTATATACATGTCTATATACTTATGTATGTATGTGTGTGCATATAGGTAGTCAGAGAATATGAATTGTTTTAAACAAAGAATTTCAATCTATTAACCATAAGAATACTCTAGATAATTAAAGAAATACAAATCAAAACAACTCTAAGATTCCACTTTATACCCCGAAAATTGTCCAACATAGCAACAGTCAATGTTGGAAGGGCTGTGGGGAGACAGGTGCATGCATTGTTGATGGATCTATGATTTAGTACAACCAGTTTGTAAAACAATTTAGAATTATGCAACTAAAGTGACTAAAATGTTCATACACTTTGACCTGGAGATTTTGTTACAGGAATTATACCTAAGGAGGCCACTGATGAGAAGAAAGTCTTCATATAACTAAAATATTTCTATTTAATTTTTTTTTGGAGGGGGAAGGCAAGGCAATTGGGGTTAAATGACTTGCTCAAGGTCACATAGCTAGTTAAGTGTCTGAGGTGGGATTTGAACTCAGGTCCTCCTGACTTCAGGGCTGGTACTCTATTCACTGAGCCACCTAGTTGCCCCAACTAAAACATTTCTAGCAGCACTTTTTGTGATACCAAAGAATTAGAAACCAAGTCGAGGCCCATCCATTGGAAATGGTTATGATCTATGAACATCATGCAGTATTACTGTGCTAGAAGAAATGAATGATAAATGTGATGAATACAGAAGCATGGAAAGATCGACATGAAATGAGACAAAGTGAAGTCAACAAATACAAGAAAACAATATACTTAACGCCTACAACAATGTAAATGGAAGGAACGACCACAAAAAAAATAAAAGTGAATATTGAGAAATTATATAGAATATGCTTAGCTTGAAAGAAGATGTGAGAACATGCTCCCACCTACCCCTCTGCAGAGGTGAGAGTTCCACAAGTGCCACACATTGTGCAATTCCCATATTTTTTCATGTACCGATCAGTTATGCTCATTTTCCTCTTCTTTTTCCTTTGCTTTTTTTTTGTCTTTAAAAAATACTATTTGAGGGGTGGCTAGGCCCTGGAATCAGGAAGACCTGAGTTCAAATCTGGCCTCAGACACTTAACACTTACTAGCTGTGTGACCTTGGTCAAGTCACTTAACCCCAATTGCTCTGCCTTCTGACTCCAGAAAGAAAAAAAAAACCTATTTGTTATATGGTATGGTTTTCTGAGAGTGGGAAATGGAGGGATACTGGGGAAAACTATGGTGACAAAAAAAGATATCAGTGAAGCTTATTTTATTTTATTTTTTTTAAGCAATTGGGGTTAAGTAACTTGCTCAAGCTTACACGGCTAGTCATTATTTGTGTGTGGGTGCTCATTTTCTGAGGCCGGATTCGATCTCGGGTCATCCCAACTCCGAGGCCGGCGCTCTTACTCACTGCGCCACCTAGCCGCCCCTTTTAGGGCAATTGGGGTTAAGTAACTTGCCCAAGGTCACACGGCTAGGTTTTTGTTTGTGTGGGTTGTGTCTGAGGCTGGATCCGAACTCAGGTCCTTCTGACTCCAGGGCCGGCGCTCTACTCACTGAGCCACCTAGCCGCCCCTGAAGCTTATTTTTTAAAGGAATAATTAGTTGTTTCTTCATACTTGTCATCCAAGGAGTCTAATTACTAGGGGTGGGGTAATATTTGATGAGAAGAAAATAGTAAATACAAAATTTTTCAGAAGTTGAAAGAAGGTTTGAAAGCCAAATTTCCCAAATCTTTAAAGTATCTTGTTAAAACTGAACAAGATCTGAGAGATTATCTAGTCCATCTTCTCAGAGCAGGAAAATGAGCTCCAGATAGTGAACCCAAAGATTGGTCCAAGGTCACAGAGAAAGGTTCATTCATCTTCTACTGAGATTGAGCCTGAGCTGAAACAAAGATAAATGGAGCACAGATCTTTGGAACTGAAAGGGACTTTAGAGACCACCTCATTGAAGCTCTTCATTCATGGAGATAGCCCCTGAGTGTTTGTCTCCTTAGTCAAACTCCTTTTAATGATTGGCTAGGAAGTGATCTCCCTAAAACTTTGTTTTTCCATCTGAATTTAGAGAGCTGAAGGGTTGGCTACCCTTTCTTTTATCAGGACATTTCTGTTCTTTTGATTTTTCTATTTTTAACTTGGTCCTCCTACCTTCCCCCCAAAATGTTAGACTCTAGGCCTCTGGAAGGTTTAAGGAGCTGGTGGGGGGGGGAAACTATTAGGAAAAGAAAAGTTTTCCAGGATCTCCTCCTTCACATCATGGCCAAAGTGACTTTCCCAAAGCACAAGTCTGACTATGTCACTGCCCAACTCACCGAACTATGGTGACTCCAGATTACCTTTAGGATCAGGGGGTGAGGAGAAGGGAATAAGCATTTACACAGCACCTACTATGCGCTGGGCAGTTTACAAAAGCTTCATTTCATCCTCACAATAACCCTGGCAAGTAGGTGCAAGTAGGTGAGGCAAAGAGAGCTAAATGACTCTCCCAGGGTCACACAGTGAGTGAGGTCAAATTTGAACTCAGGTCTTTCTGACTCCAGGCCCAGAGCTCCATTATAGCCCTAGCTGATTCTTAGTACAAACTCCTTTGTTTGGCATTTAAAGGTTTTCATAATTTGGCTCCAACTACCTTTTCAAGCTTATACATTACTTTTCTTCATTTATCCTACAGCCCCATCAAACTGGTTTGCTTGCTGTTCATCATACCTAACATTCCATCACCCTTCTCCTTGCCTTTGCACTGGCTCTGCCCCTTACCTGGAATGTATTCCCTCCTTACCTCTGCCTCCTAGAATCCTTCATTTTCTTAAAAGCTCAGTTCAAATCACCTTCTACATGAAGCTTCTCCCAATTTTCCCAAAAGCTAGTGCCTTCTCTCCCAGCATATGTAATATATATATATATATATATACATACATATGTACATATCATATATATATATACACACACACACACACACACACACATCATCTTCCTCACAGAATAATGTAAGCTAGTTGAGGGCTGAAATCCATCCATTTCTTCTCCTTTCTCTCTCCACCCTCTACATATTGAATGTGGGTTGGGCAACGATATGATGTAATGCCTCTGGTGTCCAGTCTTCTCCCTCTCCCCAGGGGACTGGATGTGGTCTGTGAGGTGATGCCTAAAAAGCTACCTACTATCTGCACCGAAGGGACCAGAGTATTGGGCAATGGATGGGCCTTTCTTTCAACCTCTAGATGGGGCCAGAGCTTAGTCCCACCAGGCTCTGCCTTTGCCTAAGGACAATCAATTCAATCTGTTTCCCTATCAAGAGGTTCTTTGAACCTCTGCTCTTAAGACCCCATCACTGGCTTCCTCTGGTTTCAAGGAGGCTCCTCATTTCCACTTCCATGCTATCATCAGGCTCTACCCCTTCCCTGCAACCAAACCAGACTCCAGCCTTTTTACATAGAGGAATATAATTGAGTGTCTGTGACCCTTTACGGTTCCCACCCTGGGGCGAATTTGAGGGGAAAGTCCCAAGGACCCACTCTAGCTCAAACCCAAGGTGACTCCTCTACTCTTCACACCCCACTTGGTTCTGCCCCTTGATTTCCTGAACGTTCTAGAAAAGTAACCTAAATAGAGAAAGAAGTTAATTCTGCCTTGATTCACAGGAAACAATTATTTTCAATTTTTTTCCCTTCTAAGAAGTTTACTTTGCCCTCAGTTTCACCCTGGGAATCCCCACCAAAGGGAGAGAGAGAAATTTATTTTCTCCTCCTCTCCCACCCCTCTACCTCCCACCCACCTCCTTCCTCCTCTGCCCCACACTTTTTATGTCACCATCCCTTGGGGAAAATAGCCTCTGAGCTGCTTCTGACTTCTGACCCAAGCATCTGATACTCCTGGAGGAAGTACAACTTCCGCATCCCTTCTAGAGCTTAGCAGGGGTGCCTGGTATATAGTAGGCAACGAACACATGTTTATCGACTGAATGAATAAAAGCTAGAGTCAGTTGTTCCTGTCCAGCTCACCCAAGCAGGGTGAGGATAATTACCACAGACTTAGTGAGGCTTGAGAGGAAGTGGGCATCGTATCCCCCTCTCTCTTCATCCTAAACTTAGGCTGAGAGCCAAGGGAAGAACAAGGCCCAGGCCTGGGGGTTGTGCTCAGTCTATGTGATTTAGCATTTTCTACATGAAAAGTCCCAATGTTTCTTTCCTTTTTCCTGAATCTGGCAAGGTTTGAAAAGGGGAAAAAAAGATGAAATTTGTGTTCATAATCCTAGCTTTATCACTTGCTATCTGTGTAACTCTGGATTGGTACTTCACCTTTGTAGGTCTAAGTTTCTTCATCTGTGAAATGAAGGGGCCCATCTAGAGCTGACATGTAGGTTGAACATCCGAGGTCAGTTTCAGCTCAAGACCTATGTATAATTCCATGCATGAAGATTCCAGCAATTCCAGCAATCAGCTTAGCTTCTTCCAGTTGGGCCAAACAAACCACCCACAGAAGGCACTCTGAGAAACCACCCACAATAGCCTGCGTTCAGCAATAAAAGTTCAGGGACTCATCCCAGAACAGAGGGTTCTCAATGTGTGGTCCCCAGACCTTTTCAGGGGTTCCATCAGGTCAAAACTATTTTTATCATAATAAGATGTTTTAATCTCTAATACCTAATGTTTTCATCTCTAATACCATAGACCTAATCACACAAACAAAAGCTCTTTGGGGAGTCCTCAATAATTTTCAAGAGTACCAAAGAGTCCTGAGACCAAACTGCTTGAGAATCTCTGCTTTAGAGTTTCTGCTGGCCCAGAGAGCATTTTATCAGCCCCTTTGGACCCTGTTTATGGTTAACCTGAAAAAACCGACAAGTAAAACATAGCAACTTAACACCTGAGATCACAACCCTGGAAACACTACAGATACTTATGTAACCCTGGGCAAATCACTTAACCCTTTTTACCTCAGTTTCCTCATCTATAAAATGAGCTGGAGAAAGAAATGGCAAAACACTCTAGTATCTTTGCCAAGAAAACCCCAAATGGGGTCATGAAGAGTTGGACATGACTCAGCAACATCAACAAATGTGTGAGGAACAGTGTTAGGCACTGGGGATAAAATTGTTTTTTAAAAAGACATAGGTACTTGGTCTCTGAATATCAACAGTACCAAGATATCACTGCTGATGAACAGGGGGAATTTGAAGAGGAAGAGGGGGAGGATGAGGTTTAGGTATATCTGAATACATCAGGCATCTTAAATGGATTGTATACTGTTGTGCTTATACATGGTCTTTCTACTTGTATACCTGTATATTACATGGCGCTCAGTTTTGCCACTGTCAGAAGTTAATTGTTGATGTAATAATGTGGAACACTTTAAAATTATGGCAAATTGGAGCGGCTAGGTGGTGCAGTGAGTAAGAGCGCCGGCCTCGGAGTTGGGATGACCCGAGATCAAATCCGGCCTCAGAAAATGAGCACCCACGCATAAATAAAGACTAGCCGTGTAAGCTTGAGCAAGTTACTTAACCCCAATTGCTTTAAAAAAAAATTATGGCAAATACCTGCACTCGTAAAAGGCATGTACCTAAAGACATAGGTACTGCTCTCAAGGAATTTATTATCTGTGAGTGGACATTGGTTGCAATTACACAATTAGAACAAGAGGTGCCTTCCAAAGGCCTTATTCAGCCTCAGCCCTCTCTTTTACTTAGATAGCTACCCCTGGTTTCACTCCTTTGTTAATGATACCTGCTAAGTGATAATATAAGGGGAGAGACCTTCAACCCTCTCCTCTATGAGGCCAATATGTGATCCTGTGAACATGGGCCTTGATTTTTTTTTTTTTTTGCTTACATCAGTGTTTATTCTTTTGTTTTAGGTGAAGGTGAGTTGTAAATAGTCAGAAGATTTAGATGTACAGGCATCTAGGTATCTGGGAGTCAAGGTGTCTGGAAGTTTTGGAACTCTGGGAGTCAAATCCATGCTGGGTTTTACAACCAGCCCATTCTCAATGCACCATGGAACAGCCTTTGGAATCCATCCCAGCAGTGGCTGAGTCAAAGATTTAGCTGGAAATGATATCACATTTAGACATGAATTTAGTAAAACTAATATTATGGAGAAGCTGTGTCAAATTTCAAGGCATTCTCCCCAGAGAGCAAGGATGTACCTGGGGTGTTGGGGAGAAATGTTTCTGTTTTATCTTTGAAGTAAATCTCCCTTTGTAAAAGTTAATTGATATTAAATGGAACTAGGATTCTTCTAGTCACTGGTGGACAAAATAGTCAATTACCTAGAACTCTGAAGGGCAGATATAGCATCTTGGCTCTGAGATAATGAGCCAGAGCGTAGTCACTACATATATAACAGTAACTGCTGGTGCCCTCCCTTCCAAACTATCTTTTAAAAATGTTATTCAGTCATTTCAGTCACATGTGACTCTCTGTGACCCCATTTGGGGTTTTCTTGGCAAAGATACTAGAATAGTTTACCATTTCCTTCTCCAACTCATTTTATAGATGAGGGACTGAGACAAACAGGGTTAAGTGACTTGCCCAGGGTCACACGGCTACTAAAGTATCCAGATTGAACACAGGATGATAAGTCTTCCTGATTCCAAACCCAGTGCTCTACCCATTTTGCCACCTATCTGCTCTTTATTTAGCTACTTTGTGCAGCTAAGTATGTGTGTGTGTATATGTGTGTGTGTGTGTGTGTGTGTGTGTGTGTGTATATAGAACACAGGATGGAAAGTAATGTACAATAAATCTGGAAATACAGAATGGAGTTATGTTGTGAAGGGCTTTAAAAACTAAACAGAATTTATATTTTATCCTAGAGGAAATAGCCATTGGATTTTATTAAGAAGGGCAATAGTGTTGGTTAGACCTGCCCTGAAGGGAAATTGCTTTAATAGCATTGTGTAGAATGGACTGGAGTGGGGAGAGACTTGATACAAGGAATCCAGCCATGAGGTTCTTGTAATATTCTAGGAGAGAAGTGATGAAATTGTGTGAGTGGAGAGAAGGGGTTAGTAGGAAGATGTCTTCACAGTGTTGAGCCCAAGTGCCTAGGAGTGTAATGGTCCCATCAAGTAACAGGGGACTTGGGTCTTTTGCTGATTTCTATAAGGTATGGCAGCTAAATGGTACAGAGGATAGAGCACTGGCCTTGTAGTCAGGAGGACCTGAGTTCAAATCTGACCTCAGACACTTACTAACTCTGTGACCCTGAGCAAGTCCCTCAACTCCAATTGTCTCCCCTTTCCCCAATTTTTTTTTGGATGAGATGAGTTCAAACTCATTTTGTTTGATAATGGGATCTGAAGCTGGTTAGAGATCTAGGTTTAGGAACATGGAGACAGGGGACAAGAGTCCAGGGGAGAGACATTATATGATTTCTAATCAGAGCTTCACACAGTCTGCTTCAATTACATAAATTTCCTATCAAAATCTCTAAGGACTCCCCAGTGTCTACAGAATAAGGTCCAATTATTTCAGCCTGAGTTTCAAGAATCTCCACAGTCTGCCTACATTCTTACTTTCAAACCTGTCCCCCTATTCCATTCCTACAGTTTGGAGAACCTCCAGGCTTCTCACCCTCTAGTCTCATTCCATCTCCACATCTTTGCTCCTAATGTTCTCTTCTACTGAGAAAACTCACACACTTCCTGCTTATTAAATCCCTATCTATCCTTCAAAATTTATCTCCTCCTTGGAGAGCTCCTCCAGGTTTCATTGATATTACATTCTCTTGTAGGGCTCACAGTTTAAGCTTCAAGGTAGCATTTGCTTACATGCTAGCATGCATTGTCCTGTAGTTCTTTTTTGTGTATATTAAGGTGTCTTCTCAACCAGTGTGTGAGTTCCTTCAGAGCAGAAGCTGTGGCTTCTCCTTCTCTTGCAAACTTCATAGCATGGAGGAAGAGATATGATTTCTTGTTGACTCATTATGGAAGGTGGTGAGCAGAGCCTCACTGCAGAAGGAGGTAGAAAGAAGAGGAGAGGGAAGAGTGGCCAAAGGTTAGTCAGGGGCTAGAGCTGGGGCAGCTGACATAATAGCAACTGAATTTCCAGTCAAGGCTGAGGGCAAAAGAAGACAACAGTTTCTGAATTACTGACTATTTGCTTCCAAGAAGACAAATGTGAACTCAAAATCTAATTAGGGGTTATGAAAACTAAAGGAAAGAAATGTCATTGTTCAATCTCTTACTTAATAACAGTCCGCTAAAAAAATGTTGGTTTCTTCACCAACAAAGACAAATTTTTTTCTGTTTTCCTTACACATTGAAACAGGATCTAGTTCAAGGAATGACCCGCAAAAGGCAGCAAAGAATAGTTATTCTTAAGTCACAATTAAAATGAACTTGATGGTGTATCTTATCACCTTCTACAAATCCAGTTATATATAATAGTATTTCCTGTTTCTCAGGAGCAGAAGCCTAAGCAGATATTTTTTAAAGAAAAGAACTGAGAATACTTACCCCCAGGGACCTGCCTTGTTTATCAAGGCTAACTCATAATTCCAAACTACATTAACATACCCAGTTTCTAAGCTCCCTGGCTTGGGTCTCTCATCCAGTTTCCACACAGTGAGTGAGAGACAGGAAAACAAATAGATAGGGCACAAAGATGTAAGCTAAATAAGGCTCCTGATGGTGAGAGATCGTGCAGGCTCCTACGAACACACAGAGATACCACAGTGATAGGAAATACAAACTCAGGCATTTTCAAAATAGGTCATTTTACTAAATAGAAAACTCTCAAGTTGCTGC
This sequence comes from Gymnobelideus leadbeateri, assembly GCA_011680675.1. NCBI lineage: Eukaryota > Metazoa > Chordata > Mammalia > Diprotodontia > Petauridae > Gymnobelideus > Gymnobelideus leadbeateri. The sequence continues at coordinate 153,622 of WOXC01007461.1, read as the reverse complement.
TATCTCACTGCTATCTCACTGCTATCCTCCCCTAGCCTCTTCCTCTTGAGCTTCTCCCTGCATACTATAGCTTGGTCATGATGTTCATTTGTGATCAGGATTTAGTCTTTTCCTTTATTCAACAACTATCCTTTTAACATCATCTATGTGCAAAGCCCATACTAGGTTCCTAGTCCCTGCCTTCAGGTGGTTTACAATCAAATAAGGAAGAATAGTTATAAAGTAGAATAAAAATAGAATGAAAGAAAGGCACATAGCAGGTGCTATAAGAGTTAATATGAGAGAAACATCATATCTGAGTGGATAGAAGAGAGAATCAAGGAAGGAAGCCTTCATGGAAGAAGCAGCATTTGAGGTGAAACTTGAAGGATGGGTGGGAATTCAATAAATGGCAATAGAGAAAGGGCCATTTTATCAGTCAGTTAATATTTACTAAGCACCTACTATGTGTCAGGTGGTGTGGATGGGATGCTCAGAAAGCACTAGCATCTTTGACACGAGGACTTGCTAAGCTCTTTTCAGGTCTTCTCACCCACCTTTGGTGTCCACCTTCACTCAATTCTCACCTCTGGTTCCAAAAAACTATACAGCATGTGCAGTAGCCACACCCCAGTAAAACCATCTCAGCAGACAGGCTAAACTAGGTTGAGGGTAACAGACAGGCCTCAAATCTGTCAGTGAGTTAAGGGGATACCTACCCCAAGAAGGTGACGACTTCTCTAGCAGAATGGGCAGTTGAGAACAATTTGTTCCAACCAACATAAAGGTAGCTGAAGCAGGTGCTATGGAGTGCTTAGAGCTTGGTCAGACATCAAAGACTCCAAGGTCTTCCACTGAATTCTGGGCTATCATCAGTCATCTTGACTTTTGTCTTGCCACTGGACTCCAATGACTCTGGAAGAGAGAGTGAGGCTGATGACTTTGTGGGACTCTCCTCACTTAAATCCAATTCACAAACAAGACAAGACATCACTGATTCATGATATCCCTGGTCTTTTTCAAAAAAGAAGGATGAGCTATGTGCTGGGATACAAATACGAAAAAGAGAAATCAACTCTCCCCTTAAGGAGCTTATTATCTAATAGGGGACAAATAGGGCAAAAGAAAGATAAATAGGAAGGGAAAGCTTAGTGGAGGAAATGGAACCTGAACTGTGCTTTGAAGTAAGACAAGATTTCTTTTTTTTAAATTGATTATTTCCCCCAATTACATGTAAAAACAATTTTTAACATTTATTTTTTTAAAATGTTGAGTTCCAAATTTTCTCCCTTTTTTCCTGTCCTTCCCTCCATTGAAAAGGGAAGCAATTTGATAGAGGATATACATGTACAGTCATGCAAAATATATTTCAATGTTTGCTGTGAAAGAAAACACAGACCAAAAAAATCCCAAGAAAAATAAAGAAAGTAATGAAAAACTATGCTTCAATGTGCGTTGAGATTCCATTGGTTCTTTCCCTGGAGAAGGACAGCATTTTTTGTCATTAGTCCTTCAGAATTGTCAGATCATTGTATTGCTGAGAATAGCTAAGTCATTCACAGCTGACCATCATACAATATTGCTATTACTATATACAATGCTCTCCTGGTTCAGTTCATTTCACTTTGCATCAGTTCATGTAAGTCTTTCTAGGTTTTTCTGAGAGTATCCTGCTCGCCATTTCTTATAGCACAAAGGGTATATATATATTTGTCTGTTTGTTTGAACCCTTTTAGGCATAATTTGAAATTGTTCTACAGAATCAGTATACCACTCTAACAATAGTGCATTAGTGTCTCAATTTTCTCACATCCCCTTCAACATATGTCATACTCACCCTTCTGATAGCTGTGGAATGTTAGCTTATTATTGTTTAATTTGCATTTCTCTAATCAATAATGATTTACAACATTTTTTTCATATGGCTGTAGATAGGTTTGATTACTTCATCTGAATATTGCCTATTTATATTCTTTAACTATTTATCAATTGAATAATGACTCATTTCTTTTTTTTTTTTTTTTGCTCTTTGGAGGGCAGTTGGGGTTAAGTGACTTGCCCAAGGTCATATGGCTAGTTTTTGTGTTAAGAGTCTGAGGCTGGATTTAACTCAGGTCCTCCTGACTCCAGGGCCAGTGCTCTATTCACTGTGTCACCTAGCCGCCCCCAATGACTCATTTCTATAAATTTGACTCAGTTCTCTTATATTTGAAAAATAATGTTTTTATCAGAAAACACTGTAAAATTTTTTTCACAGGGCGGCTAGGTGATGCAGTGAGTAGAGCGCCAGCCCTGGAGTCAGGAGGACCTGGGTTCAGATCCGGCCTCAGACATTTAACATGCACACCCAAAAAAAACCTAGCCGTGTGACCTTGGGAAAGTTATTTAATCCCAACTGCCCTCCAAAAAGCAAAAAAAAAATAATTTTTTTCACAGTTATGATTACTATGTATTTCCCTCCATCATATTTTCCCCCTGTTTATCTTACTCTTTCTATCTCCTTTCACTCTGTCCATTCTCAAAAGTGCTTTGTTTCTGACTTTTGCCCATCCCCCAAATCTGCCCTCACTTCTATCAGCCCCTTACCCCCTTTATTCTCCTTACTCTCCTACTTTCCTCTGTGGTAAGATAGATAGATATACCCAGCTGAATGTGTATGTTATTCCCTATTTGGGCCAATTCTGATGAGAATAAGATTCTTGTGCTTTCCCTCCCTGCCTCCCCACCTCCTCTTACACTGTAAAAGTTCTTTTGCACCTCTTTTATGTAACATAATCTACCCCATTCTGCCTCTACCTCTCTTGCTCTCCCAGTGCATCCCTCTTTATTACCCTTTAATTTTACTTTTTTAGATAACTGTCCCATCATCCAACTCACAACCATGTCCTCTATGTATACTACTTCTAACTGCTCTAATAATGAGAAAGTTCTTAGGAGTTACAAGTATCATTTTCTCATGTAGGAATGAAAATAGTTTAACCTTATTGAATATTCTATTCAGCTCTAGTCTTTTCATCAGGAATGCTTGAAAGTCCCCTATTTCATTGAATACCCACTTTCCCCCTAAAGGATTATACTCAGTTTTGCTGGGTAAATGATTCTTGCTTTAAATACTAGTTCCTTTACCCTCTGAAATATCGTATTTCAAGCTCTCTGATCCTTTAAGGTAGAAATCACTACATTTTGTGATATTCTGAATATGGCTCTACATAATTTCTTTTTGACTACTTGCAATATTTTCTCTTTGACCTGAAAGTTCTGGAATTTGACTATAATATTCATGGGAGTTTTCATTTGGTGATCTATTTCAAGAGATGATCAGCTGATTTTTTCAATTTCTATTCTACCCTCTGGTTCAAGAATATCAGAAAATTTTCCTTGCTAATTTCTTGAAAGATGATGTCTAGACTCTTTTTTTGTTGATTATGACTTTTAGGTAGTCCAATAATTCTTAAATTATCTCTCCTGGATCTATTTTCCAGGTCAGTTGTTTTTCCAATGAGATATTTCACATTTTCTTATATTTTTTATTATTTTTATTGTTTCTTGATGTGTCTTAAAGTCATTAGCTTCCATTTGCTCAATTCTAATTTTTAAAGAATTATTTTCTTCAATGAACTTTGGTGGCTTCTTTTCCATTTGGCTGGTTTTGCTCTTTAAGTCATTCTCTTCGTTGAACTATTGTACATCTTCTATTTGGCCAATTCTGCTTTTCAAGGAATTCTTCTCTTCATTGGATTCTTGTGCCTCTTTTACCAGTTGGACTATTATACTTTTTAAGTTATTATTTTCTTCAGTATTTTTTGTGCCTCCTTTACCAAATTGTTGACTGTTTTTTCATGATTTTCTTGCATCACTCTCATGTCTCTTCCCAATTTTCCCTCCACCTCTCTTACTTGATTTTCAAAATCCTTTTTGAGCTCTTCCATGGCCTGAGACTAATCCATATTTTTCTTCGAGGCTTCTGATGTAGCAGTTTTGACTTTTCTTCTGAGTTTGCAATTTGGTCTTCCCTGTCACCATAGCAACTTTCTGTAGCCAGGATCTTTTTCTACTGTTTGCTCATTTTTCCAACGTATTTCTTAACCTTTAATTCTATGCTAAAGTTTGGCTCTACTTCTGGACTGAAAGGGAACTGTTTTCAGTTTTTTCAAGGTAGTATGATCTAGGGTAAGGTGTGTTTACTACTCTTTTGTTTTGTGCTCTGGTCTATGAGCAACCATAAGCACTCTTTCCAACCCTGGAAATGTGACCAGGGTCCCAGCTCCCCTCTGGCTGCCAGTTCTGGTATGCTAGTGCTCCTCCTCACCTTGGAACTGAGACCTAGGACTGCGACCCAAGTCCAAGTATGGGCAAAGCAACAGATTCCCACCTCTGGTGCCAGCAAGAGATCCCTGTAATCTTCTTCTGACCAGTTGTCTGACTCCCTTACTGTGGCCTGAGAGGTCCAGCAACTGTCATTGCTACCACTAATTCAGTAGCCCCCAAAACCTACTGCTGGTTTGCTAGGACACAACACAACTCTATTCCACTTTCATCCTGGTGCAACAGACCTTTTCTGCCGACCTTCTAAGTTGTCTTTGTTTCACCCTGTCCTTTTATGGGTTCTGCTGCTCCAGAATTTGAGTCATTATTTGTTATTTGGAGGGATTTGGGGGAGAGCTCAGATAAGCTCTTGCCTTTTCTCTGCCATCTTGGCTCTGAAGACCAGATTTTTAAGAGATAAAGAGGGAAATTCCAGGCATGAGAAATGGATTGTAAATGCATAATTGTGCAAAAGCACAATGCATAGAGGCAAGAGATCTAATTTCAAATTTGGGAAACAGTTCAATTTGACTGGAACATTGAATTTGTAAAGGAGAGTAATACAAAATAAGGCTGAAAAAGCTGATGAAAGTTGTTGGGTTTTTTGTTTTTTGTTTTTTTGTTTTTTGCTTTTTGGAGGGCAATTGGGGTTGTGACTTGCCCAAGGTCACATGGCTAGTTGGTTTTTTTTTTAAGGCCAGATTTGAACTCAGGTACTCCTGACTTCAGGGCCAGTGGTCTATTCACTGTGGCACCTAGCCACCTCCTGTTTTTCATTTTTAAAGAAGACCAATGACATCACAGGATGATGTAATAACTGAATTTAAGTGAGGCAGAGTCCCACAAAGTCATCAGCTTCACTCTCTCTCCCAGTGATTGGAGTCTAGTGGCAAGACAAAAGTTAAGATGACTTGTGATGGGCCACTATGCAGTGAGTGACCTTGGGATCTTTGATATCTGATCAAGCTTCAAGCACTCCATAGCACCTGCTTCAGCCAACTTCATGGTGATTGGGAATAAATTGTTCTCATCTGCCTATTCCACCAGAGAAAGTTTACATATACTTAAGGTAGACATCCCCTTAATTCACTGACAGATTTGAGGCCTGTCTATTATTCTCAACCTGATTCTCAAACTGTCTTTCCAGACAGTTTATTGGGATGTGACCACTGCACATGCAACAGCTTCTTGGAACCATGTTATGGGAATGGTAATCTGAAGATCTTCCCTGCCCCTTGGCTAGGCTTAAGTGAAGCTGAGAACCTTCCCTGATTTGAAAATATACTCTGCCCCCTAATAGGCTGAATGTGGTCACATGGAGCCTGTGGAGGGGGAGCTTGTTTTTCAGGAATGCCCACAACTTGTTGCTTTGTGATTGGGCAGTGGGTCAAGAGGGTTGTTACATTCTCTGAGCCGGGAAAAGGCTATATGTAACCTGATGCGAGATTTTGTTTTGGGGCTCACTTTGAGAAGAGTTGTGTGATTTGACCAGATGATACTCTGGGCAGCCATTGAACTCCCCAGCTTTGAAAACCCAGATGTTGCTGCTTCCCTCTCTGATAACTGACTAGGTATGGATATAATGGTCAGACAGCTAAAAGCCTGTCTGCTGATCTGTTTCTCTGTCTACTTGTAACTTTTGCTTGTAACTTGTTTGTATCCTCTGAAGTTCAGGGTGCTGACCTTTTCCCCCTGAACTAGGTAAATGATATGTTTGATTAAAGCAAGATTGTTAACCCGTTTTGAGTTGCTTTTCTTTAGAAAAGTAGATCTAAGAACCTGTGTTGGCAGCCACCCTGGGTATGCCAAGACGCTTGTTGCTACAAACCAGCGGTAAGAATTAAGTGAAGGTGAACACCAAAAGCAGATGAGCAGGCCTGAAAAGAGCTAAGTAAGCTCTCACCCCAGAGGTACTGGTCCTCCCTGAACACTATGCAATGGTAGAGACCTAGTGCATTCCAGGTCAAAGAGAGACTTCCTGATAATAGTGATGTTCTCTAGCTATTCCTGGTTGTGGATAATAATTGTATTTATTGTCTCTAACTTCAGAACATTGCTGAGTGTTCTGGAAGAGATCGGGAATTATTCATAGGAGTGTGACCTGTCCATCCACACAGAAAAGATTAAAAAGATAAATAATTTCTATTGCCCAGATTTCAGTTTGCATTGTTTTGTTTTCATTTTTAAATTAAATTTTATGTTTATTTTTAATTTATATCATTCATTTCTGCAAGATTTTGAGTTACAGATTTTCTCCCCATCCTTTTTCTACCCACCATCCCATAACAGCAATCCCCATGTATACCTGCATTCCCAATCTGCTCTCTCTTATATCCCCTCTCCCATCCCCCTCTGACTTTCCAGTAGGGCAAGATGGATCTCTACACCACAGTGCCTGTATATCTTATTTCATGTAAAATGATACATATTCATGTAAAATGATAATATATATATATAACATTTGATTTTAAAACTTTGAATTCTAGATTCTTTCCCTTCCTCCCTCATCACCCACCCTTACTGGGAATATAAGCAATTCAGTATAGGTTGTACATGTGTAGCTATGCAAAACATTTCCATAGTGGATATGTTGTGAAAGATTAACTATATTTCCCTCCATCCTATCCCACCCCCACTTGTTCTATTCTCTACTTTGACCCTGTCCCTTTTTAAAAAGTGTGTGCTTCTAACTTCCCTCCCCCCCAACCTGCCCTCCCTTCCATCATCCCACCTCTCATCCCCTTCCCCCCTACTCTTCTGTAGGGTGAGATACCCTATTTAGTATGTATGTCATTTCCTCCCTAAGTCAAATTCAATGAGAGTAAGGTTGACCCATTCCCTTTTGCCTTCCTGTTCTTCCCCTCCATTGTAACCATTTTCCCTTGCCTCTTCCATATGGGATAATTTTCCCCAATCTGTCTCTCCCCCTCTCCTCTCATTATATTCCTCTCTCACCTCTCAATTTCACCTTTTAAGTATCATCCCTTCCTATTCAATTGGTCCTGTGCCCTCTGACTATGTATACCTGTACACACATATACACACACACGTGTGTGTTCATACACCCATATACCCCTAATAAATAGACATATGTATGTATGTATATATGTACATATATATATATATGTACATTTATATTCCCTTCAACTATTCTCGTACTGAGAAAAATTTCATAAGTTACAATTGTCATTTCTCCATGTAGGAATGTAAATAGTTCAACTTTGATAAGTTCTTTATGATTTCTTTTCCCTGTTTACCTTCTCATGCTTCTCTTGCTTCTTGTATCTGAATGTGAAATTTTCTATTCAACTCTGTTTTTTCATCAAGAATGCTTGAAAGTCCTCTATTCCATTGAATGACCATATTTTCCCCGGAAACATGATACTCAGTTTTGCTGGGTATGTTATTCTTGGTTTTAATCCCAGCTCCTTTGACCTCCAGAATATCATATTCCAGGCCCTTCAATACCTCAGTGTAGAAGCTGTCAGATTCTTTATTATCCTGATAGTGTTTCTACAGTATTAAAATTGTTTCTTCCTGGCTGCCTGTAATATTTTCTCCTTGATCTGGGAACTCTAGAACCTGGCTATGATATGCCTAGGACTTTTCTTTTTGGGATCTTTTTCAAGAGGTGATCAATGGATTCTTTCAACCTCTATTTTGCCCTCTGGTTCTAAAACATCAGGGAAATTTTCCTTGAGAATTTCTTGAACGACGATTTCTAGGTTCTTTTTTTGACCATGGCTTTCAGGTAGTCCAATAATTTTAAAATTATCTTTCCTGGATCTATTTTCCAGGTCATTGGTTTTTCCAATGAGATATTTCACATTGCCTTCTATTTTTTCATTTGTTTGTATCTGTTTAAGAGTATCTTGATTTCTCATAAAGTCACTAGCTTCCATTTGCTCCAATATAATTCTGAAGGAATGATTCTTTTCACTGAGCTTTTGAGATTCTTTTTCCTCTGGCAAATTTGGCTTTTTAAGGTATTCTTCTCCTCACTGGCTTTTTGAGCCTCTTTTGCCATTTGAGTTAGTCTACTTTTTTGAGTTAGTCTACTTTTTTTTATTTTTGAGTTAGTCTACTTTTTTTTATTTTCTTCAGTCAGGTTGTTGACTCTCTTTTCCTGATTTTCTTGCATAATTCTCATTTCTCTTCCCAATTTTTCCTCCACTTCTCTTATCTGGTTTTCAAAATCCTTCTGAAGCTCCTCTATGGCCTGTAAATAGTTCATATTTTTCTTGGAAGCTTTTGGTGCAGGAGTTCTGACTTCATTTTCTTCCTCCTGTTCCATAGTTTGGTCTTTTTTGTTCCCCCCAAAAGAATCCAAAGTCGGATTGCTGTGTTTGCTTTGCTTCCTTTGCTTGTTCATGTTGCCATTCAATTACTTGACTTTTGAGCTTTTGGCCATAGCAGAACTCTGCTTCCAGAGAGGAGAGCTTTGTCCTAAATTGCTGGGGTTTTCACAGCTGCTGGAGATATTAGTTGGCTGCCCTCTCTGAAGCCTCCACTAGCTCTGGCAACTGGTTACCCACTCCAGAGCCTCTATCCTAGACAACAATCCAGATGCAAGCAGGTTAAAGCAAGAGCGATTATCTCTCAGACTGGTTGCTTGGTATGCCTACAATCTGCAGGCTAGGAGCTCTGAAGCAGCTATGCTGAACCCACCATGCCTTAGCTGCTTCTCCCTCTGGGGGTCAGAGGACAGACCACACTCCTGGACCCCTTGTTCCCAAAGTCCACACTGACCTCTCACTTTGCCTTTGGCATTTATGGGTTGATAATTCTGGAAACTGCCACAGCTGCTGGTGATCCACTTTCCCCATGTCCCTTCAGCCAGGGCTGGTCGGGCCATCCTGGGGCTAAAACCTCAGGCTCACGTGGGGTGCTTCCAGCATGCTACAATGGACCCTTCCTGCCAGCCTGCTAGGCTGTCTTCAGTGGGAGGATTGTTTTTGTCACTTTGTGGGTTCTGTAGCCCTAAAGTTTGTTTAGAATCATTTTATAGGTATTTGAGGTGGTTATGGGGGGATCAGATGGCGTTTTCCTGCTTCTATGCAGCTTCTATGCTGCCATCTTGGTTCCTCCCTGTCAATATGCATCTTAATGTAGGACAGACAACTACAGATAGACAGTGATCTGGGTTCACAGTTGAAAAGGAGCTGGAGAGCAGATTGGATGATCACATCATGAAGGGAAGTAAATCCTAGGCTACTGAGTTTGAATTTTTTCCTGAAGGAAACAGGGAGTCACTGAAGGTTTTTGAGCAGAGGAGGCTTGAATCATAGGAAGATGATTTTGGCAGCTGAGGATGTTAAATGCAATAGGATAGACTTGAACATCTCTCAGATCTATCCCTTTTCTCCACACAGCCACCAACTCAGTTCAGACCCTTGTCACATCTCACTTCCTAGTTCATCTCCCTGTTTCCAAGATCTTCCCTCTTGAATGTATTATCCACACAGCTGCAAGTGACTTGGACCAATGATCTCAGATTTCAGCTCTAAGTCTATGATCCAGAATAGCTTAAGGAAGAATGAAGATTGTACCATGAAGATAAAATATTTAGAGCAATCAGAAATGAGGATGTAACATTTCTGAGATGGTGATACTGACTGGGGGAAAAATGGAATCTAATTTATAAAGAACTACCTGATCCACTCACAATTTTATTGAAATACACTAACTAGATCAAGTAAGGTGAACTATATAGCATTATCTATTTTGAACTTTAATACAAAAAGACAAAATAAGTTATTTCCATGTTAACAGCACAACATAGAGAATTCAATATGAAATCATGAATGTCCATTTCAGATTGTTTACTTTTAAAAAATGATGTAATAAAACTATGAATATAAATTATATTAAATATATAAACTATATATAACTATAATAAACTATGTAACAAACTGTATCAATATATACACACATATATGTAGTATCATACCATACATACTTAAATTATAATCATTTCTTTTTCTAGAGTTGGATAGCATCTTCCTTCATAGGTCCTTTGCAATTGGTTTGAGTACTTATGATGCTCAAGATTCATTAATTATTCAAAGTTATTCTTAGGACAATATTTCTGTTCCTATGTATAACATTCTCCTGGTACTGCTCATTTGACTTTTCATTATTTCATGCAAATTTTTCTAAAATCAACCAGCTCATTATTTCTTATAATACAGTAGAATTCCATCACAAGAATATACCACAACTTATTTAGCCATTCCCCAACTGAAAGGCACGTATCATTTTAGCCAATCTGAGAGGTGTAAGATGATATCTCAAAGTTGTTTTAATTTGCATTTCTCTAATGAATAATGATTTAGAGAATTTTTTCATATGACTATAAATTATTTTTATTTCTTAATCAGAAAATTGCCTGTTCAAATCCTTTGACCATTTATCAATTGGGGAATAACTTGTATTCTTATAAATTTGACAAAGTTCTTCATATATTTAAGATATGAGAACTTTATCTGAGAGACTGTCTATAAAATTTTCCTCCGATTTTCTGCTTTCCTTCTAATCTTGGCTACATTCATTTTATTTGTGCAAAACCTTTTAAATTTAATGTAATTGAAATTATCCAATTTTCACTTCATGATGTTTTCTATCTATTGTTTATTCACAAGTTGTTCTCCTATCCAGAAGTCTGATGGGTAATATGTTTCATGTTCTTCTAATTTTCTTATGATATCTAGGTCATATATCCATTTTGACCTTGCCTTGGTAAATGATATAAAATATTGGTCTATACCCAATTTCTGCCAGCCTATTTTCCAGATTTCCCAATTTTTACCAAATAATGAATTTTCATTCCCCAAATTGAAATCTTTACATTTGTCAAATACAAGGTTACTATAATCATTTACTACTGTGTATTTTATGTTTACTCTGTTCCACTGATCTACCTTTTCATTTCTTAGTCAGTACAAGACAGTTTCAATAATCATTGCCTTATAGCTTACAATCTTGAAGTGCTAAAACTCCTTCATCTTTTTAAAATTAGTTTCTTCGAAATTCTTGGACTTTTGTTCTTCCACATGAATTTTGTCAATATTTTTTCAAATACAATAAAATAATTTTTGGTAATTTAATTGGGATGGCATTGAATAAGTAGATTAGCTAGGTAAATTGTCATTTTTTATTATATTGGTTTTGCCTACCCATGAATAACTAATCTTTCTCCAAATTTCTCTATGGTTATTTTCAATGGAATATCCTTCACTATCTCTTCCTGTAGGATTTTGTTGGTGATATATCAAAATGCTAGTGATGTATGTGGTTTTATTTTGTATCCTACTACTTTGTTAAAAATTATTACTTGTTTCAACTAACTTTTTAGTTGAATCATTAGGATTTTCTAAATATATTACCAAATTATGCAAAAAGTTATTACCTCATTTCCCAATCTGAATCTTTCCATTTCTTTTGTTTGTCTTTTGCAGGGGGAAAGGTAGGACAATTGGGGTTAAGTGACTTGCCCAATGTCACACAGCTAGTAAGTGTTAAGTGTCTGAGGCTGAATTTGAACTCAGGTCCCCCTGACTCCAGGGCCGGTGCTCTCTTCTTTGCATCATTTAGTACCCCTGACCTGCCATTTCTTTCTGTTCTTATTGCTATCACTAACATTTCTAAAATAATGTCGGATAGTATTGGTGATACATAGTATAGTTTCCCTGTTTATCTCTTTTAATTAAATCTACTTTAGTTTTAACTGAGATTATGATTGTAATCCCTGCTTTTTTTGTGGGGGGGGAAGGCAAGGCAATTGGGGTTAAGTGACTTGCCCAAGGTCACACAGTTAAGTGTCAAGTATCTGAGGCTATATTTGAACTCAGGTCCTCCTGACTCCAGGGCCAGTACTCTATTCACTGTGCCACCTAGCTGTCCTTCTTGCTTTTTTTTTTACATCAGCTGTAGCATAATAAATTCTACTTCAGCCCTTTATTTTAATTCTGTGCATATCTCTCATTTTTTAAAAGTTATCATCTTTAATGAAATGACTTTGGAAATAATGTACATTTCCATGACACCAACACAACAGTTTTCGGAGCCACAGTAAGATACACAGAATTACATCCGTAATTTGTATTAAATGTCAACATTTCAAGCTGCAATTAATTACATGGCAAACAAGATCAAGAAAGCAACCACCAAACAAAAAAGACCCATAGCTTCCGACAAGGTGAATCCCAGGATAGCATATGAGAACAGCTGCTGCTTCAGTGAAGGGTTTCTGGCATAACCAATCATCAGACTACCAAAGACAGTTCCAATACCAGCACCAGAACCAGTCACTCCTACTGTGGCAGCACCTGCACCAATAAATTTGGCAGCAGTGTCAATGTCTCTGCTGATAGCACTGGTCTGGAACTCCCTTAGGGCTAGCTGAGACACCCTGTTCTGGCCCCATGAGACACTGTGTTGCTCTCTCCAGTCCTGACCTCTGATCGAGACAACACTGCTACAGAAATTGGTCTGTATACAATTCTGGATCCAGCATGGATCAGAGCAGGGGAGCAGGGGAGTTTGGCACAGGCGAACATCTTAGGAGCAGCTGGGGCATCGGTGGAAGAAGGGACCAAGTGGTGAGAGGTGAGGGCTCGGCTTACTGCCACTTTCTCTAGTGTCTCTTTCCAGCGGCTGCAGCAGAGGTTGAACAGAGTGGGGCCTATATCTCTCATTTTTAATGTAATTGTAATCAACATATTGTGGGATTCTGATTTTTAATCCATTCTGCTGTTTCCCTTTTATGGGTGAGTTCATCCCATTCACATTTGGAGTTATAATTACTAGTTGTTTATTTCCCTCCATTCTATTTTTCCTCACTGTCTATCCTTCTTGCCCTATTTACCCTATCTCTTTTCAGACATTTAATTTACTTTTAATCACTACCTGGACTTTCTATCCCTTATTACCCATACCTCTAAAAATACCTCCATTATACTTTCTCCCTACCCTCCTACTTCTTGATTTATATACACTTCTAAAAGTCCCTCCTTTGTCCTATCCCCTTGCCTTCCTTTTTCTTTATAAATTTAGAAGACTTTTATACCCTTTTAGATGTATATGTTATACCCTTTTTAACCCAGTTCCTATGTGAGTAAGATTCTAGCACAACCAGCCCACCAAACCCACCTGCTTCTACTGTTAACAGTTCTTCCATTTATGCCTTGTTTGTATAATTACTACATTTTACTTTTCTCTGAACAGCTTTATTTTTAAGAATCATACCATCAAACTCAATCCCAAGCCCTTTATCTATGTATGATCTTTCAAATTATTCAAATAATGGTAACAATCTTAAAGTACAGATAACATTTTTCCACATAAGAAGTAAACAACGTTTTGCATAGCTACACATGTACAGCATATACTGAGTTACTTAACTTCCTTTTAAAATCAAATTTTTAAAAAATATATAAATACTATGATTAATACTATTATGCATGTAATTGGGAGATAAGATATGCAGGCATTGGGACATGGGGATTCACCTTGCCCTACTGGAAAAGTCGAAGGGGGTATGGGAGAAGAGATGGGAGAGAGCAGATTGGATGATGGGATATGCTGTGGGACTGCTATTCTGGGGTGGTGGGTAGGGAAAAAAATTGGTAAAAAATTGCAACTCAAAATCTGACGGAAATGAATGATGTAAACCAGAAGTTAATAAAGCATTTGAAAGAAAAAGAAGTAAACAGTTTGGGGCAGCCAGATGGTGCAGTGAATAGAGCATCAGCCCTGGAGTCAGGAGGACCTGAGTTCAAATACAGCTTCAGACACTTAACACTTACTGACCTTGGGCAAGTCGCTTAACCCCAATTGTCCTACCTTCCCCCCTTCAAAAAAAAGAGAAAAAAGAAGTAACCAGTTCAACCTATTGAGTCCCTTATAATTGGTCTTTAATATATTTAGCATTCACTATCTGCAACGATTCACCCAGTCATTTGGAGAATCAGTGATCAGATCCAGTGTAATATACAGCAATAGCTCCCTCTTCTGACAGACCAACCTAGGTTTAGAAAGTGGTTCTTTACAACATAAGCAGTAAAGGAAACACAAGCATTCCAGGGTTTATTGTCCATTTTGTGGGTACTCCAGGAATTGTTCTTCTCCCCCTTTTCTCTCTGATAGCATGTTAGTGTAGTCTTCCAAGTCACATTCAGGTTCATAGAATCTATTTTGTATCCAAATTCTATTACTCATAAACCCTCTCTTCCCCTCTGAATCTCATGACCAAAGTTATGCCCTCACAACAGGATATTTACTTAAAATAGAAACGTTCAAGGTAAATAATAAAGAATTATCACAAGCTGCAAATATAGTTTGCACTCCTACTCTGACCCCTTCAAACTTCTCTGGGAACTCTTGCTTTCTGCTGAAGTCCCCACTGTTCATGCAACCTAGTGGGTACAGGATATAAGCAAGTCAACTCATGGCCCAAGTGTTATTGGTCAGCAATGGCTGCAGTCCCTCACTGAGGTGTTTCCCATCTCATGTCGTGTGGCTGTGTCAGGTGCATGGAGCAGAAAGCACTAGAATTTCTTAGTATGGCAGGCTTAAAAACATTCTTTCTTCTGCCACACCTGGAATTCTTTCTGGTCACACCTAAGGTCCTTTGTTTAGCCTTGTCCAAAGACTGACATTTCTTTCTGTCTCCATCTCTCTCCCTACTTGCTTCTGGCTTCTTTAGTCCTTTCAAAACCTCTTCCCTCAGAGATGGTTTCACATTGTATGTTCACACATAGGCCTCTCTGAGAGCCAGTTCAGGACTCTCCCCAATGAAAGAATCTCACTGGACCCAAAGAATTGTGGGAATATAGCCATTTTTCAGAAAGACTCCTTACATCAACAGCAATCCTGATTGGGAAGGAGGACATGCAAGGCATACTTCTTGGGAGGAGTTCTGTCACACTGGAAGAAATTAAGTAAGCTAAAGAGATTTAGGAATTGTCTGCAGATCAATTTACTTATATTTATATTATTTATTTATATATATCCTTGTTTATATTATTTACTTACATCCATAAATATTTGCTGACTGATTATCTATTTCCTTTTTTCTTCCCTTTCTAGGATAACTTAGAGTCACCATACTCTTCTAGGTCTGGGGCTGTATGACTGTTGATGTCAAGATTAATACTATACTACATGTAGTTGGCAATGGTGATAAGTGTCAATTCAGACCTTATTTTTCCCTCCCTTAAACCTCCCTAGGAGGTGCAGCTGGGAATACCATTTGGGAGAGGGACAGGTGTCTAGCATAGACTGTCAGTACTGTTCCATGAGAGTATAGGACATAGCCAGTCCTGGAGGACATGAATGAGAATGATGGAGAGAACTCCTGTGATCTGCTATAGCCACAAAGACTTATCAGAGGCAGGCTGAAGAGAAGTCTGAAACACTGCAACAGCCTTGGGACCCATGATTCCACTTAAAATGTAGGGACTTCCTTTTTTTGAGTTGGGGGGACCATGGATGAACCTTTCAGAGAGAGAAATGGAGCTCAGGGGGAGAAGCTTCCCACTGCTTTTTTTTCTGAAATATATCTAGTTCTTCTGTGCTCATGATTGAGCTTAACTAAACCTGTTCTATGATTACTGCCTTTACTGGTCTGAAGGCTCATAGGAGAGCTGAAGACTCTTAGAGATTCTGGAAATAGACTCTGATGCTCCCAGGGAAGATCCCTTGGTAGCAGCATAAGCTACTGAGATTATCATTAGAGAGAAGCTCCTGATAATTGAACCCAGTCTGTTACCTCAGAAATCAAAGTAACACGTGGGTTACATATAGACATGGAAAGGGCACTAAATTTTATTTGTTAATTTATTAAATTATTTCCTGTTGATAGTCATCCCTCCAAACCCCTTTGCCCCCAATGTCATCCTCCCTCCAACCCCTTTTGCCTCCAATATTAAGCCCTGGAGTCCTGGATTTGGAGTCAGAAGGCTTGAGTTTGAGCCTTGGTTCTGTCATTTACTAGCTATCTGACTTCAGACAAGGCACTTTATCTTTCTGGGCCTTAATTTTCTCATCTACAGTTTGAGAATAACACTTGCTCTATCTACATCCTTCACAAGTCAGTTGTGAGAATTAAATGTGTTCATGAATGTGAAATGTTTTCCGAACTGTATGTTGACTTGGCACACATATTTTAGTATTAATATGGCATTAAATGATATTAATTACATTTTATTATAATAAATAAAATCAATAACTGACTTAATTAATAAAATATTAATTAGTTAATCATTACATTAAAATCATGAGCTGCAATGAGGATCATAGAATCTTGATGTTGGGCTTGGATTTGGAGAACTTCAAGCACTCATTGAGCACAGATGGCTTTTGTGGTAAATATATCAAGTAAGGCAAAAAACAAGGATACCCTGTCTTCCTTGCCATTTAATCTTAAATTAAAAAATAAACTTTTTATCATTTAAAATTTTTATATTACCTTCATTTTTCGGAATGTACCTTCTCCCAAGTCATCCCTTATAAAAAGAATAAAAATAAAAGCTAATAAAAAGCAGTTCAACAAGATAGCCCACATATCAACTGTGTTTGACACTATGTATGCATATCCAATGTTTCACACACATAGCTTCCTACGTCTGCAAAGGAGGGAGGTGCATTTTCTTATTTCTTCTCTGAGGCCAAGCTTTACCATTATACTTGCATGACATTCAGTTTCTTTTGGGGGTGGGTTCTTACCATTTACGTTGTGATTATTAATGTGTATCTTGTTTCCATGGTTCTTCTTACTTTAACTTTGTATAAATTCATGTCTTAATCATAAAGATAATTTTTTTTTCACTTCTGATGCAACCTTGGATAAGTTATATGACCTTCCTATTTCTTTGCAAAGGAATCTGGGCTCTCAACTAGGGGCCAGATCATAGGTGGATCCTGAGTGGAGGAAAAGATGGAGGGATACCTGCTTGGGAGTGTTGTTCAATGTCACATAGGTTTCTTCAAGAAAGAACAGAGTTGATGGTTTTTTGAAGGTCAGGTGGGATGTACATTAGGTGTCAAATAAAGTTGTACCAAAAGCTTCCTCCTAGGAACAAGAGCTATAGGGCCAATAGGGTCTCAGTCCTTGGAGCATGTGTAATATTCTCTACCTGCCACAAATCCATAGAGACTTCTGAGACTGCCTGTAGATACATGAGGTGATTGATTCTGCTCATCATTCAGTGCATGCACAGCCACTTAACTGTGTGGTGAAGAAAAAAATTTTAATTCACTGCAGAGCTAGAACTGAGTGTGCCTGCAAAAGACCTGAACAAGAAAAATCTCCCTTTCTTCTCTGGTGGTTTTTGAATGGTGAGAAAAAAAAAAACTGCCATAAGTTTCCTGAGAGGGGGAGGGGTACTGTTTCAGAAGGTTTTATCTCTCCCCTGGGTCACCAGGTGGCCATGAATGCATGGTTCTCTCTTTTATCTCTTGTTTCTATTGACCTGATCTTATCTGAATAAGAATTAGAGATATAATGGACTAGGAGCTTTGAAAGGAAAGAGCCATCAGAGGTAAAAGAACTGGAGTCCATAACAGAGTTTACCAGCAGCCAAGCCTAATGAGGAGATTACCCTGGGAAACGAACAGCTCCACCCATTCTAACAGTGAAATGGAGTGATAAATGAGACCCTAGTCCTGCAAGGAAGGGAGTAACTTGTGTATTGGCTAGGTTGCACCTAGAAGTGAATTTGGTGGGAGGAATACAACCTTTAAGTTGTAATCCCCTGCTCCCCAGGGAGGGAGATGGGAGAGGAGAGTATGCTCTGGGTTTCAGAGGGTTTTGTATTTTAATCTTGCTATTTCTGATCCTCTCTACTGCTAGTATTTTTTTTCTGAGATTATGTCCTATTTACATTGTATATATCTTGTATGTGCATAGTTATTTGCATGATATCTCCCTTAGAATGTGAGTTACCCCAGAGCCAAGATGGTGGAATAGAAACAGCATATCCAAGATGCTCTCCCCCCAGATCACCTCCAAACAATGTAAAAGGGGACTCTGAACAACTTCTAGAGCCCCAGCATCCACAGAACAACACAGAGAAGCTAACCTCCTGCTGAGGACAGCCCAGCAGCCCTGCAGGGAGCGGCCAACGCAGCACTCTGAGAGCGGGCAGTACAGTGCGTTGGGAACCGATAGCGCAGCGCTCTGGGAGCTGAGCCCAGGCCATAGTAAGCCGCGGTTTTAGCCCCAGGGAGGCCGGGCCAGCAGCAGGCTGGAGGGACCCCAGAACACCAGCAGCTGTGGTGATTCCAGAACTATCAGCACAGATATGCCTAGGACAAAGTGAGAGGTTAGTGCCCTATGGACTTTGGGACCAGTATTTGGGGAACGCATCAGCTTCCTCTCCTGGGGGCTAGAAGCCACTGAGGAGACACGCCATTTTGCAGTTTTCAGTGGTGGCTCCAGCTCCTGGCCTGCGAACTGTAGGGAGATCCAGCAATCAGTCTGGGGGTTAATCGCTCTTGCTTTAAACTGCCTGGATCTGGATTGTGGTCTGGGGGGGAAGTTTGGGGTGGGTATCCAATTTCCCAGAGCGGGTGGAGGCTTTACAGAGGCCACCCAACCTGCAGAAATTGTGAAGACCCCATGTTTGGGACGGAAGCTCTCCTGTCTGGTGGCAGAGTCCTACTGTGGCAACAAGCCCCAAAATCAAGTAATTAAGTGGCAACATGCCTAGGCAAAAGAAACAAAATAAACAGAAAAATTCAACATTGGACTCCTATTTTAGGGGCAAAGAGGATCAAAGCATGGAGGAAGACTGTGATGTCAGAACTCCTGTACCAAAAGCCCCAAATGAAAATACAAGCTGGCTACAGGCCATAGAGGACCTTAAGAAGCAGATAAGAGAAGTGGGGGAAAATTGGGAAGAGAAATGAAAAAGATACAAGAAAAGTATGAAATGACAGTCAACAGCCTGACTGAGGAAAATAACACCTTAAAAAAGAGACTAACTCAAATGGCAAAAAAGGCTCAGAAAGGCAATGAGGAGAAGAATGCCTTAAAAAGCCAAATTTGCCAGATGGAAAAAGAATCTCAAAAGCTCAATGAGGAGATTCATTCCCTTAGAGTTAGACTGGAGCAAATGGAAGCTAATGACTTTATGAGAAATCAAGATGCTATTAAACAGATCCAAACAAATGAAAGAATAGAAGGCAATGTGAAATATCTCATGGGAAAAACCACTGACCTGGAAAATAGATCCAGGAGAGATAATTTAAAAATTATTGGACTACCTGAAAGCCATGATCAAAGAAAGAACCTAGAAATCACCCTTCAAGAAATTCTCAAGGAAAATTGCCCTGATGTGTTAGACCCAGAGGGGGAAATAGAGGTTGAAAGAATCCACCAATCACCTCCTGAAAAAGATCCCAAAAGAAAACTCCCAGGAATATTATAGCCAGGTTCCAGAATCCCCAGATCAAGGAGAAAATACTACAAGCAGCCAGGAAGAAACAATTTCAATATTGTGGAAACACAATCAGAATAGCACAGGACCTGGCAGCTTCTATACTGAGGGACTGAAGGGCATGGAATATGATATTCCAGAGGGCAAAAGAGCTGGGATTGAAGCCAAGGGTCACCTACCCAACAAAACTGAGTATCTTGTTTCAGGGGAAAATATGGTCATTCAGTGGAATAGATGACTTTCAAGCATTCTTGATGAAAAAACCAGAGTTGAATAGAAAATTTGACATTCAGACACAAGAAGCAAGAGATGCTTGAGAAGGTAATCAGGGAAAAGAAATCAAAAGGAACTTATCAAAGTTGAACTATTTACATTCCTACATGGAAAAACAATAACTGTGTCCGATGAAACCTTTCTCATTATGAAAATAACTGAAAAAGGGTATATGGGCATATGTTTACAGGTATACATGGATAGAGGGCACAGGTTGAATTTGATGGGAAGGGATGATTCTTAAGGGGTGAAGTCAAGAGGTGAGAAAGTGGCAAGAGGAGATGGGGAGAGACAGGGTAGGGTAAACTATCTCATGTAGAAGAGGCAAGGGGAAGTAGTTGCAGGGGAGGGGAAGAACAGGAAGGCAAAAAGGCAAAACCATATTCTCATTGAAGTTGGCTCAAGGAGAGAATCACATTCATACTAAATGGGATATCTCACCCTGCAGTTGAGTAGGGGAAAGGGGGATGAGAGGGGGGAGGATGGATGGGAGGGCATTCTTGGGGGGAGGGGAGGTTGGAAGTACCCACTATCAAAGAGGGACAGGATCAAAGTAGGGAATGGACCAGGTGGGAGGTGAGATGGGTGGGAGGGAAATATAAGCAGTCTTTTACAATATATCTACTATGGTAATGTTTTGCATAGCTATACATGTACAACACATACTGAATTGCTTATCTTCTCAGAGGGAGTGGGTGACAAGGGAGGAAGGGAATGGATCTGAAATTTGAAGTTTTAAAATTAAATGTTTCATAAGATGTCCAGGCATCGGGGCTCAGAGATTCACCTTGCCCTAATGGCAAAGTCGAAGGGGGTATGGGAGAAGATATGGGAGACAGCAGATTGGATGAGGGGATATCTAGTGGGACTGCTATTCTGGGCTGGTGGGTAGGGAAAAATGGGGGAAAAATTGTAACTCAAAATTTGGTGGAAATGAATTATGTAAACCAGAAGTTAATAAAGCATTTGTTTAACAACAACAACAAAAAGAATGTGAGTTACCTGAGGGCAGGTTCCATAGTAGGTGCTTGTTGACTAATTAAATATCCCTATAAATTGATTTTAATTGATTAATAATGATATAGAGAAGATTGATCAATTTGATCACTGGGGTTGATCAATCAAAATTATATCGGTGCAATAATCACTGATTAGATGATATCAAGGAAATACTAATTGGTTGATATTGGGGATATATTAATTCATGATTGATATTGGCAAGTTGAGGGGTGAGCACTGGCAGAGCTTATTTAAGTTCTGGAGCTATTCTCATAATATATACTTATACTAGAAGATCAGGTCCCCAGAGAAAGAATAGGAATTCTCCCTCAGGGTTCTACTGATAACTTTGAGGAATTTGGTGTGTCTTTTTCTAACACCAGCCCCTTACCAGCTTACCAGACCCCATCTGGTATACTCCCCCTAATGTCAATCACTCATTCACCTAAAATCAAGAAAGAAGAAACACAATCAAGACAGAAAAAACAGCAGTGACGCATGCATTCATAGACATATGGTAGCCTGGGTAAGAAGCTAAGTAGATAAGGTGGGTGATGCTGCTTTTGAACTCCCTACCTAGAAGCTTATACAAGTTTTCTTCCACATTTAAAAGCCACCTGGGAAGACAAGTCAATTTTGCTTATTCTTGTCTTTTATAAGTGCACTAGGTTCCAACTCAGCAGCCAATTAAAAGGATTTTATTCCCCACATAGTAAGTGAACAGGAAACAGTCACATATTACTTGTGTATCCTCTGAATTGAGAGCAGGGTCCCTCTGTTATATATCATCAAACTTTTCCAGAAGTAAATGCAAAAGCCTCCATTTGGATACTCACTAGTTAGAGAACACTAACTATAATAATACTAGTACTAACT
This sequence comes from Gymnobelideus leadbeateri, assembly GCA_011680675.1. Lineage (NCBI taxonomy): Eukaryota > Metazoa > Chordata > Mammalia > Diprotodontia > Petauridae > Gymnobelideus > Gymnobelideus leadbeateri. The sequence continues at coordinate 131,750 of WOXC01007461.1, read as the reverse complement.
AACTCCAAGACCTGGGCCCCTATTTCAATAAATTTGTATAGAACTTTAAGGTTTAAAGTACTTTGCATATATTATCTCATCTTCATAGTTCTATATATGATTATTGTTATTATGCTGTGAGGACAGGAGAAGAAAAGTTAAAAGCCAAACAGGAGTTTGAAGGACTTGGTGCAAACCGAAAAAATGCTATTTTCCTCATAATATATGGCCAAACCAGAAGGATAAGGAGGTGGGAGTAGGCAGCAAGCTTGACAGAACCCTACACACATCTGTGTATACTGGGTAGCCCTGGACATATGGTAACTATGTCAGATGTGTTTCAGCAGGGATGGAGGAGACAGGTTGGAGCTTGAACAACCCAGAGTCAGAGTTTAGCCTCTTTTCTCCCCTACCCCCCAAATTCCCTGGTGCTCTGAGACGCTTAGGTTTCCTGTAGAGAGGTCAAAGCCCATTTCTTATGATCCCTCTGGTGGCCTCTAGAGGGCAGCGTTCAACAGCTTTTCAAAAACATCAGCCATTACATTACATTGCTAAAGTCTATCAGATATTTAATAGGACTGATCTAGCTCTCCCTCAAATGCATTGAAATTGAATACGAATCTGCTGGTAGCAAACATCCCCCCATCATGTGCTCCAGGGGGTATCTGAGGTACATTCCAGGAATGGGGTTGGCTGTAATGTTTCTCCCAACTACCTGCCTGAGCCCATGTAGACACAAGTAGACAGCAGACAGAAGTGGCAACTAGGTATAGTGAATTAGTGACTGGAATGCTCTGTGGTCGTATACTTGTTGACTTAACAAATCCCATCGGGGCATACCTCTGGGCCCAAGTCCAGAGACAGGATTGTCTTGTCTTTCTATCTCTTAGACTCAAATGCTCATAGGGGGAAGACTGTTTGCATATTGAGGAACCTCTTTTCTCTCCTTCCCCAATTATCAGTCACAGAATCACAGAATAAATGGAACAAGTCACAAAGCCTGTTTTAAGAAACAAGAAAAAAGATTGAAGGGGTTGTTGAAATGCAGCTGGTCATGGGACCTACTTCCTGCTTCATTTTTATACTTGGGGTTAATCCTTATTTCAAATGCAGCCACATGGAGATTCCCAGGGTCTAAGTCACCAGTCAGCTGGGGAAGGAACACTAGCCATGCTTTGTGATACGTGAGGAGCACCTGCTTCACTATTACGACATCTGGAGTTTCCCTGGACACTTTCCAGTCTCTCTGGGCCAAATATCAGTCATAGTTTGCCATTACATCACCCTGACCACTGGAGCTCAAGATTTCTTGGCAATCCTGGTGAAGGCTGGGTCTGGGCACATGTCTTCATGCAACTTTGCTTGGCTGTTTTGCTTATTCATTTATAATGCTTCCTATTGTCATCTCTAATTTCAGTAACTTAATTACCTGGCTCCAGCTTCAGGTCTAGGCAGGAGGATACTCTTTCCAGTTATTGCTAAGAGTACCTCACCATTTAGGGATTTTTTAAAGACAAACTCTTAGTCATAGGCAACATGAAAGTCCAATGTAGAGATCCCTAAGATGGCCAATACGGGATTTCCTGAAGTCAAATATTTAGGACAGTAAATCTATTGAAAATTCCCCGAATTTGATGGATGCCATCTATGTCATTAAGCAAGTCATTGATGAAAATTCAAGAATCCCAAGGATAAAGACAGATCTCTGAGGCATTCCTTGGAAGAGACCTTCCAAGTGGATAAGGGCCGATTAATGATTGACTCAACACCTCTCTTGTTCTTCAGCAGTTTCTCCTCTCTGCAGAGCCAATGGGCTTCAGTTGCCTGATTAGAACAGAGATGTTAGAAGAAAAGACATGCGATGTGGCTGCCAAAAAGGGGGAGGCAGAAACCGAGAGAGCCTGAGGGGATAGGAGCTAACTCCTGGCCATTAGAGACTCCAGCTGAAGGGCTCAGGGTCAGAGACACTAGGGTGCAATGGAGGTAATAGACTCTCCTTGCTGCAGCCTGTTGTTGAATCCTACATCTGACTTGGTCATGGACAATGAGCCATGGTAAGAAGCCATCAGCAGGCTCTGCTGCTGACAGGACACTGAATAGGGAGAAATACATGTACACCCTTCAGAAATCATTATAAAGAAAAGGATCTGAGGGCAGCTAGGTGGCTTAGTGAATAGAGTACCAGCCCTGGAGTCAGGAAGACCTGAGTTCAAATCTAGCCTCAGATACTTAACACTTACTAGCTGTGTGACATTGGGCAAGTCACTTAACCCCAATTGGACCTGCATTCCCCCCTCCAAAAAGCAAAAAAAGAATAAACTTTCATTAAGTTAAAAAAGAAAAGAAAAGGATCACTTGTTCTGGGAGGAGTTAATGGGTATTTCATTTCATTCACTTAACAAACTCTTAGGTGGTATAATGGATAGAGCACTAGGCCTGGAGCCAGGAAGACCTGAACTTAAATCCCAATATTAGACATTTATTAGCTGACCCTGGATGAGTCAATTAACCTCTTTTTGCCTCTGATTCCTCATCTGCAAAATGAGAATAATGATAGCACCTACACTACAGGACTGATGTATGGGTCAAATGAGATAGTAATTATTGTAAGGGCTGTATAAATATTAGCTATTATTATAAACATACTCTACCTTGGTGTTGGAGACTACAAAAACAAGTAAGTCCTAGTTGTTGGCCCTGAGAGCTCGAAACCTATTATCCTTGTCCACATACTTCCATTGTGTGATTTACATTTTCACTCTGTCCCTTTGCCCTCTAACAACGATTGAGTTTGATCATGACAAACCTAAGAAAGAAAAAACCACATCTGTATGTTTCCAAGAGGCCACTGGTCTAGGATGAATGAATAAATCAGTGAATGAAAAAAATGTATGAAATAATTTCTATGTGCAAAACACTAGAGATACAAATATAAAATTAAGGGTCTGTACTCTCTAGAAACTCACATTTTAGTAGGGGAGGGATAATACATTTGGATGAAATAAGGTCCAGTTGGACGTTAGGCAATTCTGGGAAAAAAATATTGTTTTGCCTTGGGTTAGCCTTCTTATTTTCAACCTTGAACAGAGAACTCAGTTAAAAACCATAGTAAATGGGCATATAGTTTAACAACAGCTTCGAGTAACATAAAAAATGAGCATTAAAAAGAATAAGGCCTCCCAATGCAGGGTGTGATGGCTGCAAGGGGAGCAGAGTTAGGGAATGAATATCTTTACACACACACACACACACACACACACACACACACACACACACACACACACACACATACACAAACTCCTTCATTGGTCAGAGGAGAAATGGGAAGTGAGGTAAACAGGGTCAGGGGTACTGGATTCCTTAGGCAGGAATCATTCTAGGGAAGGGGGGCAGGAAAGCAAAGAGGGCTAAAGACTGAGTGATTTACCAACCATTCATCTGATATTTTGATGTTTAGACCCATCTTTCATCTGTTCCTCTGGCTAGTCCCAGTCCCTCTGGTCCTCTCCCGTGTCTAGTCAATACCCCAGTCCCAGTCTCCTCACTTCTGTTCATGGTCAGTAGGTGAGCATCAGGTACCATCAATTACTCTGCTTTTTGTTCCTGGGTCTGGGCAAACGAGGGGAGCCTGGCCAGCATGGATTCTTGGAGCAGGGCTCCTTCCTCCTTCTCTGTTGGTCTGCATGCCTGGCTTCTCAGAAACTGGAAGGACCTGTGGCTTTTCTGGTGTGACCTGTACACTACTGGCCTTTGGTCCTCCTAGTACTATCTGACAACATCTCTGGAGGAGGGGTTACATTTATTTAAATGGAAACCTCCCTTTGAGGCTTCTGATAAGCTAAAATCATGACTGTTGGGGCTATACCCCTGAAGACTATTTTTCTTCCTGTTGCAGAGAGACACTACAGTGTTTCTACACGATAGTGACAAGAGCACTAGGTTTAGAGACAGAGAACTTGATTTCTAATTCTGGTTATTAAACTTTCACCTTGTGAACGGTGAAAGGTGTGCGGGTGATGTGCGGGGCAGCTACTACTATTCACAGGTTGTTAAAAAGGCCAAGGTTTCCCAGGGCATCCAGGGCCATCTCTAGCTGTCTTGATCTATATTTTACCACTGGACCTAGATGGATCTGGACGAGAAAATGAGGCTGGTGACTTTAAACAGACCCTCTTTTCCTTGGTTAAATTTCTAGCAAACTCCAAATATGAACTTCCTTCCTTTGGGAGGAGATGTGTGGGGGATGATGAGTGGAGAAACTTCTTTAATTTTATTTTATTCCACCCAATAAATTGTGTGTATCATGATAACAAATACAGAGGATCATGTATGAGATACCCAGAAATTGGGATGAAGGCTTGAAAACTGAGAAGGGAGGTAGCATTGAAGTAATTTTGGATTGTATGCTGTATCATAACCTAGAATTCAGAACCTGGGCCAATGGGGGCTTCCTTCTTGCCTATCCTTTCAAGTTAAGTTAAGGTCTTTCCCAAGTCTCAGTTTGACTGAGGCAACACCCATTTAGTGATTAAGGCTAGGTAAGAAATGAGGCAAAGAACAGCCTCTTTTACCTAGTTAAAAAAAGATTAATCTGAGAAGGGAAAAACCTTAGAGTTTCTGGTCAAAACAAAAATTGTTATTTATACTCACTTTGAACCACCAGGGCCCAAACAATGACCAAGTGAGGCTTGGGCTGGAACCTATTGTTGGCCAGAGTGATATGGGTTGAAGGCATGGTCCTTAAGAAAGAAATCTAGCCTGTAAACTCCAAGATACCTTCCAAGGTTTGAGCAATCAAAATGTATATATTCCTTTGGGTAGAGCACCAGCAGTAAGGGTATGATACTCTATGTGGACAGAGGGAGGGGGGAGGGAGAAAAAAAAGGGGGAAAGGAGAGAAAGAAGGAAGGAAGGAGGAAGGGAGTTGTGTTTGCCCAACTGGAATTGGCCAGCTGGGTCCCCAGTAGGGCAGCTACTACTACTCACAGGTTGTTAAAAAAGCCAAAGTTTCCAAAGCATCCAGGGCCATCTCTAGTTGTCCTGATCTATATTTTGCCACTGGACCCAGATGGCCCTGGAGGAGAAAATGAAGTTGGTGACTGTAGCACCAATGCAATATCTACAGCACCCACTATCACGATAAAGACAGTGACTTTAAGTATCACATGACTTTTGGTCACAAAAAATGCCAAACTCTCCAGATAGAGGATAGCACTGATGGATTAATTTAGATACCAGAAAACCGAATCCCCAAACCAGTAAACCAATTCCATCATAATACCAAAGATATTCAGAAGCCAAAAGCTGGGAGCCATAGCATCCTTTAGCCTTCCCACAACCAGTACAAGATCAGTATTTACTCACAAAACTCTATATCTCCTTGCCTGAGCTCCTCTGTCCCCAGTTGTTTCCAACTGTCTCCAACTATCTGGCTAGCTCTCTACCAGCTTCCTGTGGGCTCTGCTTCTCCTCAGCAAACTCCTCCCCACACAGGTTCCATGTGACCACATTCAACCTATGGGGGGGGGGCAGAGTTTATCCTCACAGCAGGGAGGTCTTCAAACTCCCCCCTAGGTCTACTAAGGGGCAGGGAAAAATCTTCACATTCCCATTCCCATTACACTAACTTTACACAGCCCCTGCCTCACTTAAATCCAATTCACTTGCAAGTCAGGCATATCATGATCCCCTTTGAGAATGAAGGAAAAACAATAGTCATTTCAAGACAGGTCTGATGGGTTTGAATAATTCACAGAGAAGATTTCCTTCACTGCTTAATTAATGTGTGCGATACCTCATAGACTTACAGAAAGAGAAATAAACTTGGTGCAGACTGTTGTTGCTCCAGTAGCATCTCAAGTGTCATGTTTGAGAGGGAAAACCTCCCCAAATCACACCAAGCTTGGACCCTAACATCATCACTTCTATTTTGGGCAGACACTCCAAATGGACAGTAAGTTGGGCTGGGAACTGAACAGGAAGGTTGGGTGGGACTGCTATTAGGAAATTACAAAATTTCCTAATGTTTCTTTTGGAAGCAAAGATCTGCATTTCTAATATTGATATTCTGGGGGAGGTTCTCATATGGTTGTATTTATTAGAATTGGAGATTACCTCAAAGACCTCTGTTTGGCATTGAAAACCCCTCATAATCTGATTCCAGCTTGTTTTCCTTTCTTGTTATACATGACTGTAACTTTCCAATGGTGCTCCCTCCTCAGTAGAATACTCCTTTATAACAGGAAAGTACAATCCTGTAAAATGGCCATCTATGAAAATGTAAGTTTCATCATGAACATATTATCTGCTACATCTGGGCTAAGTGGGGGGGAAACCTGATTCTCCTCCAAGTGCTGTTAAGTCTAATTTGTTACTTCATTGGCAGTTTTGATATATATTTTTCTCTTGGTTCTGCTTACATTACCCTGCATCAATTCTTATATGTGTGAAAAAGTCATGCTCAGATCACCTGACATGGAAGAACCCTCATGTCCCCATCACAGGCTGTTGTGTCTCTAATACTGGCCATCCTGGGACAATCTTTCTCTTTTCTGGCTCACTCTTTCCTTTGAGCTTTACCTTGGCTCCAAGAAGTGGGTCTGGGGTCTTTGAGGTGATGTTGTCTGTTCTTCTGTTTCAGGTACTGTGGTAATCCCCACCAGACCTAGGAGCTGGGAGTCACCAAGGCCTTGTAGCCAGGATTACTGGTAGGATGTTGCAGCCAGCTGGCCTGGAGAAGCCAGGATGCCTGGGACTCACTCATGCCCCCAGATAGGGCTCCTTTCTGGGTGAGAGCTGATAATAGCTAGCATTTATTTAACAGTTATTATGTGCCAGGTACTGAGCACTTCACGAATAGATCTCATTTGAGCTTCACAAGCACTCTAGGAGGTAGATACTATAATTAGCCCCATTTTATAGATGGGGAAACGAAAACTACAGAGGTAAAGTGACTTTTTCAGCGGCATCCAGCTTTTCTTGACCCCATTTGGGGTTTTCTTGGCAAAGATACTGGCTGGAGTGGTTTGCCATTTCCTTCTTCACCTCATTTTACAGATGGGAAATTAAGGTAAAGAGGGTTAAGTGACTTGCCTAGGATCACACAGCTAGTCTGAGGCTGAATTTGAACCTGGGTCTTCTGTGAAACCTGGCCGCCCTCAAACTCTGCACTGGTCCAGGGAAGGCGCAGACCACGGCCCTGGTCCCAGTTCAGGGTCTCAGAACGTCAGGAGAGCCAGCACTGTGCAGGGCATCCCGGAGATGACCCTCTTCCCGGCCCCCTCCAGCTCCCAAGCCTCCCCACTCCGGACACCGCACCCTGCACGCCCCAAAACTCTTCTACTGGTAACTTCTGGAGTCCAGCGCAGGCGTGAGGACACTACCCCTAAGAGACCTGGGGGGTCGCGCAGCGTTCCAAGCCCCACTCTCACGCCAGCGGGTTCCAGGCTTAATCCCCGCCCCCAAACCCCCACCTGAGCCTGCGCAGCAAGGTGCGCGGTGGGTGGCCGGGGAGCCCTAGCCCCAGGCTCCTCCTCCTCTCGCTTTCGCTTTCACTTTCCCAATTGCTGATGATCTTCTGGCTGGTCTGGGCATGGATGGAAAATGAAAGGGGAGGCTTTGTGCTTTCCCCTGACCGCTGGAGCTGGACTTGAATGGCCGCAGCTGCAGCCTCGGAGGTAGCCAGGTGAGTCCTTTCATCCGAGGTGCGAGGACTAGGGCGGGGAGGGGTCTTGGGGAAGGGGGAGGGAGGAGAGTTTCTGGGGCGGGGAGGAGGGGGGAGACAGGGCTCTGGGGGAGGGAGTTTCTGCAGGGGAGGGCAAGGAATTGGGCGAAGGTTGGGGTAGGTATGTGAAGGACCTTGGACAAAAAAGGCTCTGGTGGGGGCCCCCTGGCCGCCCCCCGGGGTTATGCATGTTCAGGATTTAATTAGGGTGAAGATTCCGTGCTGAGCGTCTGGATTGCAGACCTGCAGTTAGCCCCACTCCCTCTGCCTCGGGAGGTAGCCTGAGCCTTTAAGAGAAACTGATGTGCTTTGGTAACTGACCATAAGTGGAAAGGAAAAAAAAACAAAACCTTTTCATTTGATAGCTGGTTTTGTCCTGAATTTTAAAATTACAAATTGTTTTCCACTTCACCTCATTCCTGGGTTTACTGAACCTAAAAAACACAAAATGAAGAGTTGGGTGGCTTTTTTAACTGTCAGTGGAATGGACTTTTTCCTTCCTAACTTTTTGACTTTTCCAGTCTCTGCCATCACTAACAACATGGACTTGTAACCCTTTCTGCTTTTATAGCAAAAGAACGAACTAAGGCTAGAACCAAAGTTTTCCATACCCACCCCCCCTTTTAATTCCTTGAATATGCACAGTGATAATGAAACTTATAATAAGCTTTGTTCAGACATCACTTGGTGAGATATTACATCGCTACATTGGGATAGTGTATTTCTATGATTCCACTATGGGAGTGGGTTTCTAACTTAGATCTTTAATGCACTAAAATATGGGAGGAAAAGGAAAAGGGGACTTGATGCAGTTTTCTTTTAAAAGGGCCCCTTTCCCCCTTTGGGGAAAAAAAGAGGAAATTTATTATTTAGAACTGACTGCTCACTCAAATTATTTGAGGGGGGGTAATGGGTGGATGTGTGAAGAATGTACTGTCCTTTTTCAAATAAATATGTTTCTAGACAAGCTATTGATATTAAAGACCTCTCTCTCACAGAATCTTCCTTCTGCTGACTCTCTGGAATTGCCCTTGTTGGGTTTCTTAGTTCATAATTACTCTTTGCTGAAGTCATTAGGTTCCTTGCCATAGATCTTTAAAATGTAGCTAAAATGTACTTTTCAGAGTTTTGGTGTTTATAGCATTTAAAATTGACTTAACTGAAAAAACCTTGCAGTTCAATAATGAAGTATTTGAGTGCAGAGCATGTTGCATTTCTTTCATATACAATACTAATTTCCTATCTCCGTGATTTCAGCTGCCTGTCCCCCTTGTCTTGTATGGTTTTCCTCTTCACCTTCCCCTTATGGCAGCCCTGGTTTTCTTTAATGTTTCGCTAAAGGGCCATTTTCTGCATGAAGCCTTTTTTGGTCTCTCCCTCAGGGGTGGGGAACCTGTGACCTCAAGGCCACATGTAGCCTATTCTCTGAAGTTTGGATTCAGTCAAACAAAGGGCCTCACTTGAGGACCTAGAGGTCCACATGTGGCCTCAAGACCACGGGCTCCCCACTCCTTTTAGATATTAGTAACCTCTCTCCTAAGGTTACTCTTGTATGTGTTTTGTATATTTACATGGTCTCTTCTATGAGAAGGTAAGCTCTTTAAAGGCAGGAACTTTTTCATTTTTGTCTTTGTATCCCCCACGCCTGATACATAATAGGTGTTTAATAAGTGCTTATTTGCTTATTGTATAACTGAGAGGAGGTAGTTGAAGTAAAAGCTGAGTCAGTCTTTGTTTTAGTCCCGTTCCCTCATCTTCTTCAGCAGATAGCTAGCCCCCATTCTCCCTCTCCTCACCCCTGGCCTGTTTTCAGTCTCTCCCAGTCTACGGGTTCCTTCCCTGGTGCCTAAACACACATTTAGCCATTTAGGTTTTTACTTAGTGGTCCTCCTCAACAGTCTGCTGCACTTGGTACTGCTGACCATCCTCTCCTGCTGAATATCGTGTCAGCACTCATTTATTAAGCTCTCACTATGAACCAGGCACTGTGCTAAGTGTTGGGAATACAAATCCAAGCAAAAAGATAGTCTCTGCTCTCAAGAAACATTTTCTAACAGGGAAAAGAGGAAGCTGAAAAGGGAGGGGCCAGAGGGGAAGAATCAAAGGTACTGGACCTGGGGCCTGGTGGAGAAAGCCCTGGAGAGTCAGGAATAGAGCCTGGAAGAGACTGAAGGCATGGTGAACTTGGGCGCCTTCCTTTGAATGAAAGTTCTGGGAGGAACTGTCCAATCTTAGGGAATGGCCTTAGGGGCAATGGTGGCGGATTCTCCCATAGTGTGAACTCCAGGGCTGGAGTGAGCTTCTGGACGAAGAGGTGTCTGGGGCATGGTAGAGAAAGTTTAGAAGAGTCTAGACTAGGTTCTGGAGAGAAATTAATACTTTTTTCTGGCTTTTCCAGTCACTCATCTTTTTTTGTTCTCACTGTCTGTTTCTTTTCCCTTTCCTTTGACTCATCCAGTGTTGGTGTTCCCCTAGGCTGGGGGGCAGAGAGGGGGGCCACTTTTGTAAAATCTGTAAAACTGGTTCTATAAAACTTTGTTCTGTGAAGTTTGGATTCAGAGGCCTGACTTCAGCACCTAAGGGCCACTTGCGGTCTCTAGGCTTCTGGGTCCCTACCCCTGCCAGAGGTTCTGTCCTAGGCTCTCTTTTGTTTTTTCTCCACACTTTCTCAATGACCTCATCAACTTTAATGGATTTAATTATCTTCTCTAAGCAGATGATTCACAAATCTGTTTCCAGCCTCAGGCCCTCCACTGAATTTCAGTTCCTTTAGCAATAGCTTCCTCAGATCAGATGTATCTGCAGCTTTCCAAATTCATCTAAAGCAGAGCTCTTTGCTCTGCTTCTAAACCCATCTTTGCTTCTAAACCCATCCTTCCTCCAAAGTCCCCTATTTCTATGAAAGATACCACTAATCTTCCAAAATCCCAAACTAGAAATCTCAGTCTCTCACTCTTCCTCACCACACATCTAATCAGCTGCCAAATCCTTGCTATTTCTGCTCCTATAATGTCTCTTACCTCCAGCCCCTTCTTTCTGTTCATGCAGCAGCCAGCCACCTTTTTGCCTAGATAATTGCAATGGCCATTCCTGTCCATCCTTTACACTGTTGCCTGCCAAAGTGATTTTCTTAAGTGCAGATCTGACCATGTCACTCCCCTAATAGAGAATCCCCAATGACTCTATTACTTCTAGGACAAAATATAAATTCTTCTGTTTAGTTTTTAAAGCTCTTCACAATCTGGCCCCATCCTATCTTTCTAGACCCATTTAATATTAATTACTTCCTGTCCTGTTCTCTGTGCTTCAGCCAAACTGGCCTTCTCCCTCAGTTCCTCAATAATAACATTTAATCTCACATTTCTCTGCTTTTGGATTGACTGTCCTTTTGCCTTCTTTCCTTTGAATCAGAGTCCCTCTGGTCCTTCATACTTCAACTCAGCCTCATGAAAGCCTTTCCTGATCCTGCCTGTTGCTAGTGCCTCCTTCCCAAACTTTATTCTTTTTATATTTATTTATATTAAAATAAATATATTTATATTTATTCTGCATACACTCATCTGTTTTGTTCTCTCCCCTTAGAATGCACACTCCTTGAGAGTAGACTGTTCCATTTATTGTGTTTGTATCCCCAGTACAGGGCCTTCAATAGAAAATACTTATATGTATTTTCTTATAAGTAAATTTGTTGTTTAATTGGGATCATTCACGTCGTGTCCTTTATGTATATAGTTTTCTCTGTGTTCCCCACTTTCCTACCCCCTTGTTTTGCATCTCCTATAGTTTCTTGTAATTAGAGCAATTGGGAGGTGGAGAATAGAGCAAAAAGAACTCTAAAATATAACCCTTTCTGAGAAAGCAGTAGTAACATTTTTGGTTGTGTTCAGAACCTGTGATTTCAGCAGTGTTCGGAGCTCTCTGGTGAGAAAACTCCTCCTAGCACAGAGCTGCTATTGTTGTGCAGTTTGCCTTAGAGAATTGGCTGGGGGAATCCAGTAACCTTTTCAGGTCTTGACGTAGAGGAAGTAATTATGTAATTTGCCCTGGGTTATGAAGGTGGTAGTAGTGCCAGTGAGACATGAACTTGGTCTCCTTGACTGTAGCCAGCTCTGAACTCTCAATGCCAGTCTAGTAAGATTATTAAATTAAAAATTGCCTGGGAGTAGATATAATCATAACAGTATGAATTCAGGTAGCCATTGGGACAGCACCTTGTGCTAATGTAAATGCTTCCCCCCAACCCACTTCAGTTGTTTTTACCTGCAGGTGGCACCATTTTCTAGATTTGACTGCTCCTCCAAGGCAAGAAATGGTGCCCATTATCTTTTTGAGGATGTTTGTTTGTTATTTCCATGTAATTTTAGAATCTGATCTGAAGTTTTCTTACAATTATTTTAATATAGGAGTTAATCTAAATCAAGGGTGTTCATGTTTTCAGCACCTGATTGGTTTTTGAGCTTTTCTCCATAATACAGACGAAACCAAAAAATATTACAGGGTAGGATGATGCTGCACATGTTAGTTTCCTCTTCTTTCCTCCATCTTAGACCCTGGATTTAGTCACCATAGAGAGTATATTTTGTCAAAGGATATGAAAAGGCAGTTTTCTGATGAAGGAAAAAAAGTTTATGAAAAAATGCTCTAAATTATTATTGATTAGAGAAAGGCAAATTAAAACAACTTTGAGATATCATTTTACATCTGTCAGATTGGCTAGAATGATAGAAGGGGAAAGAGACAAATGTTGGAGAGGATGTAGAAAAATTGAGACCTTAATTCATTGTTGGTGGATCTGTGAGCTGATCCAACCATTTTGAAGAGATATTTGGAAATATCTCCAGAGTTATTAAACTACCTATACTCTTTAACCCAGCAATACCACTATTATGTCTGTTTCCCAAGGTGATTAGGGAAAAAGAAAAACAATTTCTATGTTCTCAAATATTTATAGCAGCTTTTTTTTGCAGTGGTAAAGAACTTGAAATCACTGGGATGCCTGTCAGTTGGACAATGACTAAACAAATTTTGGTATATGTTCAAGACAGAATATTACTCTCCTATCAGAAATGATGAGCTCAGTGATCTTTAGAAAACAGGGAGAGGCCTCCATGAAATAATGAAGAGTGAAATGAGCAGAATCAAGATAATGTGGCATATAGTAACAACAACACTGTTTTAAGAACTTTTGAGTGACCAAATGGTATAGGAATGAGAGGCAATTGACTGTTGTTTTTTGTTAGGATACTGTAAACATTAAGGTTTACTGTAAGGACCTGTAGGATCAGAAGATAACTATGCTAACTAAGAAACCACTCTGGGCCCCTATACTCATGACCCTAGGGGTATGCATAGTAGGCTGTGCCAACTTGCAGAATACTTGGTGTTGGCTTAGATCAGTGACTGAGAGCTAGGGGATCCAATGGTCCTCTACTTAAAGAGAGTTTTTATTCTGTATTGCAGAGAAAGGACTGAAACTTTATAGCAAGTTGTATGGGTAATGAGCACTTCCCTATATTCTTGAACTGAGTTCTTTCTATGATCAGCTTGTTACAGATGGCCTCTAAAACATTGTAATTATATAATAAAAATAATAGAATCAGCTGATGACAGTTATGGTGTGGAAGTAATGTGTTGTCTTGAATATAGTGCTAGGCTTAGAGTCTGGAAAAGCTACTTTCATATCCTTCCCTTAGGTTGCTGGTGGAAGAAGTTTCCTACCCTGGGAGTACTCCATACTTAGAGAAATCCCCAGTCCTCCTGTACTCACATTATTATAATAGTAATAATACCTGACAAAAATGTTTTGTGGTTTACAAAACATTTCCCTTTAGTGACCTTATTTTGCAGAGGCAACAGAACAGAACAGGTTGGGGGCTTATTAAAAGAATTGTAGAAATCCCAGCTTTGACACGAGTCCTATGACTGTGGGCAAGTCCACTTTTCAGAGGTCCAGGTAGCTTCCTAAGTCTGATCAGTCTGCTCGGGTAGAGTATAGTCCTCACAGACAAGGTGACATATTGACCCTTACAGGCTCCCAGGAAAGTGGAAAAGGCAGATATTAGAGAGACACCATGGTATATGTAGTCTGTAGTCTTGTATTCAGAAAGACCTGGATTTGAATTTCCCTTCTCATACTTATTATGTGACTGTGAGTAAGTAGTATAACCTCTCTTAGCCTCAGTTTCCTCATCTGTAAATGTGGATCCACCTCTGAAGGTTGTTCAGATGAGATGTCAAAGGCCTTGCAAAAAAAAGCCATATGTGTACACCAGACAGTCCGTAGGCCTTTATTAAACACCTATTATTATGTGACAAGCACTGTGCTAGGTGCTAGGGACACAAATACAAAAAATGAAAAGAGAGATACTCCCAAGGAGCTTATCCTCCAATGAGGTAGACACTGCATATGTAGATATGCGCACACATACACGTATAAATGCACACATAAGTAAAAGCAGTGCAGGGGAGATGGACACCAAGCAGCTGAGAGAATCAGGAAAGGCTATGTGTGGAAGGTGCTGTTTGGGAGCACATTTCAGACAAGAGACACAGTGTAAAGACAAAGGGGTGTAAGGAAGAGAGAGAAGGCCAATTTGGCAAGGAGTGTAGGAAGAGGAGCGAAATGTAATGACTCTCTAAAAGTCAGAAGGGCCAGGAAGTGAAAGACTTTAAAAATCAAATAGAAGACTTTTATATCATCTCATAATAAAGTTTTTTTTCAAAATGTAGATCTGTCTTCTCTCTACCTTTTTCCCACCCCACAATCAGATACCAAAAAATAAATAAGGTCCTGTTACAAACATGTATAGCCAGGCAAAACAAATTCCTCAGTTGACTATGTTAAAAAAAAATTATGTCTCCATCTGCACTCTGACTTTCTTACTTCTCTGTGAGGAGGTAGGTAGCCTGTTTTTTTTTTTTTAAAGCAATTGGGGTTAAGTAACTTGCTCAAGGTTACACGGCTAGTCATTATTTATGTGTGGGTGCTCATTTTCTGAGGCTGGTTTCAATCTCGGGTCATCCCGACTCCGAGGCCGGTGCTCTTACTCACTGGACCACCTAGCCGCCCCGGTAGCCTGTTTTTTTAATGAGTCCTCTGGAATTGTGGTGATGTTCAGATGCTCCCCGTTGTGATGATCAAAGTTCCTGAGTCTTTCTAAGTTGATTGTCTTTACAATAATGTTGTCATTGCATACTTTGTTCTTCTGGTTCTTCTATATCTTTTTATACAAAGTTTTTCTTGGTTTCTCAAAAAATTTCCCCTTTGATTGTTAATTATAGAATAGTGTAGCATTCTGTAACATTCATATAGCTTATTCAGCCATTCCCCAATTGATAGGCACCCCCTCAGTTTCTAATTCTTTGTCACCACAAATAGAGTTTCTAGAAATATTTTGGTACCTGTGGCTTCTTTTCATCTTTCTTTGGTGTCTTTGGGGTATGGACCTAGTAGCGATTTTGCTGGGTCAAAGAGTGTCTTATGTGGTCCTCTCCATCTCTTGTTTGGTCATGAACTCTTCCCCAATCTGTAGATCTGAAAGGTAATTTGTTCCTTGCTCCTTTAATTTGTTTTTGTTATCACCCTTTATGTCTAAGTCATGTACTTGTTTGGAGTTTATTTTGGTGTATGGTGAATTGATATTTCATCATAAAAGCAATAGGAAGTCACTGGAGTTTATTACATAAGCGACTGACATGGTTAGGTCTTCACTTAGGGCAGTGGTGTGGAAGATGTAAAGGAATAGGGGAGAGATCTGAGACAAAGAGACCAAATAAGAAGCCATTTCAGTATCCTAGGCAAAAAGTGACGAGAACTTGAATTTGGGTGGTGACTGGCAATATAAACAGAGAGAAGGAACGAGATGAGATATTGTGGAGGTAGAAATAGCAAGATTTGGCAGCTGATTGGACATGTGGTGAGGGAGTCAGAGAGACCTACATGACAAGATTGGGAGACTGGAATCCTGGTGGGGTCTCTGACAAAAGGAGTAAAGTTTGGAAATAAGGTAGATTTGGGAGCAAAAAGAATGCATTCTCTTTTAGGGAAGATGAATTTGGGATGCCTTTGTCCAGTTTTTAAGCGCCCAAGAGGCAGTTGGTGTTATGAGACTGAAACACTGGATATATACATCTGTAAATCATCTGTTTAGAGATGATAAGTAAACTTGAAAGTTAATGAGATCACCCAGAGAAAGAATCTAAAGAGGACAACAGAGAGCTCTGGACCGAGCCTTGGGGAACACCTGCAGTTAGAGGGTCTGATGTCCATAAAGTTGCTTTTAGGAGAACCAAGAAAGAATAATATCAAGACAATCTAGAAAGGAGAATATTAGGAGGAGGGGGTGCTGAACAGTGTCAGTAGATTGTTGAGAGGAGTAAGTACAGATGAAAGACCATCAGATTGGAATTGCAAGGTCATTGGTAACTTTCGAGAGAGAAGTTTCAGTTGAGTATTGAGGTTGAAAGTCAGATTTTTAAGGGTGGAAGAGTGTGTGAGGGAAGAGGAAGTAATTAGTTACTGTCATTCTCATTTCGTGTCATTCTCATTTCGTGTCATTCTCATTTCGTAGATAAGGAAACTCACATCTACAGATGTTGTGGCTTTTTCAAGATCACTCTAGCAGTAAGAACCATACTATTACCCCAGTGTTTTTTTCTGACTGTATGCTGAACATATTGGTAATGGTTAATGCTTAAGCCCTGTTTAAAAAAAAGTGCTGGTTTCATGCTGAAGGAAATAAAAAGGGCCCGATTTTCCCCCTTTTTTCATGGCAGGGTTTTGTCTCAAGGGAGGATGCTTCCAAGATTGAGAGATTAAAACTCAGAAGGAATTAGATTTACCTCTTCCCCAGGATAGTTAGATTTTCTAAGCCATTCTTCCATTGTTAAAAAAAAAGACAGTAATTTTCTGATCTACATATACTCTCCCATTGATGTATTCCTTTTATTTTTTTACTCCCTAATTCTTATTGAAATTTTTTTACAACTTAATTTATTAATTTTAGTTTTCAACATTCACTTCTATAAGTTTTAAATTTTCTCTGCCTCCCTCCCTTCACCCCTCCCTAATACAGCATGCAATCCATAGACTTTCTTATTAAACACATTTTTACATTAGTCATGCTGTATAGAAGAATTAGAATGAATGAGAGGAACCATGGATCTCTTCCTTTTAACAAGGACAATAAAATTGACCAAAGGAGGGGGAGAAATTCTTGGTCTTGAGGATCTGTTATAGTGCATTTGACATAGCCTCAAATTAGATTTTATGGAAATAGTACAAATATTTTTCCCACCATTTCAGCAACGTAACCCTCATGTCTGAGATCTATTATGCTCATGTATGAAACAGAGGAAACTGAAAGGATTTAGCAGAATCAGCTTCCCTTTGGAGTTATTAGGCTAAGCTGCCTTCCCAGGTTACATCAAGAGACTGGGACAGACCCATCTTATTCTGTGTTTGCTCTTTCACTTTCTGGAGGTTGTGACCTGTGGTGGTCACATGCAGCAGCATTCCATTGGCTTCTCTCTCACCCTGGATCTGATTCTTTGAGTGCCGCTGTCATTCTTTGAGTTTTTAGTAAAAGCAGGTGCGTTGTAGAGCCGTTTTGAAAGAAGACTAAGCCTCTGCAGAACCTTTGAAAGATACAGTTCTAAAAAACATTTCCGGACTATTTAAAAATACCAGTTAACATTTTACAGTTAACTGTGTTTTCCTTCCTGAAATCTAGTGTGTGAGGGCAATTCTTATGATTTATTCATAGATATTTCCTCTGCTGAGTTTGACTCAGGGAAATAGAAGGTTGTTTACATGGATTACTTAGCGTTAAATGGTATTTTGTTGCCATTAATGAGTTCAAGTCACCAGGCCTAGACAAACTATATCCCAGGTTACTGAAAGAGATGCCAGATGTGATTGCAAAACTGCTGTCCGTTATCTTTGAAAGACCTTGGAGGATAGACTATGTGCTCCTGGGTTGAACAAGGGTGATCTTATCAACTCTCATGGATTTAATTACCATCTCTCTTCTGATGAGGCCTAAATTTACCTATCCTGCCCCAGTTATTCTGCTGACCTCTAATCTCATCATCAACTGCCTTTCAGACATCTCAAACTGTATGCCATGTAGACATTTTAAATTCAACATGTCTAAAATGGTACTCATTATCTTTTCCCCCTCCCATCCACCCTCTCTATTGCTGTATAGGGGAACACCATCCTGTCATCTTTGACTTGTCACTGTCTCTTACTATTTCCCCGCTCCATGTCCAATCTGTTGCTAAGGGCTGTTGATCCCACCTTTGCAACATATTTTGAATACGCCCCTTTCTTTTCTGATACTGCCATCGTTTTGGTGATGTGGCCTTCACTGCCTCACATCTGGTCTTTTGCAATAGCCTGCTGGTAGATCTGCTTTCCTTTAAGTCTCTTTCCACTCCAGTCCATCCTCCATTCAGCCACTAAATTGATTTTCTTAAAAGTGTGGGTTCAGCTGTGTCACCCACTTACTCAATAAACTATCTCCTCCAGGATCAAGTGCAAAATCTTCTATTTAGTGCTCAAAGTCCTTTATAATCTAGCTCCCTTCTACCTTTCTGGATTTTTTATAGCTTACTCTTAATCATGTACTTTTCAATCTAGTGACACTGTTCTTCTGGTGACCCACAAATAAGACTCTCCCTCTCTTGGCTCTGGGCATTGACTCTGGCTGCCTGCCCATGCCTAGAGTGTTTTCCCTCCTCATCTCTGCTGACTAGATTCCCTGGCTTCCTTTAAGTCTAAGCTGGAATCTTTTCTATAGGAAGCCTTTCCCAAGCCCTCTTAATTCTAGTGATTAATTTCTGTTAATTATTTCCTATTTATCCTGTATATAGCTTGTTTGTTGTTGTTCTGTTATTTTTCAGTCATGTCTGACACTTCAGGACCTCATTCAGGGTTTTCTTGGCTAAGATACTGGAGTCGTTTGCCATTTCCTTCTTCAGCTCATTTTACAGACGAGGAAACTGAGCCAAACAGGGTTAAGTGACTTGCCCAGGGTCACACAGGTAGTACGTGTCTGAGGCTGGATTTGAATTCCCTAAGATGAGTCTTCCTGATTCCAGAACTATCCACTGTGCCACCTAGTTGCCCCTGTAAGTTTGCGTATACACATCCACACCCACAGCCTTGTGTATATACATATATACACATATACATACACACACCATTTCTATATCCTGTATACACGTATACATATATACTGTACATTTTACATATATGTATAGCTTATTTGTCACTATTTGATGTCTCCCCAGTTGGATTGTGAGCTCCTTGAGAGCAAACTGATTTTGGGGTATTCCCAGTGCTCAGCACAGTACACAATGCCTGACACATAGTAGGCACTTAATGTTTATTGATTGATTTTCAAAAAAGGGAAAAGGATTGAATCTCCCAGCTGTAGACCAATGAGCCTAACTTTTATATATGGCAAAATTTACAATGCTTTGTGAACATTTAGAAAGTGAAGCCTTTAGTGAACATGTTTGTGAAGCCATGATCAAATATAAAAGCTAGTGTGACTTCACCAAGACCAGGTCATACCAGATTTATTTCATTTTATTTCTTGACATGTTAATGCTACAAAATCCTACTTCATTTTGGTGTTCTTTTCATGGAGGTGACCCTGGGTTCTTAAAGGCTCTGTCCGAGGAGTACAGGTTCTACCATGCTGAATAAACTCCAAATGTGATCTTACAAGCACAGTTTCAGTTCTGGAGCCATAATTGAATCAGTACTGCTATTGGGGGTTGGGGGGTGGCTGGGAAGGAGGTGTTTGGAGGGTGTGTTACTTTACTCCCCATGTGGCTTCACTTCTAGCCAAGCTCATAGCCATCATCCAGGAGGGTAAACCTCCATCCCTCCTCTACCATCCCCACTACTGCTGAACCTTGTATTTGGTGGGAGAGGCAAGCCACCTTAGCTGAAGAAGTAAGGTATCCTGAGGGAGTCAAGTAGGAGTCAAGTCAAACCCCCCCCACCACCTCCCTTCAAACCACAGTGGAAACAGTTCAGGACCCAGATCCCAAGATTCTTAAGAACTGCAGTGCCTCCCAGACGACTGCTCCTGTTTCCAGTCTAGCCATTATCAGTGAAAATAATCATAGTGGAGAAGGGGCCCCCCTGTTACCAGCAATACCAGCTACTGACCAGTTGTTGACAGGTAGGTAAACCCAAGGGCCAAAGGAATAGCAGAGCCCTCAGATCACAGCCCCTACAGCCATTGTTCAGTGGAGCAGCCCTTGTGGAGAAGCTGCCTGTCAGTTTCTTCTCTAGGTGCTTACGGTCCCTATGTTTTTAGCAGCTATAGTTACTGAAGACTTGGAAAAGTTCTCATCACCATGTTTTTAGCAGCTGTAGTTACTGAAGACTTGGAAAAGTTCTCATCATGTGTCTTTGGCACATTCAGATGGTTATTCTCAGAAACAGATGAGGTTTTATCAATGGAAATGATATTAAAGGAAATGACATTAGCATCTCCTTTGCCACTGCATTTTAAAAAACCCTAGGCTTTCCACCTGACTTGTAGAAAACTTCCTATATGTGTTGTCTCCAGCTATTGGAATGTGAGTTTCTTAAGAACAAGGATTGTCTTGCTTTTCTGTTTGTATTCCCAGCACTTAGCACAGTGTCTCACATATAGTGGATACTTAATATTTTTTTCATTTATTCATTCATTTGTTCACTCATAGTCCTTGTAACTTTACAGACCAAAATACCTATGTCTGGTCACCACTTCCCTCTATGTGTTGTCTCTTCCTGTTGAAATGTAAGGTCCTAGAGAGCAAGGGCAATTTTTGTGGTTGTTTGTATCCTTCAGTACTTTTTGTCTACTAAATGCTTAACAAGTTATTCTTCATTCATAGCTTCGCTTGGTATGGAGGGACCCCATCACCAGTAAGGTGGCTGCATGGTAGTGAATTAGTGCTTCGACTGTAGCACCCCATAAAACAAAGAAAAAAGCAAGGTGAAGCTTAGTACTCTGTGGCTCTTATTAGCTTCTGGAGTGAAAGCTGCAGAGTGATGGGAAAGGGAACATAGCTTGTTGTTGGGACCATACTTGACGTCTTTCTAGCATGATAGAATCGATGCTCCCTTGGTATAGCCTGAATAGCCTTGAAGAACCAGGGTTACCTCAATGCTGTGAACTTACAAAGGAGCCGAATTTTGTCAAATGACTCTATCAAATGCTAAACTTGGAGTTTTTAGACTATCTAGGAGTGTTAATTATTGGTATTCTGAACATGACATCCTTGCCCAGTAAGCGATAGATGAACTTATTACTGAAGGAACTGAATCTTCTGCATTTTGACATTATCACTACATGAAACCAGAAGATAAGATGATGTTTCAGCCACATGGAAGGATACACAGGTTTTCTTTGAGAGGCAAATAGAGGAGTTGATGGAATTAGTTTCAGAATATCGTTCATGAGACATTAGTCATGTTCGATTGCATCGCTCATTTGCAAAAAGACAACCACAAAGTTAATTGCAGCCTATGTTCCAACAGCTGTTGTAAAACATGATGTGATAGAAAGTATATAGATACTTAATGTAACTCTCCAAATTACATCAACATATACCTTGACTTTAGTACAAGAAAGGTATAGAAGAGGACAGTGAAAAAGTATTTTGGAAAACATGAGTTGGAAATGAGAAATGAGAGAGAACTCAAGTTTGTAGAAGATAGAATCACAGAATTTGAGAGTAAGAATGGGTCTCAGTGGCCAGCCAGTCCAAACCACACATAAGAGAAACACTTGCTTGTGACTTGTGGTTATCCAGCCTCTGCTTGAGGGCCATCAAAGAGGAATCTAATACCTTTCTTGTGAGTGTGTGTATGTATGTGTGTGTGTATAAAATCTTCTTTGCTTCCATCTTTTGTGTATTTCTTTTTAATGTAAATCTGTTCGTAAGTTCCTTGTTTATCTACAATAATCTCTTTAGACAAGTTCCTGAACCTAGGTCTCCCTATCTGATTCAGACTGGAAGTACAGTAGCTACTCTTTGGGTCTGAACCTGATATTGCTGCCACAGCTCTAAACTGCCCCTCCTTTTTTAAATGACCTGGACTGGTTTACCCCTCCTTAGGCAATCTGGTGATCCTTTGGTCCCAGAGGCTCACCATATTAGTACTGGACTTAGTGTAGACACCCAGTGAGCTTTAGGTCAGAGCTCCTAGGGATCACCAGTCTTAGCTTTTCCTAGTAGCAGACATTATAGGTGCATGCAACCACACTTGACCTAGAATTTCATTCTTGAGCATCTCCCAACCTGCTTGGGCTAACTTCCTCTGAAGTATTTACTCCATGGAATCTTACCTTTCTTCTCAATCTTTTGAAATCCACTTTTCCAAAATCTGGCTTGCTTGTCAGCTTATTTCCTAATTTTCCCTCTTCTTTCACAGACTTTAGGACAGATTGACCACTTCCCTTCAGTTTTCCCACCTCTCTGCAAATGGTTTCTCCCTTTTAATGAGAATCAGATTCAAAATAGGATTTCCCTTTATTAGTTTCTTTACCTTTTAAAGGATGAAATTCTAACTAGGGCATATTAAGAAGTTGTTAGCCTTGCTTTGGGAATAGAGAGAGCTTTAGCAAATGTTTTCATAGAAACTTCCTGCATAAATTGAACCAATAACTTCACAAAAAATAGAATTGCATTTTAGCAGAAAACTACTACTGCTTCAGACATGGGAGTAAATTTTTTTTATATAAGCTGTCTATGCATAGTCAGACTTTCAACTTTCTAGAAGAAATAAAATCAATATTAAATTAGAAGGAAGAACTAAAAATGAAAAAAAAAATATGGTGTACAATTGAGGCAACTCCAGCCTGCCCTATTTTGGCAAGCTTTTGACATTGAAAGATGGAGAAATAAAGGAATAGTCAGGAACACAGACCACTGCCATTTCCTCTGGAAGTTTGGCCTATGTAAATCCATTGTAATATTTGAGTAGCGGGGGTGAAGAGGGTATAGAACGAGTTTTATAGTGCATGTATGTTAGACAAATATTGTGAAAGAACAAGGAATTGAACTAAGAGTTAGATAGAAGAAAGAGAGTGGACAAATCGTCCTTAGGAAATTATACAGTTCTTTTGATGAGCGTGGGTTTCTCCCTGAAACAAAGGCCTAGTTTTTTAATATCTATATTCTTTTATCAATATTTTATGACTGAGTCATGGAACGTAATCTCCAAAGAATTGAAGTTATAGTTTACCCAAGGCTCAGTGGAAGGAGTGTTAGTAGATTGCTTTTATTATCCACAAAGAATTGTACTTGAGAAGTGATATGGTCAGTATCATCAGAGGGATGTATTACCAAGTAGGCTGGTTACATAGTAAGAGCGAGGGATAGCCTAGTGGATAGTTCCCATACTTCACCAATGTCCATACAATGTCAGGAATACTGAAAGATAAGCTTAGCGTGTCCAGTAGATCCTTTATGGGAGGATATGGACACAGTTCACGTAGAATGAGAAAGTCTTCACACGTACACATGTGCTGCTAATAAACAAAGTTGAAGAAAAGCATTGTAACTGTTCTGATTATGTCCACTACAAATTTGTGTTGCGCAGCCTCAACAGGGCTCGCACCCAGGGCAGTCCTACTCTACCTGCCATATCACTTGTGATCCCACTCCCCAGAACAGCTCTTCCAGACCTTTTTATCCCTCCTCAAATCTCCCATGCCTCCTCTTCCCCTCATTCTCCCAGCTGAGAACCTTGTCTCATATTTTACTGAAAAAGTTGAGGCCATCCACCTTAAGCTCCCTCTTCTCCCTTCTTCCTCATTGCCTATCACTCAGTGCTTTCTGTCACTTTCTCCTCCTTTTAGATGTTTTTTTGAGGTGATGCATCACCCTGTAAGTCCATATTGAATTTTCACTAAGAGCCTCGAATCTTTTTTCACATGAACACAGATCTAGTACTTGAGAAATGCAAGGGAAGCAATAATCTTGGTCCTTTTTTGGAGAATGAGTATGGCACAGTGGGTAAAGTAAAGTCATGAAGACCTGGGGGCAAATGGAAAGACAAGTCTTGGGAACAGCAAATAGTCCAGGTTAGCCTGAACATAAAGTGTATGCAGATGAATAATGTGACTGGGGTAGGTCACTTAACTGCCACAAGCCTTATAGGAAAAATAACCCCTATGATACCTAACTAGCAAAGTTATTGTGAGGATCAAATGTAAAGCACTTCCAAAATTTATAGCTTATAAATGCCAACGATTGTTATTTTATCTTATTTCAAAGTGGAGGTCAGTCAGCATGCATCCAGGAAGCTTCACCTGTGTCCCCATCATTGTGCTGTGTATTCTCGGGGTGGAAGGGGGCTAGGAGGCAAGATAAGTAAAAATAAAAACTTTACCCTTAAGGAATCATCTGAGGCCTGGCTAGGTGGCGCTTAGTGGCCCTGAAGTTAGGAGGACCTGAGTTCAAATCCAGGCTCAGACACTTACCACACACAAAAACCAGCCATGTGACCTTGGTCACTTAACCCCAGTAGCCCTACCTCCCCCCCTCCAAAAAAAAAAAACCCCAACAAAAAAAGAAATCATCTGGTGGTTATTCTAGACTAATACAAACAGATAACAATAGAAGACTTGTAAACAAGTGAGAGTGTGTAATTTAGGATGTATAGTGTGATTCAGGATATATAGCTGCTATAGGTGTGCAGACAGAGAGAAAAGGTGTGGGATTCTTTCCTTGGGTATTCAGGGAAACCTTCATGGAGACTATTTGTGTTTGACTTGATTATTTAAGGATGGATTAGATTTGTATTATGAACGAGCAGCAGGGGAAAGGGGGTTTTAGGTATAAGTAAAGGCACAGAATGGAGAATATATGCATATACTGGGGACAGGGGAGAGGCTAGCCTGGATAAAGCATGTTTTTTGAAAATTAGTATAAGTGGAATTTGGATTTATTGCCATCAGAAATGGTATCATGAAAAGGGTACTAAGCTGAGAGTGAGAAGATCTGGATTGTAGTCCTGCCTCTGGCAATAGTTTGCTCTGTATGACCTTGGCTAAGTCACTTGACTTCTCTCTGCTGTGGTATTTACATCAATGAAGTGAGGGGGTTGGACTTATAATCTCTAACCTGTCGAGCTCTAGAATCTGTGACTTTGTTTTTCTGTAAAAATTATATAGCAGTGTTATTGGTCAGTGAGCAACTGTTATTGAACATTTACTAGGAACAAGGCCCTATTGTATACTGGGGGGAGACCCAAAGTGAAATGAGTCAAGTCATTCAGTAAGCATTTTTTTCATATTCAAGTGAGTCTCCTTTGTGCCAGGCACTGGGCCAGATACTGGAGATAAAAAAGTTTTCAAGGAACTTACAGTCCAATGGGGAAAACACCATTCAAACAACTAGATACAGACCAGATAAATTAGAGATAATCTCAAAGATTAGGGAAGGACTGGGAAAGGCTTCTTACAGAAGGTAGAACTTTGGTTGATACTTGAAGGAAGCCAGAGAAGCTAGGAGGTGTGTGACAGGGTCAGACTTAGCCTTTAGGAAAGTCACTTTTACAGGTGAGGAGAAGAGGGACTAGAGTGGGGAGAGACCTGAGTCAGGGAGACCAGCCA
Organism: Gymnobelideus leadbeateri; assembly: GCA_011680675.1. NCBI lineage: Eukaryota > Metazoa > Chordata > Mammalia > Diprotodontia > Petauridae > Gymnobelideus > Gymnobelideus leadbeateri. The sequence continues at coordinate 106,415 of WOXC01007461.1, read as the reverse complement.
GTAGGCTATTGGCAGTAGTTTAGATGTGTGGTTCTGAGGGCCTGCACCAAGATGGTGGCAGTGTTTAGAAAAGTGAAAGGAGCCTATAAGGAAAGAGGTTGTGAATATAAAAACACGACAAGCCTTGGTCACTGACTAGATAGGAGGGGTGAGAGAGTGTGAGAGAAGTCAAAGGTGACACCTGGGTTTCAGACTTTGGCAACTGGGAGGATGGTGGTAACCTTGAAAGTAATAGGGAAATTGGGGCTTGGGGGAAAATGACATGCTCCATTTTGGATGTGCTAAGTTTAAGATGTTTACTGAACATCCAGTTGGGGATGTCTAAAAGTTGAACTATTGGAACTTCAAGATTGGAGTTTGAGAGAGAGGTTAGGGCTGGACACTGGACAAATAGATGTGAACATCATCTACATAGGGAGAATGACTGAATTCATGGGAACTGAGACTGTAAACCCCCTGCCCTTAAGGAATTTATGGGTCAGATGGTATATTTGCAAGACTTTTGGCTTCTTTCCACCCTCACCCCTTTTTGAAATGGTTATTTCTTCTCTTATTGACATTTTCCTTGATCTCAATCATAGATAATCCCGGAGTTGGATGGGACCTCAGAGGCCATCTAGTGCCACCCATACCTGAACAGAAATTACCTGTACAACACCCCCAGAGTGTGACCTTTCAGCCTTTGATGAAAGACCTCTACTAAGGGGGGAAAATACTACTCTCTGAAGAACGACACGCTACTTTGGAAGGAATACTTCTAATTATTAGAAAACAAAAAGCAGTCCATCTTCTGTTTCAGGGATAGGAGATGATACAGCAATATGCAAACAGAAAATTATATATAAACGCATGGTAATTTGAGGAAGAAAGAAAGAGTATCTATACCTAGGTAGATTAGGAAAGGCTTCCTAGAAGTGTTTGTGTATGAACTGAATCTTGAAGAGAGCTCAGGATTCACAAAAAAGGAGGAAGTATATTCTAGGTGTAAGAAACTGTCTGTGCAAAGGCTTGGAAGTTGAAAATGGAATGGAAATTCTTGGGAACACCAAATAGTCCAGTTTAGCCTGAATATAAAGTTATTAAGATGAGTAATATACAATAAGCCTGAAAAAGTAGTCTGGAAGTCAGATAGTGAAGGGCTTAAAATATCAAGATCAAGATTTTGTATTTTATTCCAGACACAAAAAGGTTCACAAAGTGATTAGTGCTTCAGGGAGGTTATTTTTGGCAAGTGTGTGGAGTATGCTTTGAAGAGAAGAAAGACTGGAAGCAGAGAAAGCAGTTAGGGGGTGAGAGGTGATGGGGTGGTGCCTGTCAGAGAGAATGTAGAGTACTGATCATTTATGTAGGCAGAAGGGTCAGAGATGATTATTCAGAAGTGGAGTGGATTGCCTCAGGAGGTAGTGAGCTCCTCTAGTCATGTCCAGCAGTTTGGGCTATCACTTTGCTGGGTACATTGATTAGAGATTCTTTTTTGATTATGAATTGGACTAGATCACTGGTGATGTCTCTTTGAAGTCCAAGACTAATTCTGGATCTGATGTGATTGGAGAGATAGTGGTACCCCCTACAGAAATAACCTTTTCTGCAGGTTTAATATCTGCTGTCACTTAGAATGATCCTTACATTGCATGATTTTGAAGTCCTTTGCAATTCTTATCGCCGTTCTTTGGGCATTCAGCAAAAGCTGCCCTTGCTAAAGTGTGGTCCCGGAAGTGAACACTGTGTTCCTGATGAAGTCTGGGTAGAGTGGAGTGAGTGGACCTACCACTCCTCTTATTCTTAATACTAGGCCTCAATGCAACTGAAGATTGCATTACGTTTTTGTTTTTTTTTTGGTATTTTTCACATGAACTGTTGTAACACCCCATCCCTACCCTTTGTACTTTTGATGTTGATTTTTAAAAACTCAAACATAGGAGTTTACATTTAAAGGAGACAACCTGGTATAGAGGAAAGAATATAGGCCTTGGAGTTACAGAGTCCTTTGTTTTACTACTAGTAAGATCATGGTGGGGCAGAGTCAAGATGGCGGAGTAGAAACAATACTTCCATGGGGCTCCGCTTCCACCTTCCCCAATTTATGTAAAAGGGGACTCTGAATAAACTTTAGAGCTACAGAATCCACAAAAGGACACAGAGAAGCTAACTTCCTGCTGAGGACATCCTAGCAGGCCAGCAGGAATCGGCCAGTGGAGTGCTCTGGGAGCCAACCCCATCCTAGCTGGAGCTGGAGGTTTTAGCCCCAGGGTGGGCCGGACCAGCCTCCGGCTGGAGGGACTAGCAGCTGTGGCAGTTTCCAGAATTATCAACACATAGATGCCAAGGACAAAGTGAGAGGTCAGTGCAGAGTGGACTTTGGGATCCAGTAGTTGGGAGTGTGTAGGCTTCTATCCCCTAGAGGGAGAAGCTGCTGAGGGCTGTAGTGCAGCCTCTGCCATGTGGCAGCTTCACTTCCTGGTCTGCAGACTGGAGGGGGACCAAGCGACCAGTCTGAGGGTTAATCACTCTTGCTTTAACCTGCTTGGATCTGGATTGCAGTCTAGGGTGGAGGTCCTGGGGTGTGTGACCAGCTTGCCAGAATGTGTGGAGGCTTCAGAGAGGGCACCCAACTAATATCTCTGGCAGCTGAGAAAACCCTACCGTTTGGGACAGAAGCTCCCCTGGCTGGTGGCAGAGTCCTACTGTGGCAAAAAGCCCCAAAGTCAAGTAATTGAATGTCAACATAACCAGGCAAAGGAAACAAAACAAACAGAAGAATCTAACACTAGACTCCTATTTTGGGGACAAAAAGGATCAAAGCATGGAACAGGAAGAAGACAGTGAAATCAGAACTCCTGTACCAAAAGCTTCAAAGGAAAATACAAGCTGGTTACAGGCCATAGAGGACCTTCAGAAGCAGATAAGAAAAGTGGAGGAAAAATTGGGAAGAGAAATGAGAACGATGCAAGAAAATTATGAAATGAGAGTCAACAGCCTGACTGAGGAAAATAATACCTTAAAAAATAGACTAACTCAAATGGCAAAAGAGGCTCAAAAATGCAATGAGGAGAAAAATGCCTTAAAAAGCCAAATTTGCCAGATGGAAAAAAGAATCTCAAAAGCTCATTAAGGAGAATCATTCCTTCAGAATTAGATTGGAGCAAATGGAAGCTAGTGACTTTATGAGAAATCAAGATACTGTTAAACACATCCAAACAAATGAAAGAATAGAAGGCAATGTGAAATATCTCATGGGGAAATCCACTGACCTGGAAAATAGATCCAGGAGAGATAATTTAAAATTTTATTGGACTACCTGAAAGGCATGATCAAAGAAAGAACCTAGAAATCATCCTCCAGGAAATTCTCAAGGAAAATTGCCCTGATGTTTTAGATCCAGAGGGCAAAATAGAGGTTGAAAGAATCTACCGATCACCTTCTGAAAAAGATCCCAAAAAGAAAACTCCTAGGAATATTATAGCCAGGTTTCAGAATTCCCAGATCAAGGAGAGAATATTACAAGCAGCCAGGAAGAAACAATTTCAATATTGTGGAAACATAATCAGAATAGCCCAGGACCTGGCAGCTTCTACACTGAGGGATCAAAGGGCATGGAATATGATATTCCAGAAGGCAAAAGAGCTGGGATTGAAGCCAAGGGTCACCTACCCAGCAAAACTGAGTATCTTGTTTCAGGGGAAAATATGGTCATTCAGTGGAATAGCGGACTTTCAAGCATTCTTGATGAAAAAACCAGAGTTGAATAGAAAATTTGACATTCAGATACAAGAAGCAAGAGATGCTTGAGAAGGTAAACAGGGAAAAGATATCAAAAGGAACTTACCAAAGTTGAACTATTTACATTCCTACATGGAAAAACATAATTGTAAATTATGAAACTTTTCTCAGTATGAAAATAGTTGAAGGGAATATGTATATATATAGTCTATATCTGAGGGTATATGGGCATATGAATACATATGTGAATATGTGTATATATGTTTACAGGTATTCATAGATAGAGGGCGCAGGACCAATCTAATAGGAAGGGATGAGACTTAGAAGGTGGAATTAAGAGGTGAGAGAGGAATATAATGAGAGGAGATGGGGAGAGACAGAATTCAGTAAACTATTTCATATAGAAGAGGCAAGGGAAAATGGTTACAATGGAGGGGAAGAACAGGAAGGCAAAAGGGAATGAGTCAACCTTTTCATTGAATTTGGCTCAGAGAGGGAATGACATACACACAAAATAGGGTATCTCACCCTACAGGAGAGTAGGGGGGAAGGGGATGAGAGGGGAGATGATGGAAGGGAGGGCAGGCTGGGGGGGAGGGCAGTGGGAAGCACCCACTTTTGAAAAGGGACAGGATCAAAATAGAGAATAGAACAAGTGGGAGGTAGGATAGGAGGGAAGGAAATATAGTCAGTCTTTCACAATATATCCACTATGGTAATGTACAACCTATATTGAATTGCTTATCTTCCCAGTAAGGGTGGGTGACAAGGGAGGAAGGGAATGAATCTGGAATTCAAAGTTTTAAACCAAATGTTTATATATATATATATATATATATATATATATATATATAGTTATTAATACTGTTTTACATGTAATTGGGAAATAAGATATACAGGCACTGGGGCATGGAGATCCACCATGCCCTACTGGAAAAGTCAAGGGGGGTATGGGGGAATATAGGGGAGAGAGCAGATAGGAGGAGGGGATATCCTGTGGGATTGCTATTTTGGGGTGGTGGGTAGGGGAAAAACAGGGAGAAAATTTGTAACTCAAAATCTGGCAGAAAGGATTGATGTAAAGCAGAAGTCAATCAAGCATTTGAAAAAAAATAATTCTACAATCTAAAAAAAAAAAGATCATGGACAGATTACAAAACTGATCTGGACGTTTTTCCTCCCATGTAAATTCAGAACATGGGACTTGATCTTGAAGGTCCTTTCTTGCTCTAATGTTAGATAAGTATGATTCTTTTATGTCAGCAACTCTAGGAGGGTAAAGATGAATAGAGGAAGAAGTTTCTGTTTAGGTGTTATCTGCAAGGCATCATTGCTGGTTGGGAAAGAGCAACTGAAACAAGCTATGACAGCATTCCAGGAGACTGCCCAAACAAGTCGAGAGGTCCTAGCTCTGTCTGTTAGATCCTTGGAGTCTGCTACCATTTTTCCTCCCTTTGTGGGGTTTGCATGGGGTTTGATCTTCATAAAGCAGAATGACTGTATTGCTTAGAGCCACAGCACAAGTCACCTCATGTTCTTTACCAAACCTTCCAGGTTTTAGACCAGTGAACAGTGTGTGAAAATTTGGTTGAGGCTAAACCCCTCTAGGTCCTTGATAAATAAACACTCTAGTCCATATTCTTCTCCTTTGTGCCATAGCTTCAGAGAGGAAAAGGAATGTTTACTGTACTATTTTTCTCCCTTACTGACATACTGACCTTTGTTTTAAGGGGAAGGGCAGTGCATTTAAAAATTCCAGTCAGGGGCGGAGCCAAGATGGCGGAGTAGAAACAGCTCGTCCAAGCCTCTCTGCCCCCAGATTCTCCACAAACTATGTAAAAAAGGACTCTGAAAATCTTCTGGAGCTCCAGCACCCACAGAACGACACAGAGAAGCTAACCTCCCACTGAGGACAGCCCAGCACGCTGCAGGAAGGACCAGCGCAGTGGTCTGGGAGCCGGCAGCGCGCAGAGCGCAGGAGCCGAGCCGAGCCCAGGTCCACGTGAGCCGAGGTTTTAGCCCCAGAGCGGCAGGGCCAGCAGCCGGCTGGAGGAACCCCAGAACACCAGGAACTGTGGAGACGCCAGAATTATCAACATAGACTTGCCTAGGACAAAGTAAGAGGTTAGTGTCCTATGGACTTTGGGACCCGTATTTGGGGAATGCGTCAGCTCCCTCCCCTGGGGGCTAGAAGCTGCTGAGGAGACACGCCACTGTGTAGTTTTCAGAGGCATTTCCGGCTCCCAGCCTACAAATCGTGGGGAGATCCAGCGATCAGTCTTGGGCGGTAATCGCTCTGGCTTTAACCTCCCTGGATCTGGATTGTGATCTAGGGTGGAAGTTGTGGGTGGGTTTACAGCTTGCCAGAAACGGAAGTTGCCCCCCACACGTTCGGGACGAAAATTCCTCTATCTGGCCTTAAAGCCATAGTGTGGCAACAAGCCCAAAAGTCAAGCAATTAAGTGGCAACATGCCAAGGCAAAGGAAACAGAAAAATGCAACCCTAGACTCCTATTTTGGGGGCATAGAGCGGGAAAAGGACTGTGAGGTCAGAAGTCCTGCTCCAAAAGCCCCAGGGGAAAACATGAGCGGGTTGCAGGCCATAGAGGACCTTAAGAAGGACTTTAAAAATCAAATAAGAGAAGTGGAGGAAAAATTAGAAAGAGAAATGAGAAGGATGCAGGAAAAGTATGAAATGAGGGTCAACAGCCTGACTGAGGAAAACAACACCTTAAAAAATAGACTAGCTCAAATGGCAAAGGAGGCCCAAAAGGGCAATGAGGAGAAGAATGCCTTAAAAAGTCGAATTTGCCAGATGGAAAAAGAATCTCAAAAGTTCACTGAGGAGATTCATTCCTTCAGAGTTAGACTGGAGCAAATGGAAGCTAATGACTTTATGAGAAATCAAGATGCTGTTAAGCAGATCCAAACAAATGAAAGATTAGAAGGCAATGTGAAATATCTCATGGGAAAAACCACTGACCTGGAAAATAGATCCAGGAGAGACAATTTAAAAATTATTGGACTACCTGAAAGCCATGATCAAAGAAAGAACCTAGAAATCACCCTTCAAGAAATTCTCAAGGAAAATTGCCCTGATGTTTTAGATCCAGAGGGCAAAATAGAGGTTGAAAGAATCCACAGATCACCTCCTGAAAAAGATCCCCAAAAGAAAACTCCCAGGAATATTATAGCCAGGTTCCAGTAGAATCCCCAGATCAAGGAGAAAATACTACAAGCAGCCAGGAAGAAACAATTTCAATATTGTGGAAACACAATCAGAATAGCCCAGGACCTGGCAGCTTCTACACTGAGGGATCGAAGGGCATGGAATATGATATTCCAGAGGGCAAAAGAACTGGGAATGAACCCAAGGGTCACCTACCCAGCAAAACTGAGTATTTTGTTTCAGGGGAAAATATGGTCATTCAGTGGAATAGAGGACTTTCAAGCATTCTTGAGGAAAAAACCAGAATTGAATAGAAAATTTGACATCCAGACACAAGAAGCAAGAGATGCCTGAGAAGGTAATCAGGGAAAAGAAATCAAAAGGAACTTATCAAAGTTGAACTATTTACATTCCTATATGGAAAAGCAATAACTGTGACTGATGATATCTTTCTCACTATGAAAATAATGGAAGAAGGGGTGTGGTCATATGAATACATATGTGAATGTGTGTGTATATGGTTACAGTTATATATGGATAGAGGGCATAGGTTGAATTTGTTGGGAAGGGAGAATACTCAAGGGATGAAATTATGAGGTGAGAGAGGAAAGTGGCAAGAGGAGATGGGGAGAGACATGGTAGGGTAAACTATCCCATGTAGGGGAAGTGGTTGCAAAGGAGGGGGAGAATAAGGAAGGCTAAAAAGGCAAAACCACATTCACATTGAATTTGGTTCAGGGAGAAAATGACATACATACTAAATGGGATATCTCAACCTGCAGCAGGATAGGGGAAGGGGGATGAGAGGAGGGATGATGGATGGGAGGGCATCCTTGGGGTGAGGGGAGGTTGGAAGTACCCACTATAGAAGAGGGACAGGATCATGTAGGAAATGGACCAGGTGGGGGGTGGGATGAGTGGGAGGGAATTATAAGCAGCCTTGTACAATATATCTACTATGATAAGGTTTTGCATAGCTAGACATGTACAACATATACTGAATTACTTATATCCCAAGAAGGAATGGGTGACAAGGGAGGAAGGAAATGCATCTGAAATTCAAGGTCGTAACATTAAATGTTTCAAATATATATATAAATACTATTATACTCTTTTGCCTATAATTGGGAGATAAGATGTGCAGGCATTGGGACACAAAGATTCATCTTCCTCTAATGGAAAAGTCGATGGGGGTATGGGAGAAGGTATGGGAGAGAGCAGATTGGAGGAATCGATATCTTGTGGGACTGCTATTCTGGGAGGCTGGGTAGGGGAATAATGGGGGGAAAATGATTGTAACTCAAAATCTGGCGGAAATGAATGATGTAAAACAGAAGTTAATAAAGTATTTGTTTAAAAAAAAAACAAAAAAAGGGAAAAAAAAACAAACAAACAAACAAACAAAAAAATAAAAGTTCCAGTCAGTCCAAGTGTTTTCCTTGCAAGAAGACAGCTTTGGGGTGGGTTATTTCACCCCCATCTTTTGATCTCTTTGTTTAGTTTGATTTTAAAGTTTTTATTGACATTCTCCCCTTTTATACATAATTCCTGATGTTTTCATTCCCTCCCCTAGCATTTCACTGTTACAAAGAAAAAATTAAAATCAGTGATAAAAAGGTTGAGGTTAAGGGGTGCTGGGACGACAAAATAGCAACACACAGGTCCTGCCCAAATGAATTCGACCCAAGCCTTCTTTGAGCCAAAGAAAAATAAAGTTTATTAAAGATCTACCATATTCAGTAGACACTTAAAGAATCTGAACGTTTGTAATGATAATGTATATAGACCACATGCCGAGATGGATCTTATATACAGGAAGACTGTGAGAGGGCTCTAGGGTTGGCCAAGTAGTCTGGGGTAACTGGAGGAAAGGTCTAGGGAGGATCCTGATGGGAGTGGTGTAGGCTGGGGTGACTAGATGTCTGAGGCCAGGAACCAAAAGAAAGGGATTTTGATAGAATGGTGAGTGGCAAGTAGCAGAAGGCAATCCAGAGATAACAAGCCATGGGGGGCTTGGCTAGGTCAAGGGTAACAGATGATTGGGCATAGCAATAATGAAAGACTTAAAATCTCAGGCGAACTCCAGATCAAGTAGAAAGATTCAAGGAGAGAGTTCCCGGGGGTTCCCAGAGCCTGTACCCTTTCACAATCACTGAGTGATTGTTCATGAAAGTTATTCATATTCCCCTACTTTTCTGAAGAAATGTTTCATAAACTGCCCTTTAGAATCTTTATTAGTCATTGTTTTGAATCTAATTTGAGTTGCCTGTTAGCATTGTTGTAAAAACATTTTTTTGTCTTTTTTTTTTTTTTTTTGGAGGGGGGAAGACAGGGCAGTCCCATTTAAGTGATTTGCCCAAGCTCACACAGCTAGAAAGTGTTACGTGTCTGAAGTCGGATTTGAACTCAGGTCCTCCTGACTCCAGGGCAGGTGCTCTATTCACTGTGCCACCAAGCTGTCCCAACATTGCTTTTAATTTATATTTTTGTAGTCACTGTATATGGTGTTTTTCATGATTTTTCTTGCTTGCTCTGCCTCAGTTCAAAAAATCTTGCCATGTTTCTTCAAATTTTGCAGCATTATCCTATCATATCCATAAACCTCTGTTATTTCGATCTGTCCCCAGTTGATGAGCATTTAGATGTGTTGTTTTTGGTTTTTGTTACTACAGAGTGCCTTGTGACTATGAGCAAGTCACTTAATCTCTCTGGGTCTTAGTTTCCTCATCTGCAAAATGGGGATAATAACATCTGTATTATTGGGCTTTTATTGGAAAGATTTGGTTCAAAGATCTTTTTCCTCATTCAGCCATTTATTCTAAACGTATTCATTTTCTTTTTTATGTTGAATTTTTTTAGTTTTTTAATTTTTAATTTAAGAAATAAAACAAGCATTTCCATAACGTGGTAGAATAGAAAAAAAAGATGATTACACATGAAACTGCAAATTTATTATGTACAACTTGCTATTCCTTTTAAATATATAATAAAGTTATCATATAACTCCTTTTTCCCCCTTCCCTCCCTTTGCCTATCTCTTATCCTAGAGATAGCTATCATTAAACAGAAGAGAGAGAGAGAGAGAGAGAGAGAGAGAGAGAGAGAGAGAGAGAGAGAGTGTAAAACCATTGTGTACATACTTATATTTATAATTTCTTTCTCTGGAAACAGATAGCATCTTCCTTCATTAGTTCCTTTTGGTAATAGTCAAAAAGACTCAGTTCCTTAAAGTTGTTCTTTTTTAAAAAATTATTTATTTTTAGTTTTCTACAGTCACTTCCATAAGTTGTAAATTTTCTCCCCCTCCCTCCCCAAGATGGCCTGCAATATGATATGTCTCTACACATACATTCCTATTCACCACATTTTCACATTAGTCATGTTGCAATAGAATTATAATGAATGGGAGAAACCACAAGAAAGAAGAAACAAAACAAAAAAAGAAAATAGTCTGCTTTGCTCTGCATTCAGACTCCATAGTTCTTTCTCTGGATGTGGATGGCATTTACCATCATGAGTGCTTTGGAACTGTTTTGGGTCCTTGCATTGCTGAGAAGGGCTAAGTCTATCAAAATCAGTCATCACACTGTGGCTGTTACTGTGTACAATGTTCTCCTGGTTCTACTCACATCTGAAGTTTGCCTGTTCATCATTTCTTGTAGCACAATAGTATTCCATTACATTCATATACCACAACTTGTTCAGCCATTCTCCAATTGATGGGCATCCCCTCAATTTACAATTCTTGGCCACCACAAAAAGAGATGCTATAAATACCTTTGTACATGTGGGTCCTTTCCCCATTTTTATGATCTCTTGGGGATATAGCCCTAGAAGTGGTGTTGCTGGGTCAAAGGATATGCACATTTTTATATCCCTTTGGGCATAGTTCCAGAATAGTTGGATCAGCTCACAGCTCTACCAACAGGGAGTCCGCGTTCCAACTTTCCCAAGTCCTCTGCCACATTGATCATTTTCCTGTTTTGTGTTAACCAACCTGATAGGTGTGCTGTGGTACCTCGCAGTTGTTTTGATTCGCCTCTCTCTAATAAATAGTGATTTAGAGCATTTTTTCATTTGACTATAGAGAGCTTTAATCAAAGTTGTTCTTAAAACAGTTTTGCTGTTGTTGTATACAGTGTTCTCTTGGTGCTGCTCATTTTGCTTTTCATTATTTAGTACAAGTCTGTCCATGTTTTTCGAAGATCATTGAGTTCATCATTTCCTATAGCACAGTAGTATTCCATCGTGATCATATGCCACAACTTGTTCAGTAAATCCCCAATTGATGAGTCTCCCGGCAATTTTCAATTCTCTGTCACCTTGAAGAGAGCTTTTATAAATATTTTAGAACACATAAGTTCTTTTTTTTCCCTAATCATCTTGGGAAACAGACCTAATAGTGGTATTGCTTGACCGAGGGGTATAGGATAGTTTAATAACTCTTTGGGCATAATTACCGATCGCTCTCCAAAATGTCTGGGTTCTACCAACAAGTGAATTAGTGTCCCAATTTTTCCACATCCCTCCCAACATTTTTCTCTTTTCCCTTCTATCATTTTAGCCAATCTGATAAGTATAAAGTGGTATCTCAAGGTTGTCTTAATTTGCATTTCTCTAATCAATAATGATTTAGAGCATTTTTTCATATGACTATGTTACTTTGATTTCTTCATCAAAAAACTGCCTGTTCATATCCTTTGACCATTTATTTATTGGGGAATGACTCGTATTCTTTCAGACTTGACAAAGTTCTTTACATATTTGTGATATGATACCTTTATCTGAGAAATGCCATAAAATTTCAACCTATTTTCTGCTTTCTTTCTGATCTTCACTACATTGTTTTCATTTGAACAAACTCTTTTAAATTTAATGTAATGGAAAGTATCCATTTTACACCTCACACTATTATCTTATTTCTTATTTATCCATAAGTCCTTTTCCTGTCCCTAAGTATGATAGGTAATATATTCTTCAAAGTTTCTTATAATATCTCCCTTTATATCTAGGCCATGTATCCATTTTGACCATATCTTCATAAATGATGTAAGAAAGTGATCTATGACTAGTTTCTGCCAGATTGCTTTTTAGCTTTCTGAATAATTTTTACCAACCAATGATTCTTATCCCCAAAACTTAAGTCTTTACATTTGTCAAACAGAAGGTTATTATAGTCATTTGCTGCTGTAACTTGTATGTCTACTCTGTTCCACTCTTCTGCATTTCTTTTTCTTATTACAAATCTTAAAAAAATTCTATGTATTTGAAATCACCTGTTTTTATTTTTTGTAATTTCTTCTCCCCCCCTTTTTTTATAAATGTATTAAATTATTTCCCTAAAATCCTTTAGGTACTTCCTTCCATTTACCTACTTTTAAAAATGATATGACCTTTTATATTTAGGTGGCTTATCCATTTGGAACTTATTGTGGTAGATATTATATAAGATGCAGCTCTTTGCCTGTAGTCTCTCAGATTAGTTTCTAATTTTCCCATCAGTTTTTATTCAATAAAGATTCTTTCCCTAGTAGTTTGTGTTTTATTTCATTGCACTACATTTATTTGCTTCTAGAACTTGCCTGTCTCTTCTGATCTAATGATCTACTTTGCTATTTTCTGATTTAGTAGTTTTGATGACAGCTATTTTTAATATAGTTTGTGATATGGTAATACTAGGTCCCCTTCTTCTTTCACACTTTCTTTATGAAACAGAATCTCTACTAAATATGTAGCTACTTTCATAAAGTATATATTGAATTTAACACTGATATCAGCATGCTTCTCTGTGTCACCCTCTGGTTTTCATTCTTTCTTCTGTATATGTTGGTTGGTTGATTTTAGGTTGGGGGGAGCTGAGGATCTGTGTCCCTAAATACCAGGGATTAGGACTTACCTAAGGGGGGGAAAGGGGGAAAGGGCTTAGCACTTGCTTATCTCCATTTTGTTAAAACCTTCCCTCTTATCTGGCCAGCTTTCATTCTTCTTTCTCCCGCACTGTGGGTATGTTGGTGTAGAGTTGGGTCTTTTTACTCTGTAGTCTCTTTTGTAGACCTTTAAGCTGGGAAAGCTGGCCATCACCCTTTAAGATTGTAGATGCTAAGGAAGAGGGGACAGGGCATATCTCCATGTAAGGGACTGAGGTCTAGAGAAGACACCAGAGGATGGAGAACTTGTCCCAGCACAAAGGCACTTTCTTCCTGTGACTGAGAAGCTGTTCCAATGACCCCAGGCCATTTCCTGGAAGAGTCACAGCTTCTCTGCTGGATATTTTTTCTGCCACGTGCTGATGAGCTAAAGGAAATCACTTTTGCCTTGGCCTGAAATCAGTTTCCCTTCCTTGAAGCTGAGAAAGTTCTGGTTGCTGCATTTCCTCAGGCTGCTGCTGCTACTCCTTTTAATTGAGCAAACACTTACCAGAGCAGCTCCCTTCCAGAAGCAGAGGACACTTACGAAGGCTTGGGGCATGTCAGTGGGTGCCCCCCAAATTTGGAAGCAAAAGAGTCTCGTATGGCATGACCTGTAGTTGCTTTTGTTTTGCTTTTGTAAAGAACTACAGAATTTTGAGCTGGAATTATGCTATTATTTAGAAGTATCTCTTAGTTATTAAAGATCTCTGCCAGTTTGTGGATCATCCAGGCTCATTTGTTTCACTTTCCTTTTTGTCAACATTTGGGAAAGAATGATGGAAAAGAACCAATTTCCTGAAATCCTAGAATTAGAGAGATTTTGAAAGATCTACCTTCTTGCCTGGAGAAAAGGATTTGGATGTTATATATGTGTGTATTAATAGATATGTAGACAGATAGTATGTTTTGATCTCTGACAGAAATTACAACATGGGAATTTAAAGTTTTGTTAACCTTTTAGGAACTTGCCTATTTTCTAGAGTCATCTGCTAGCCTCACCCTGCTCTGTGGCTTCGTTTCCCAGTTGGATTTCGGTTTCTCCATCTTTTCCCCCAGGCTTCTGTGGCAGAATCATTCTGGTCTTGGAAAGAAGTTTAGAGAAGAGAAATTTGGAGGCTGTTGAAATCTCTGGGCGTGGAGTCAGCGATACTTGTTTGAACACACAGACTTGAGTTAGGAGATGGGCTTTCTATGAATTCCACCTCTTGGGGTGACTTTGTAGTCCCTAGTACTGATTCAGACCAGTATAGGACATAAACTTACTCTGGATATTAACAGATAGGAGTGACTGCATTCAAACTTCCCATGTAACTCCAGGCCTATGAAGTTTAGAGGAGTGACTTCTCCCCCTCACCCATGTCCATCCCTGATGACTTCATGCCATTCAGTCCACCAAATTGTGTGTGTGTGTGTGTGTGTGTGTGTGTGTGTGTGTGTCTGTGCCAGGGACTATTGCTACTAATGCCTTCCTTACCTGCACACAGCTGCTCTGCCGCATGGGGCCCTGAAAGGCTTCGTGGTTTGTCCAGGGCTATACTTTTAGTTTGTGGTGAGAATTTACCCCAGTCTTTCTGACTCAGAGACCAGCTCTCCATTCTCTGTCCTCATGCTGCTTCTCCCACAAAGCATTTCTTAAGAGCTTTCTGTGTGTAAGATACTGTCCTAGTGGGCAGCTAGGTGGCACAGTGAATAGAGCAACAGTCCTGGAGTCAGGAGGACCTGAGTTCAAATGCAGCCTTAGACACTTAACATACACACACACAAAAAAACTAGCCATGTGACCTTGCGCAAGTCACTTAGCCCCAATTGCCTTCTCCCCCCCAAAAAAAGATACCAAACTAGGCAATAAGCATAAAAAAGATGAAGGAGGACAGTTTCTGCTCTATATAGAAGACTTGCAGTTTAGTAGTTGTGATACACCCAATTAATCAGTTCATAAACATTAAGTGCCTTCTGTGTTCCAGTCATTGTGCTAAGTGCTGGGGATGCAAAGACTAAATAAAAGGGAAATAGCTCCTGCCATAAAGGAGCTTACATTCTAAAGGGGAAACAACATTTGTATATTTAAGTATACACATGATGTGTCCAAAATCAATGCAGGGAAATTTGGGGGAAGAGTGAACTAGGGGGATTAAGAAGAGTAGTATTTGGAAGGTGATACTTAAAGTGAATCTAGAAGGAAAACGGGGATTCCTAGAAGTGGAGGTGAAGAAGGAGTGCATTACAGTCATAGAGGCCAGGACAGAGGCACAGGCAGGGGAGATGGGGTGTCCTGTGTACAGACCAGAAAGCAGACCAGTATGATTGAATTGTAGAGTGCAGGGAGGAAAGTGATGGGAATGTGTAAGAACACTGGAAAAGTAAGAAGCCAGGTTGAGAAGAGCGCTATATTGCAAATAGTGGAGTTTATATTTTATTTCAGAGGTAATAGGGAGCCACTGGAGGTTTGGTTTTTTTTTTTTTTTGGAGGGGGAGATTGGGGAAGTAGTCAGATCTGTGCTTTAGGAAAATTGCTTTGGTATCTATGTGGAGGATGGATTGGTGTGAGGAGAGGCTTGAGGTAGGGAGCCAAGTAGGAGGCTATTACAGTGTAGCCCAGGCAAGAGATGATGCGAGTCTGAACTAGAGGGGGTGTTTGTGTGAGTGGGGAATAGAAGAATGAGATGTTGTAGAGATACAGATGTTAAAATTTGGGAGCCACTTGGGTGTGTGGAGTATGAGAAAATGAGGAATCGAGGATTGCACTGAGATTATGAACCTCGGTGACTGAAAGATGGTAGCTCCTTTGGCAGTAATAGGGAAGTTTCATGAGTGTGATACACACACAGGCTGTTGGCACGATGTAGCAGATGAAGGAACAAAGGAGGAATCGCACAGGAAGGAGGAGAACCAGGAGGGCAGCATCTCAAAAAGCCCAGAAAAGAGAGAGTGACAATGAGGTAGCCAACAATGGCAGAAGCTGTAGGGAGTTCAAGAAGGATGAGCATTGCGGAGAGGCCATTAAGTTTGACAAGATTTAATGATTTTGGAGAAGATAGTTTCAATTGAGCTAGGAGGTCAGAATCCAGATTGTGGAGGGCTAAGAAGAGAGGGAGAGGAAGCATTGAGTGCAGACAGCTTATTCAAGAAAATTGGCTGAGAAAAGGAAGAGAGTTACTGTAGCAAGGATACAGTAAGTTCTTGTGAGCAGTGGATTACATGTGTTCAGGGCGGGGGGGGGGAGGGGGGGCGGGCCTCAAGGAAGGAACCAGTAGGCTGGAGGGGCCAAGGATGGGAAGAGGATAATGGAAACAGTCTGTTGGAGCAGGTGAGAGGGGATGAGAAGAAAAATAAATTAAGGCATAAAGATAAGTAAAGAAGAGATAAAAGTATCCCTGTTTATTGACATGCGATCATCTGCTTGGAAAATAATAAGCAAAGATAATAATTGAGACAAGAGCTTTAGCCATGTTACAGGCTACAATATAAACCTTCAAAATTCAACAGCATTTCTATATAGAAATTCAAGAGGCTTTAATAGAGAGAGAAATCCCATTCTTTTTAAAAAATTTTTTGTCTTTATTAATTCTTTTGTTTACTTTTACTTTACAAGATTCAGTTCCACAATTCCTTGAGTTTCAAATTTTCTCTCCCTCCCTCTCCTCCCCTCCCCCCATGGTGGCATACAGTCAAGTATAGGATCTGCAAATACCTTCACATTAGACATTAGTCAGGTTAAAAAGAAGGACTGTATCAGATGGAATGAACAATGGGAAAGAGGAAATAAAACCAAGCAAGAAAATGAAAAAGAGCAGGTAGTTTGCTTCAGTCTGGATTCAAATTCAGTTTTTTCTCTGGATGTAGACATCTCTCTCCATCATGAGTCTTTTGGGATCGACTTACAACCCTGCATTGCTGAGAAGAATTCAGTCTATCAGAGTTGGTCGTCACATACATTGTGTACAGAGTTCTCCTGGCTCTACTCTTCTCACTCAGCATCAGTTTGTATAAGCCTCTCCAGGTAAATGTGAAGTCCGTCTGCTCCTTGTTTCTTATAGCACAATAGTATTCCATTACATTCATATACCACAACTTGTTCAGCCATTCCCCAATTGATGGGCACCTCCTTAATTTCCAATTCTTTGCCACTACAATAAGAGCTGCTATAAGTATTTTTGTACATGTGGGTCTTCCTCCCACCTCTATGATCTCTTTGGGATTGTAGCAGCAAACACCCCAACATCTCCAGGGTGGCTGCCAGCACAGGTTCTTAGATCTACTTTTCTAAAGGAAAGCAACTCACAATGAGTTAACATGCTTACTTTAATCAATCAAACATATATCATTTACCTAGTTCAGGGGAAAAAGGTAAGCACCCTGAACTTCAGAGTATACAGACAGAACTTACAAGACAGAGAAACAAACAGATCAAGCAGACAGATAGATTCCCAAATATTTTATAATGTCTACAGTAACTTTAAATGTGATTTTTCTTTCTGTCTCTTGCTGTTGAATTTCATTAGAAATTTACAGGAATGCCAAGGATTTATGTGGGTTTATTTTATATCCTGCAACTTTGCCAAGCTTATTTATTGTCTCAAGTAGTTTTTTACCTGATTCTCTAGGATTCTCTAAGTATATCATCATATCATCTGCAAAGAGTGATAGCTTGGTCTCTTCTTTGCCTAATTTGATTCCTTTGATATCTTTTTTTTCTCTAATTGCTACTGCTAACATTTCTAGTACCAGATGGAATAAGAGGGGTGATAGTGGACACCCTTGTTTCACCCCTGATTTTATTGGAAATGCTTCTAGCTTATCCCCATTACATATAATATTTGCTGATGGCTTTAGACAGATGCTACCTATTATTTTAAGGAAGGCTCCATTTTTTCCTATACTTTCTATTGTTTTTAATAGGAATGGATGTTGTATTTTGTTAAAAGCCTTTTCTGCATCTGTTGATAATCATGTGGTTTTTGCTAGTTTTATTGTTGATATGATCAATTTTACTGATGGTTTTCCTAATATTAAACCATCCTTGTATTCCTGGAATAAATCTTGCTGATCAAAGTGTATTATTCTTGTGATAAGTTGCTGTAGTCTTTTAGCTAATATTTTATTTAAAATTTTTGTATCTATATTCATGAGGGAAATTGGTTTATAATTTTCTTTCTCCATTTTGTTTCTTCCTGATTTAGGTATCAGTACCATATTTGTGTAATAAAAAGAATTTGGTAGGACTCCTTCTTCACTAATTTTCCCAAATAGTTTGTAGAGTATTGGAATCAATTGTTCTTTAAATGTTTGATAGAATTCACTAGTAAATCCATCTGGCCCTGGAGATTTTTTCCTAGGGAGTTCACTGATGGCTTGTTTGATTTCTTTTTCTGAGATGGGGTTAAGTAATTTACTTCCTCTTCAGTTAATCTGGGCAACTCATATTTTTGTAAATATTCATCCATTTCACTAAGATTGTCAAATTTATGTGCATACAATTGGGGAAAATAATTCCTAATTGTTGTTTTAATTTCTTCTTCATTGGAGGTAGGTTTACCCTTTTCATTTTTGATATTCATAATTTGGTTTTCTTCTTTCTTTTTTTATCATATTGACTAAGGGTCTATCAATTTTATTGGTTTTTTCATAAAACCAGCTCTTAGTTTTATTTATTAAATCAATAGTTTTCTTAATTTCAATTTTATTAATCTCTCCTTTGATTTTCAGTATTTCTAATTTAGTATTTAATTGGGGATTTTCAGTTTGTGCTTTTTCTACTGCATGCCCAATTCATTAGCTTCTATTTTCTCTAATTTATTCATATATGTACTCAGGAATGTAAAACTTCCCCTAAGAACTGCCTTTGCTGCACCCCACAAATTTTGGTATGTTGTCTCATTATTATTCTCTTGAATGAAATTACTGATTGTTTCTATAATTTCTTGTTTGACCCACTCATTCTTTAGGATTTAATTGTTTAATTTCCAATTAGTTTTTAGTCTATCTTTCCTTGGCCCTTTATTGCATATGATTTTTATTGCAACATGATCTGAGAAGGATGTATTTAATATTTCTGCCTTTCTGCACTGAATTGTGAGGTTTTTATGCCCTAGTACATGGTCAGTTTTTGATATGTGCCATGAACTGCTGAGAAGAAAGTATATTCCTTTTTATCCCCATTCAGTTTTCTTCAGAGATCTATCATATCTAGTCTCTCTAAAATTCTGTTCACCTCCTTAACTTCTTTCTTGTTTATTTTGAGGTTAGATTTATCAAGTTCAGAGAGGGGGAGATTAAGGTCCCCCAGTAGTACAGTTTTGCTATCTATTTCTTCCTCTAATTCCCTTAACTTCTCTAGGGATTTGGATTCTATACCACTTGGTGCATATATATTAAGTAATGATATTGCTTCATTCTCAATGGTGCCTTTTAGCAGGATAGAGTTTCCTTCCTTATCTCTTTTTTCCTTCCTTATCTCTAGATCTATTTTTGTTTTTGATTTGCCTGAGATAAGGATTGCTACGGCTGCTTTTTATACTTTAGCTGAAGCATAATATATTCTACTCCAGCCTTTTACCTTTACCCTGTGGGTATCCCTTTGTTTCAAATCTGTTTCTTGTCGACAGCATATTGTAGGATTATGGTTTTTAATCCATTCTGCTATCCGCCTCTGTTTTATGGGAGAGTTCACCCCATTCACATTCACGGTAATGATTACTATCTGTCTCTTTCCCTCCATCCTATTCCCTCCCCTGCTTATGTTTTTTGTTTCTTCCTCCCCCACTTCCCCTCCTTAAGGGTCTTCCTTTTGACCACCACCTCCCCCAGTGTTCCCTTCCTGTGACCCCCCCTTCTTTACCTACCCTCTCCCCTTACTGCTGTTTTCCTCCTTTCTAATCCCCCACCTTATCTCCCCCTTACCCTTCTGCTGCCTAAAGGACACGATAGATTTTTATACTTATCAGAGTATATTATTCCCCTTTTGACCCCAAACCAATGAGAGTGAATTTCATACAGTGCTCCTCTCCCTCCCTCCTTTCCCTCTATTTAATTTGTTTTTGTGTCTTTTCACATTAGAGCCTTACACTTAACTGATTATGTTGATCCCTCTTTGAATCAGAACCAGTGAGAATAATGTTCAAATGATGTTCCTCTCCCTCTTTCCTTCCCCTCTACTATAGTGTGTTTTTATATGGCATGATTTACTTTTTTCTGTCTCATCATTTCCTTTTATCCCATTACAATCCCTTTGGACCCCTTAATAAGGTTGTTGTTTTTTTTATCAGATTAGTTCATTTATACCCACACCCTCTATCTATGTATATCCCTTCTAAAGGTCATGATAATCATAAATTTCAATATTGACAGTTATCAGCTTCTCACATAGTGATGTAAATAGTTTGCTCTTATTGAATCCCAAGTTATGTGTATGTGTGTGTATGAGTATGTGTGTGTGCATGTGTGTATGTGTGTGTGTATTTCCCTTGTTTTTACCTTTTTATGTCTTTCTTAAGTCTTGTAATTGGAGATCAGATTTTCTATTGAGCTCTGGCTTTTTCATCAGGAAAGTCCAGAAGTCCCTTATTTCATTAAATGACCATCTCCTTGCCTGAGAGATTATGCTCAGTTTTGCTGGGTAGTTAATCCTTGGTTACAGTCCTAGCTCTTTTGCCTTATGAAATATCAAATTCCAGTCCCTCCAATCTTTTAATGTGAAAGCTGCTAGGTCCTGTGTGATCCTAACTGTAGTTCCATGATATTTGAATTGTTTCTTTTTGGCTGCTTGCAATATTTTCTCCTTAATTTTGTAATTCTGGAATTTGGCTACTATATTTCTTGGAGTTTTTAATTTGGGATCTCTTTCAGGAGGATACTGGTGAATTCTTTTGATAACTATTTTACCTTCTGATTCTAGGACTTCAGGACAGTTTTCTTTAACAATCTCTTGGAAGATGTTGTCCAGGCTGCTTTTTTTTCGTCATGGCTTTCAGGTAGACCAATAATTCTTAGATTATCTCCCCTGGATCTGTTCTCCAGGTCAGTTGTTTTTCCAGTGAGATATTTTGCACTTTCTTCAAATTTTTCAATCTTCATGTTTTGTTTGATTGACTCTTGGTGCATCATAGAGTCCTGAGCTTCGATTTGACTGATTCTAATTGTTAGTGAATTATTTTCTTTAGTTAGTCTTGAAGGTCCTTTTTTAGGGAGGTATTTTCTCCTATTAGTTCATAAATTTTACTTTTTAAGGATTTATTTTCTACAGTGAGACTTTTTTCAATTTGGTCACTGTAGATTTAAATTTATCTTCTACCTCCCTAACTTGGCTTTTAAAATCTTTCTTGAGCTCCTCCAAGAATGCATTTTGGGCTTGAGACCAGTTCATATTTCCATCTGTGGTCTCAGGTGTGGACACAGAGTCCATGGTGTCTCCTGAAAGTGATTCTTCTCGTTCAGAATAATAGGATTCTATTGTCCTTGGTCTTGCCTTTGCAAGTTACTTCTGGCCTATTGTAATCGCCTATTTCCTGTCCTTTAAAATGTATTTCTGCTCCTGGAGTACAGAGGGCTCTGACCCAAGCTTCTCAGGCTGGGAGTTAGGTGCCTGGTTGTTGGCTTTGTATGCTGTAGCCTCTGGGTGTCTAGATTGAGGCCAAGGCCAGGATTCTCAGTGTTTCCCCTGAGTTACCCTGAGGCTCACAGAGTAACCTCTGGGGGAGGGGTGGTTTGTCCACTTCAGATTTCTGCCTCTTTGCCACTGGGCTCAGGCAGGCTGATAGCCCCAGGAGAAGCTGTTGTCTCTGCTACAGGCCCCAGAGCTTTCTTTTACCCAGCTCCAATGGATCCTCCTGTCCCTTGGGGAAAAGCTGGTGAGAGGGCTGTGAATCTCCCTTGGGGTGGGTGAGTCTGCTGGTTGCGACTCCTTCTCTCTCTGCTATAGTCCACCCTCTAGTCTGAGCTGCTCCAGCTGCGTCATGCTTCGAGTTCCCCCTGTCCGGGGGGCACTTTCCTGGGCTGGATTCTGCCAGCTCCGTCTCCCAGTGGATTCTGTCACTCCAAAATTCACTTGTTAAAGTTTAGTGAGGGGATTCATGGAGGAGCTTAGAGAAGTTACTGCTTCCATTCCACCATCTTGGCTCCACCTGGGAAATCCCATTCTTAGTAACTAGAAAATTCATAAAGTGTCTGGGGATAGATGTACCAAAGCACGCAAAATACTAGTATAATATAATATAATGTATAATTATAAAAGTGCCGATTAAAGATATTAAAAAGTAACAAGTATCTAGAGAAATATTCAGTGCTCATGACTGGGCCATATTAATTTAATAAAAATAATGGTTAATTTATAGTTTTAATGCTTACATCAGTCAAGTTATAAAAGGTATACTTTATTGTTGTTATTCAGTTATTTTTCAGTTGTGTTCTTCTCTTCATGACCACATTTGTAGTTTTCTTGGCAGACACACTGGAGTGGTTTGCCATTTCCTTCTCCAGTTCATTTTACAGACATGGAAACGAAGGCAAGAAGAGTTAAGTGACTTGCCCAGGGTCATATATCTAGTAAACGTCAAAGGCCAGATTTGAACTCAGGATGATAAGTCTTCCTGACTCTACACCCAGCATGCCATCCAGTATGCCACCTAGCTATCCCCACTTTATGTAATCCTTGATATATTTTATAGTCCTTGATAATAATAAAAATTATTATAATTATATTATAATTTTAATATATTATAATTTATATATTATATATTATAATTTTTATATTATAATATAATTATATTATAATTTTAATATAAGTATATAATTATATATAATATATAAATATATTATAAACACAAATATATAATTATAATAAAATTAATTTGGGAAAAAACCAAAAAATCTAGAATATCAAGGGAAATAATGAAAAAAAGTAGGAATGAGTGGGGGAATAGCACTTCCAGATGTCAAACTGTATTAAAAAAAAAAGAGCAGTCACCAAAGCAAACTGATTTTGGTCAAAAAATGAAGATTAGTGTAATAGATTAGACAAGGGAGAATCAGAAGCAGTGGAATTCAGTAACAAAGCACAAATTACTTAGGAAAGCTCCTTATTTGATGGAAACTGGTAAAACCAGAAAGCAGTCTGGTGAAAATTAGGCTTAGCTCATCTCTTTACACTATACTTAATAATACATGCTAAATGGATACATAGCCTTAATATTAAAGAAGGAACCAGTAGAGAAAATTAGAAGAGAAATAGATCATATATCTATCACAGCAATGAGTAGGAGATGTATTATTAACCAAACAAGAATAGAGGCAATTATAAAATATAAAGTTGATAACTTTTACTACATTAGGCTAAAAAGCATCTGCATAGATAAAATTAATGCATAAGATAAGGGAAGTGGTTGAATGGGATAAAAAAAGTTTTCTGTCACATTTCTCTCACATTTCTGCATTTGTGGTGGAACTGTGAATTAGTACAACCATTTGGAAGGCAATTTGAGGTTTTATAAATAAAGTGACTAAAATGTTCATTACTTGTGACCTAGATCCATTACTAGGCTTATACCCCAAGGAGAATGTTGGTAAGAAGAAAGTCCCAATATATAACAAAATATTTATAGCACCACTTTTTTGTGATAGTAAAGAATTGAAGGCGGGGGGAGTAAATGCTCATCAATTTGGGAATGGCTAAATAAATTGTGGCATAGGACTGTCATGAAATATTATTGTGCTGTATGAAATAACAAATTTGATAAATACAGAGAACCATGGAAAGATCTTTGTAAATTGATGGAAAATAAAGTAAGCAAAACCAAGGGGAAAAAAAAACAACTTTACCCATTGACTACAACACTGTAAATAGAACCACCAAAAAATAAATCAAAAGTCAGCATTGTAAAATCTTAAAGAATAAGCACAAAGACATCCCGATTTCCCCTCTTTGCAGGTATAGGAGGTCCACAAGCATTGTATATTGCACATATTTTCAAACTTTTTTTCATTTGTTGGTCAGTTGTGCTGATTTTCCCTTTTTCTTTTAAAACTATTTGTGATATGAGGTGGTTGGGGAGGGGAAGGAATAATGGAGAAAATTATGGTAGTGTAAAGAAAGAGATATCAATAACAAATTTTTAAAAAGAATCTGTTAGGGAGGAGTTTTAGGATTATCTTGATGTCGTGAGGGCCCACTTGAGATTAGAGAACATAAATTTGTAATGGCTCTAGTTGGTATGGTTTATGTTTTACAGCTCCATTCAGCAGGATATGAATAGTAGGAGTAGAGGAAGATGATAGTAATCTAGGGTTGGGGTTTGGCAAGTTGTGAGCTGTGAGAGGACAGAGGCTGACATGGAACTGTAGAGTAGAACATAATGTCAACTTGAACTTGTTTTCCAGGGGGTGGACATGTACATGTACAGTATACATGTGTAGCATGAGACTGTTCTATAGTTAAATAATTGTGAGAGGTCAGATAGTAACCCCAGAGGTTTAAGGCAAATGAGGGATTGCTTCATAAATTGGGAGGAGGTAGGAGGAAGTGGGGTAGGTAACTGGATCTTGAAGGAGAAGAAGAATTTCAGTAGGTGGGGTGGGAGTTTGATTTAGGCATGGGGAATCTATATACAGATACATGAAGTTAGAAAAAGGAATTGTGCACAGCCTATTAAACTGATTTCTGGGATTCATTTCATGGTGTCTAGTCTTTGTGACCCTTCTCTATGATGGATATAAGAATATGTCTACTTAGAATATTTTAACTGCGAATTCCTTCCTTCCCATCTCTGTGGAGTGCAAATGAATTCGTATTACTTCCCTCTACTCTTGTGTATATATATTTTTTTACTTTTTTGGAGGGGTGCAGGTAGGGCAGTTGGGGTTAAGTGACTTGCCCAAGGTCACATGGCTACTTTTTGTGTTAAGTGTCTGAGGCTGGATTTGAACTCAGGGCCTTTTGACTCCAGGACTGGTGCTCTATTTACTGCACCACCTAGATGCCCCTCTTGCCTGTATTTTAAAAAATCTTTTATTGACATTCTTTCCCTTTTTTAAATTGTTGGTATGGCATTGCAAAAGAGAGAAAATAAATTTTTGTTAATTAAAAAAATTTGTTGTAAAAAATTAGCATTTTTCTTATTACTAATGATTTGGGGGTATTGCATCCTGAGTCACTGGACTTAGATGACTGGAAGAGAGTGAGTTTGCATGTGAGTGGAGACATCACCCTGTGATGTCTTGGTCCTCTTCAAAAATGAAGGAAAAACAATAGTCTATTTGCCCAGCTCTAGATACAGATTTGGAAGCCCATAGCATTCCACTTCCTTCTCCAGCTGGCTCTACAGAAGATTCTTTAAGAAATCTTTTTTTGTACACAAAATTCTTGTGCTTCCTTATCCTCTTTATAGGACTGATGTTGGATAACTATGTAATCATTCATTTGGAGAAGCATTTACTCTCACATGAAGAAATTGGAGATAGGAAAAACTGACCCAATTTCCTTCCAATTTTAAACTTCTTCAACCCAGAGACGCCTTATTACAGTTGCTCTAGTGAGTGACTCTTAATTCAAAGGGCATGATGCAATCTAGAAACAGTGAGTTAATTAATTTTGGCTTGAACTGTCAGTGAAGGGAAATACTGTGAAATAAGGTGGAAAGGTAGATTGAAGCCAGTTTGAGTACCTTAAATGATAGTCTGAGGAGTGTGTATTCCATTTGGAACTGGAGATTTTTTTAAAATAAATTTTTTATTGATAACTTAGTTTTCTGTCATTTACATTTATCTCAATAGCCTTCCCTTCAGAATTCCATAGAGTCATTCTTTATAATAAAGAATTTTTGAGAGAGGAAGGAAAAAAAAGTTAACCAATCTATCAAAAAAGTCTGGTATTATATGCAGTATTCCACACAGATAGTCCTTCACTTCCACAGGAGAAGCATGAGGAACTTGTCATTTCTATTCCTTGAGACTGGGCTTTGTCATTATAATTTGCATTTAATGTCTCTCATTGTTTCCTTCTTCTAGTTCTGCTTATATGATTTCATATTAATTCACAGAAGTCTTTGCAGACTTCTTTGTAGTCATCATATTCCTTGTTTCTTATAGCATAGTATTATTCCACTACATCCATGTATCCCAATCTGACAGCCATTTTCTAGGCAATGGACATTTATTTAGTTTCTGGTTGTTGGGTTTTTTTTTTTTGTTTTTTTTTTGTCTTTTTGGAGGCAGGAAGGTAGGCAATTGGGGTTAAGTGACTTGCCCAAGGTCACACAGTTAGTAAGTGTTAAGTGTCTGAGGCTGAATTTGAACGCAGGTCCTCCTGAATCCAGGGCCTGGTCTCTATTTACTGTGCTACCTAGCTGCCCCCGAGGTGTCTTTTTATAGATATTTTTTACAACATTTATTTTCCTGTTTTGTGGTGGTGGTTCTTTTCATCTGCATTGTAGTTGTGTATGTGTGTATGTGTGCACATGCTTGCTTGCCTGTGCATATATTTTCTTGGTTCTGTTTTTCCTCAGTTCATGTATTTCTGTGCTTTTCTGTTATTTTTTAATCATGTTGTTTCTTATAGCACAGAAGGATTACATTTTATTCATGTATCATAGTTTCTTTAGCCTTTCCCCACTTGTTGGGCGTCTGCTTTGTTTCTAGTTCTTTATTACCTCCAGAAAGGCTGTTCTAAATATTTTGGTGTACCATATATGGAATCTTTCTTTTATCAATGACTCATTTGTCTTATATGCCTAACCTTGAATCTCTGAAACAAGGGGTATATTTTAGTCACTTTATTTGTATAATTCTAAATTGCTTTCCAAGATGGTTGGACCAATTCAAAGTTGTAGCTACAGTACATTAAAATTCATCTTTCCATATTCCCTGAAATTCTTCCTGCCTTTTGTGACCTTGTTTTATTTTCCCAATTTCCTGGAACCTCAAGGTTGTTACTGGTTTGCAGTTCTTATTTTGAGAACAGTTTGTATTTCTGTTAGTTGTCTTCATAAATTGACTACTAACCCTCCATCAGAGATATTTTTATTTGTTACAGGGATTTTTCTCCAGGCAACCACTTCCTTTCTTATCTTAATTGTATCAACTTAATTTATTTTGAATTTCATGGAATTGAAATGATCTATTTATCTTTTATAATTATCTCTACCCCTTATTTGGTTAAAAATTTACCTCCTCCCCAATACTGTGAAAGGTATGTAATCTGCTTTTTTTCTTATTTTTTTAAATGTATGAAATAGTAAAAAAAAATTTAAGTGGCACTGTGCTAAATGCTCGGTATATAACAGCAGACTAAATGCTCCCTATCTTCAAGAAGTTTACATTCTAATGGAGGAGGAACCATGCAAGAAATTGTATATGTGTGTGTATGTATGTATATATACAAATAGAAGGAGTGTGTGTGTGTGTGTGTGTGTGTGTGTGTGTGTGTGTGTGTGTGTGTGTAATAATGGCATTTCCTTCCTGGCACAGATTGGACTGCATGGTCTCTGAGGGCTCTTTTAACTCTAAATTTCATGAATCTGTGGATAGGAATAGGATGTGTTCATATTTCTTCATTAGGAAATTTGTCTTAGTAGTTGTGTGAAAAGTGGATACTAGTAATGACAGTTACATAATTTATAGAATGCTTTACTTCAGGGGTGTTATGAGACTCAAATAGAGACACACACACGTGTGTGTGTGTGTGTGTGTGTGTGTGTATACACACACCCATATACATACACATACATATATATCATTTTGCAAATGTTAAAACTCTATATTAATGTCAGATAATATACTTATTGAAGTGTTACAAAATATCTGTGAAGAGTTAAAATAGGTGTTGTTCACATTATAAATAAAAAAAACTGAGACTTGGGTTAAGTGACTTGTCCGCAGTCACATGGCTATTAAGTGTTAGAGACAAAATTTGAATCCATGTCTAGCACTTTATCAACCAAAAAGGATGTCCCAAAAGTCTTACTGCAGTTTTAAGCTTTAATAATTTACTATACTGTCTCTCATTAATCTAGTATGCTACTGGATTAGAAAGAATTCATTTACCAAACATTCTTTGAATACCTTCTTTGTGCCCAGGTAGTCCTGGAGGTGGACCAGTGAGAGGAGCAGTGATGGTTAGAACCTTCTCTTGGTCACATTCTAGTAGACTCAGTTCTAATACATTCCTTGATTCCATTGAGTAGGGCTGGACTGTGGCCACTAGAGAGCTCCAGTGTTTTCTAAGAGATCATGGCCTTGGAACTCTCAAGCAGAGCTTTCCAGGTCAAGTTTACTGTGTTTACTGCTTTATCTGATTTGCTTCCATGACAATTAGGAGATATCTGTCCCTGACGTTAAGCATATCGCTGGCCTGGCTTCTATTTAGGTTAATCTTGAATAATTCTAGGTACCAGAAATGTTTAAGGTGTCTAGGCTGTTCATTCCATAGGTGGCAGGAAGAAGCTCAAGAATTAATGAGGGGACAGAGGCACAAGTATCAGCCCCACACACATACCTAGAGGCCCACAGGAAGCGCCACTATACAAGCCCCCCAACCCACCCCATGAAGTGTGTGACAGTAGTGCTAGAAAAGAGAAAATATGCACACATAAGATTTGTGCATACAAATAGAAGAAACATATAGGTGGCCAGGAACTGGGCTGTTACTTGAGTGCTCACGAGGAGAAGGCTCACAATCTGATGGGAAAATTCAAGCAAAATAGAGAAGATGACAACATGAAAACAGCTACCATCAAAACCTCAAAGGAAAAATGCTAATCAGATACAAGCCTAGTAAGAATTCCTGGAAGCTTGAAGAGCTAAGAGTGATAGGGGAAAAGGCACAAAAAATACTGAAGAAAATAACACTTTAAAAAACAGAACTGACCTAATGGTAAGAGAGACAAAAATATACCGAAGAAAAGAATTCCTTAAAAATTCACATTGGGCAAATGGAAGCTAATGACTTCAAGAGACATCAAGAAAATAAAATCAAAGGAATGAAGAGAGAAGAAAATGAAAGATTTCATCAGGAAAACAACTGACCTGGAAAATGGATCAAGGAGAGATAATGTCAGAATGATTAGACTGCCTGAAAGCCACAATTAAAAAAAACAACCTGGATATCATTTTTCAAGACATTTATAAAAGAAAACTTCCCTGATACCTTAGATCCAGAGGGTAAAATAGAAATTGAAAGAATCCACCACTCACCTTCCATCTTTTCCCATTGCATCCATCTTTCTTACCCTTTAATTTTTTGGGAGGGTGATGGTATTATCCCATCACAATCAACTCCCACCCATGCCCTCTATCTATCTATCTATCTATCTATCTATCTATCTATCTATCTATCTATCTGTCTGTCTGTCTGTCTGTCTATCTATTTATCTGTCTATATCTATATCTATCTATATCTATCTATCTATCTGTCTGTCTGTCTATCTATCTATCTATCTATATATATCTATATATATCTCTATCTCTATCTCTATCTATCTATCTATCTATATCTATATCTATATCTATATATCTATATATATGCTTTCTAACTACCTGATGACAGAATTCTTAGGAGTTAACACCTATCAGTTTCCCATGTAGAAATGAGAACAGTTTAATCTTATCAAATACCTTATGGTTTCTCTTTCTTGTTTATGCCTTTTCATGTTTGTCTTTAATGTAGAAGCTGCTAAATTTTATATTATCCTGACTGTGGCTCCACAGTTTTTAAATTATTTCTTTCTGGTGGTTTACACAATTTTCTGCTTGACTTGAGAGCTCTGGAATTTAGCTATAATATTCCTGGGAGTTTTCATTTTGAAATCTCTTCTAGGCCCTTATTTTGATCATGGCTTTCAGGCAGTCTAATTCTAATTTTTTTAAAAATTATTTTCTTCTCTGAGCTTATATCTCTTCTTTTCCATTTGGCCAATTATGCTTTTTAAATTGTTTTCTTCAGTGATTTTGTATGTCCCTTTCCATTTGGCCAAAATGCTTTTTAAAGAGTTATTCTTTTTAGTGGATATTTGTGCCTCTTTTATCATTTTTCATATTCTGTTTTTTAAGGTGTTATTTTCTTCTTGGATCACTCTCGTTTCTTTTCCCATTTTTTTCCTCTACCTCTCATTTGATTTTTAAAATCCCTTTCGAGCTCTTCCATGAATTTTTTTGGGGCCTGAGGCCAATTCACATTTTTCTTTGGGGAGGTTTTGCATATAGACATTTGGACATATTGTCCTCTTCTGAGTTTGTGTTTTGATCTTCCCTGTCACCATAGTGACTTTTTATGGTCATGTTCTTTTTTTGTTGTTTGCTTATTTTTTCTGCCTATTTCTTGACTTTTAACTTTATGTTAAAGTTGGGCTTTGTTCCTGGGGTGGACGGGGCTCTATTTAATATTTCAGGCTTTTTGTTCTCTTGGTTTCAGTACTAGTTGGTGGGTAGGGAGGAGGGGAGGCTTTGCAAGTTTTCAACTCTTCCAAGGCGGTATGGAGAGTCATGGTCATTGCTGTCCTGGCCTGTACTCTGATCTTTCAGTGACCACAAGTACTCTTTTCTGTCCTGGAGATATTACAGGTCCCCACTCTCCTGTGTCTGGGAGTGTGCTAGTGAGTTCCTCTTTACCCAGGACTGTGACCAGGAACAAAGTATGGGCAATGCAACAGAGACCTTCACCCAGTGCCAGCAAAGGGTCCTTTATAATTTCCTTCTAACCATGTGTCTGACTCCTTTACTATCTATGGACTGAGAGCTCCAGAAGTCACTGCTGCAGATTCAGTTACCCCCAGGGCCTGCTATTGGCTTGTGCCAGGGCCTTGCTGTTGGCTTATTGGGCATGACATGTATTGGACTACACTCCCTTCTTATCCCTCTGAGACAGACCTTTCCTGCTGACCTTCTAACTAGTCTTTTTTTTTTTCAATTCTCTATAGCATGTTTAATCACAAGTCTTTTGGAATTGTGCTTAGTCAATGTGTTCATCAAAGTTTCTAAATCTTTCAAATTTTAGTTATTTCTACAATATTGCTATTGCTATGTAAATTAGTCTACTGGTTCTGCTTATCATTTTGTTTCAAATCATCTAAGTCTTCCCAGGTTTTTCTTTTTTTTCTTTTTCTTTTTTTTACAAATGCTTTATTAACTTCTGGTTTACATCATTCATTTCCACCAGATTATGAGTTGCATTTTTCCCCCATTTTTTCCCTACCCACCACCCCAGAATAGCAGTCCCACTAGATATCCCCTCATCCAATCTGCTGTCTCCCATATCTTCTCCCATACCCCCTTCGACTTTGCCATTAGGGCAAGGTGAATCTCTGTGCCCCAATGCCTGGACATCTTATGAAACATTTAATTTCAAAACTTTGACTTTCAGATCCATTCCCTTCCTCCCTTGTCACCCACTCCCTCTGAGAAGATAAGCAATTCAGTTGTATAGCTATGCAAAACATTACCATAGTAGATACATTGCAAAAGACTGCTCATACTTCCCTCCCACCCGTCCCACCTCCCACCTGGTCCATTCCCCACTTTGATCCTGTCCCTCTTTGATAGTGGGCACCTCCAACCTCCCCTCCCCCCAGAATCCCCCCCTCCATCATCCCCCCATCCCCCTTTCCCCCACTTGGGAGAGTAAGCAAGGGTAAGATATTCCATTTAGTATGTATGTGATTCTCTCCCTGAGCCAACCTCAACGAGAATATGCTTTTGCCTTTTTGCCTTCCTGTTCCTCCCCTCCCCCGCAGCCACCTCCCCTTGCCTCTTCTACATGAGATAGTTTACCCTACCTTGTCTCTCTCCATCTCCTCTTGCCACTTTCCTCTCTTACATCTTGACTTCACCCCTTAAGAATCATCCCTTCCTTGGGGCGGCTAGGTGGCGCAGCGAGCAGAGCGCCAGCCCACGGAGCCAGAAGGACACGAGCTCGGATCCAGCCCCAGACACCCAACACACAAACAAAAACCCAGCCATGTGACTCCGGGCAAGTCACCCAAGCCAATTGCCCTCCAAAAAAAAAAAGAATCATCCCTTCCCATCAAATTCAACCTGTACCCTCTATCCATGTATACCTGTGAACATATGCCATGTACCCTTCTTCAATTATTTTCATAATGAGAAAGGTTCATCAAACACAGTTATTGTTTTTCCGTGTAGGAATGTAAATAGTCCAACTTTGATAAGTTCCTTTTGATTTCTTTTCCTTGATTACCTTCTCAAGCATCTCTTGCTTCTTGTGTCTGAATGTCAAATTTTCTATTCAACTCTGGTTTTTTCCTCAAGAATGCTTGAAAGTCCTCTATTCCACTGAATGACCATATTTTCCCTGAAACAAGATACTCAGTTTTGCTGGGTAGGTGACCCTTGGCTTCAATCCCAGCTCTTTTGCCCTCTGGAATATCATATTCCATGCCCTTCTATCCCTCAGTGTAGAAGCTGCCAGGTCCTGGGCTATTCTGATTGTGTTTCCACAATATTGAAATTGTTTCTTCCTGGCTGCTTGGAGTATTTTCTCCTTGATCTGGGAATTCTGGAACCTGGCTATAATATTCCTAGGAGTTTTCTTTTTGGGATCTTTTTCAGGAGGTGATCGGTGGATTCTTTCAACCTCTATTTTGCCCTCTGGGTCTAAAACATCAGGGCAATTTTCCTTGAGAATTTCTTTAAGGATGATTTCTAGGTTCTTTCTTTGATCATGGCTTTCAGGTAGTCCAATAATTTTTAAATTATCTCTCCTGGATCTATTTTCTAGGTCAATGGTTTTTCCCATGAGATATTTCACATTGCCTTCTATTCTTTCATTTGTTTGGATCTGCTTAACAGCATCTTGATTTCTCATAAAGTCATTAGCTTCCATTTGCTCCAGTCTAACTCTGAAGGAATGAATCTCCTCAGTGAGCTTTTGAGATTCTTTTTCCATCTGGCAAATTCGACTTTTTAAGGCATTCTTCTCCTCATTGCCTTTCTGAGCCTCTTTTGCCATTTGAGTTAGTCTATTTTTTAAGGTGTTATTTTCCTCAGTCAGGCTGTTGACTGTCATTTCATACTTTTCTTGCATCTTTTTCATTTCTCTTCCCAAATTTTCCCCCACTTCTCTTATCTGCTTCTTAAGGTCCTCTATGGCCTGTAGCCAGCTTGTATTTTCATTTGGGGCTTTTGGTACAGGAGTTCTGACCTCACAGTCCTCCTCCATGCTTTGATCCTCTTTGCCCTTAAAATAGGAGTCCAATGTTGAATTTTTCTGTTTATTTTGTTTCTTTTGCCTAGGCATGTTGCCACTTAATTACTTGATTTTGGGCTTGTTGCCACAGTAGGACTCTGCCACCAGACAGGGGAGCTTCCGCCCAAACGTGGGGTCTTCACAACTTCTGCCAGTTGGGTGGCCTCTGTAAAGCCTCCACCCACTCTGGCAAGTTGGATACCCACCCCAAACCTCCCCCCCAGACCACAATCCAGATCCAGGCAGTTTAAAGCAAAAGCGATTAACCCCCTGACTGATTGCTGGATCTTCCTACAGTTTGCAGACCAGGAGCTAGAGCCACTGCTGACACTGCAAAATGGCTTCTGTGCAGCTGTTTCTTCAGCAGCTTTTTGCCCCCAGGGGAGGAAGCCACGTGTTCCCCAAATACTGGTCCCAAAGTCCATAGGGCACTAACCTCTCACTTTGTCCTAGGCATGTCTATGTTGATAATTCTGGAATCGCCACAATTGCTGGTGTTTTGGGGTCCCTCCAGCCAGCTGAAGGCCTGGCCGCCCTGGGGCTAAAACCGCGGACCTGGGCTCGGCTCTGCGTGCTGCACTGTTGGTTCCCAGCACGCTGTGCTGGGTGCTCTCAGAGCACTGTGCTGGCTGCTCCCTGTAGGGCTGCTGGGCTGTCCTCAGCAGGAGGTTAGCTTCTCTGTGCCATTCTGTGGGTGCTGTGGCTCCAGAAGTTGTTCGGTGTCCCCTTTCACATTGTTTGAAATTTGTGTGGGGCAGAGCACATTGGAAATGCTGTTTCTACTCTGCCATCTTGGCTCCGCCCCCCTTCTAACTAGTCTTGAGGTAGAATATTGTTTTCACCCTGTCCTTTTGTTGCTTTTGCCACTCGAGAATTTGTTTTGAGTGGGAATAAAGACAGGGACTCACCTGATCACTCCCAAACTCCCCTCCAAACAACTTTAAGATAATGCCTCAAAACAAATTCTCTGGAATGTAATTAAATGCAATAGAATACATTTATTTTTCTTGCTTTTTTGCAGCATGGCTAATATGAAAATGTTTTTATGATTTCACATGTATATTTGATATACTGTGAAGAGCCTTATACTTCATACCAAACATCTTGTGTTTTGTCAATAGAGAACTACTGAATGTTTTTAAGCAAGGGAGTGAAGGGGTTGGGCATAACCATAAAGCTGAATTGAAAGGGTGAGACAAGGAAGGGTGTTAGTAATCCATGGAAATAGACCATCTAAATAGTGACAAGGGCCTGCAAATGTGGTGATAAAGAATATGAGTAGAGAGGTAGTGGATGGATTTGAGAGAAATTATAAGAAATAGAATGGAAAGGACTTGGCAAGTCTGGTTGTAGGGGAATAATGGAAAAGGAAAAAGATCAAAGACAAATCTCACAGTTTGAAGCCAGGAATGGGCAGCAGCCTCTCCCCGGTAAGTTGTCTTGGCAGACAGGCTAAACCAAATTGAGGGTAACTGTTGGGTCTCAAACCCGTTGGTGAGTTGGGGGGTGTTTACACCAAGCATTAGAAGACTCCCCCTTGTGGAATGGGCATATGAGAACAGTTTGTTCCAATGGCCATGAAGGAGGCTGAAGCAGGTGCTGTGGATCATTTAGACCTTGGTCATTGATGGCCAAGGTCATTCACTGCATCTTGTGCCATCGCCAATTATCCTGACTTTTGTCCTGCCGTTGGACTTTGATGACTCTGGAAGAGGGAGTGAGGCTGATGACTTTTTGCAAACTCTGCCTCACTTCAGTTCAGTTCACATTTAAGTCAGGACATCACCCATGAGGACATTGTGCCTTTTTGAAAACTAAGGGCAAATAACAACAACCACAGTGTCCAAGTAATATAGTGAAGTTGAAAGGAGGTTTGAGAAAATTTTCTTTTTATATATTTTATTTGAGACGCCAATAAAACATTCAGATGGAGATACCCAACAGGAAATTGGAGTTCTAGGGAGAGATTGGGGTTAAATACATGAATTTGGCTGTCTTTTGCGTAAAGATGATAATTGAAACCAAATGAGTAGATGAGATTACTCAGGGAGAGTATTTTAGAGGAAGAAAAGGAGGCCTAGAATAGAGCTTTGAGAGACATCTAGGATGTCTGTAGGAAAAAAGATGAACTAGGTAAGGAGACCAAGAAGGAACTTGTACAGGTGGTAGATGAGCCAAGAGAACAATGCCATAGAAGCCAGGAAGAGACAGTATAAAGGAAGAGGGTATGGTCAGGGTTGTCAAACGTGGCAAAGACATCAAATAGGATGAGGACTGAGAAAGGGCCGATCATTGGTGACCCTGGAGATGGGAGTTTCAGTAGAATGGAGGAGACAAATGCCTGGTTTTAAAAGTTAAGGAGGGTGAACAGAGTATAGAATGTTCTTTATAGAAGTTTAGAATGAAGGGGAAGAGAGATGGTGATGATTTGAGTGGATTACAGGGCAAAAGGGAGGTTTCTTAGGATGGGGATACCAGAGTATGTCAGCACACAGCTCGTTGGAACAGTGGTTAGTACTGGAGTCAGGAAATTTGGCTTTAGACAGTTACTAGCTCTGTGACTCCAGGAAAGTCATTTAACTGTCTTTTTCTGTTTTCTGATCTGTAAAATGGGCATAATAATAGCACCTATCTTATAGAGTTGTGTGAGGATCAAGTGAGATAATAAGCATCCTTTAGCACAGTGTCTGAAACATAGTAAACTCTATATAAATGTTGGTTATTATTATTATTATTATTATGAAAAGCTTTAACTTCCTACCCAAGGATATACAATTAGATCCCTTAGGCACCTGCCTCCAAGGACCAAGTACACTTTTTTTTTTGGAGGGTGAGGGCAGGGCAATTGGAGTTAAGTGACTTGCCCAAGGTCACACAGCTAGTAAGTATTAAGTGTCAGAGTTTGGATTTGAACTCAGATCCTCCTGACTCCAGGGTCTGTGCTCTATTCACTGTGCCACCCAAGTGCACTTTTAAAAAGCAGGAATCTATGTGTATATGTGCCTGAGTGCATGTACACATTATATTGTATACTTTGCTTTATGCAATAATAGTGTTTCTGAAATACTCAATATAAAGCAGCTTTTTGGTAACTCATTCTTTGTGCTCTAAAACAATGTCACTACACAGAAGAATGTGCAATAAATCTTTCTGTAAATCAGACTCATTTTACAGTGTTAGTAATGACTCTTTAATGTATCTGTTTTGAAAAATAAGATTTTCATATCCATATAGACAGATATATCAGAATTATATTTTATTGTAGAGACTTTTAATCCGGCCTCAGACACTTAACACACAAAAAAACTAGTTGTGTAGCCTTGGGCAAGTTGCTTAACCCCAGTTACCTTCCAAAAAGCAAAAAAAAAAAGGCTAGAGACTTTTATATTTCCCAGCCTGTGATTAATTGTGGCTTATCTGCATCCAAGTAACAGTAAGTCATGTTAACAAGTTTCTGCTGGTTGGGCTCAGCTGTATACAAAAAGGTTTTTGTTTTTTTTAAAGATTTGAACACTTAAATTTTCCCCATCTCAGCTGTTTAATTAAGGAGACCATCCACAGTGATGACCTGTCTTTCTGACTTCTTATCTCAGGTCTCCTTAATTTGTGTGTTTTGTCTCCTTTCCCCAAAATGACAAGGATTTGATTCTTCCTTCTGGGTCCCAGATTTCTTACCTTATTTATCATAATTCGTCCTCAGTTATTTATGTGTGGCTTATTCATGATAATTCAGGTCCCCCTTCCAAGTACTGACTAGTCGTCTCAAGGCTTCCAGCACTAAGAATAAGTCAAATAAGGGGTCAAAAGTTCCACACAGAAGAGAATTAGTTTTTCTCTGAGTTTATGACTTATATGCATGCAAATCCAAACGTAGGTCATTTGAAATTATCTACCCTTATGTATTAAACATAACTTGCCTTTGTAGGCATGGTTGACAGTTTAGGGAGATATTGGCTCATTCTTCAGCCCAATATTTCTCCATGTAAGTGGAGGAAGGCAACTGTGGAATGAAAATAATAGCAGTGTGTATGTCTCTAGGGCCAAAACAGAAGCAGTCCTAAAGATTCTGGTAACTAATCCTAGAGAAGAGTCTCAGCTGTCCAGAAACTGAACCCAATTGAAAGCACACCTTTATCCCTCTAGATTCATGTCACCAGATGTTTACTTCTCAGGCCTCTTGGCCCCGATACCTTGTCTAAGGTAGATCATGTGCCTTCAGAGAATCAGACCTGCCCTTGGTTATCAGGTGCAGCATCAGTAACTGCAATGACTAGGAGGCCAGAGTCTCTTAATTCATACCATGGGGTTAAATATTAAGAAGACAGTGCCCTTAAGTATCCCAAAAGCAGGGGTTGTTTCTCAGTTTATTGCTTCCAGTAAGTCAGAAGTTTACAGGAAAGAACCAGATGGCAAATTCAGCTTATAGATTCCCAAGCCCAAAGCCAGGATGAGCTGGCAGAACTGGTTCACCTTTGGAAGGAGGTGAAGCTTTGAGTCATCCAACGCTGAAGCAAGTTTCTTTGGAACTCTCATTTCTTGGAGCTTCGCCAGTGAGCCTCAATACACCCACCCCTATGATAAAGGGAAAGAAGATCCTAAATGCACGCTGGCTACTGTGTATAGCCAGGTGTGTTCACCTTCTGGCTTGTCGCCAGTCCTAGCATCCCTTTGGCACATTTCTCACATCTACCTGGGTATTTAGAAATTTTTCCCAAGACTTAAGTGTCTGAAACTAATGTTAGGGATTGCTGAGAGAGACTTAGTCATTATTTCTCTGTATTTGCTTGAGGAACTCCAGGTTTTCCCCTATAGAACCTGTAAAGGCTAATGGCCCTTCTAGAAGAATACTGCCTGCCAGAGATCAGTATTCCGCACAGGGCATATTGAATAGAATCAGTAGTGACAACAGAAACACCTACCGTACTTTCATCCTTAGGGTTAGTCTTTGGTGATGGTATTCACAGAGAAAGGGTATTTTATCCAAGCTTACAGAGCAGTTCCAATTCATATCAGATGCATGTGAATAACTGCATAGCTGGTTCTGCCTTATACATGAATGCTAAAAGGGAGATAGACGTGTTGGAGTGAGCCAGGGGGCTCGTTAGTGTATAGGTTCAAAAGTAGGGGTTGCTTGCTCAACCCATTGGTTTATATGAAATTCACTTTTATGTCTCTTTCTCTGACTGGGATCACCAAGAATAATGGTGATTCACACTTTTTCAGGATCATTTTCCTTTGCCTTCTGCAGGAAGAGTGTGAAAGTAGAAATAGTATTATTTTTGTAGTTCTTTTCAACTCTCTTTCTCCCAGTTTCTAACAGAATTACCTGGGTAAGGGTCTGATCCCATATGGACTTGGTGAGATGCGCTCAGCTGCAATCAGGGGAAACTGTTCAGTGTTGAATAATATTATAGAAATTTCTGTGAAAGATTAAAGATTAGAAATGATTAAGCGAAGAATTCAACAAAGAGTTCCACCTCAGGACCCAAACCAGCCAGTCGTCTTGTTATGGATTTGCCTCATTGTCAGCACTTGGAAGATCCTGGGTTTCCCAGGGGCTTATTGAGAACAACGTCATATTCCATATTGTACCCTGTCACCCCCAACTCCTTACCACCCCCACTTTACATAGGATTTCTGATGTTGTCTGGTTAAACATTATAGAAAGGCTTATGTTCTTCACAATTTCTAAGTGTCTCACATGCAGAGGGTAAGCATAAATGATATTAATAATAGATATCCTAAGCTCCAAGCAGTAGCCATAGCTCAAGGCAGACCTCTCTCAGTTTCACCATGTGCAAGAGAGGACCCATCAAACAGGCAGTTCTCAGACTGCCCAATTGATTTGACCAAAGAGTCTGCAGCATCCTAGGTGGAATGAGACGAGGGCCAGGTTTTACATTCATTTGAGGAGTTGTACAAGCAAGTTTGACTATTTTTTCTTGCTAGAATTTGATTGATTCCTAAACTCCAAGGTTTCCAGTTTAGGTCAGAAAGTTTGTCTTTGTAGAACTCTAGTTAAACAAGCTGTAGTTGCAAACTTTTACTGTTATTTGTTGCAGTATTACCTTTGACATCTAGAGTCTTGTACACATATGTGAACCAGAGCACAGTATTATCCTCATGGCATCATGGTTGTGCCTGAACACAGAACTTGAAATGACCTGAACTCAGGTCATTTATGAAAAGAAGAGGTCCATATGAAGTACCCGGAAATATTTATAGAAACTCTTATAGGGTAACAAAGAACTAGAAACAAAGATACCCATTGGGAAATGGCTAAACAAATTATGGCAAATAAATGTAATGTTTCTTACAGGCACAGCTGCAAGAAACAATAAATATGAACGCAGAGAGGTGTGGAAAGACTTAAATGAACTGTTGTAAAACCAAGTAAGTGAAGCCAAGGAAACAGTAAATATCACATCCACATTATAACCACACACACCCCCAAATTGAAAACTAATGTTACCATATTACAGAGAACATGCTTAGTCCCAAAAAGACATAAGAAGTACCTCCCTCCCTACCATCCTTTGAAGAGGTGAGGAAGTCTAGATTGTAATTTTTTTAATGTATTAGTTTTGCTGATTTTTTTTGTCTTCCTCTTTAAAAATATTTTTTGCTACAAAGGATGACTCTCTGGGGGAGGAAGAGGAAGGAGGGAAGGTTGCAGAGGAAAATTTAGGTGATGAATAAACAAAAGATACCAATTAAGATTTTATTTGAAAAAAAAAACTTGCCATTAGGGAACTGATGGTCTGATAGATGCATTGGTTTTGGCTAATATAGGTTACATTGGTGGCTAGGAAGGGTAATAAATGAATAGGAATTCAGTTAAATAGATGGGTATCTGGTGCCTACTATGTGCAAGACTGTTCTAGCACTGAGGCAGAAGGGGAACCAGAGAGGAAGAGATGTGTAAGATGGGGTTCCTGTCCTTAGGGAGTCTGTTGTGTAGGGAAGAATAAGACATGTATATACATGTGCATGCACACGCACACAGACGCAGAAACACACACACTACAGTGTAGTGAGAGAGGAACAAAAATGGTGATAGGAGACCTCGGAACAAAAGGGTTTCTTTTAGTTTATAGAGGGGAGCCTCAAAGAATGATTCGTGGAGATTGTGTTGGGCCTTCAAAGGATGAATATATGAAGGCCAGGTTGAGGGAATTCTAGGCATCTGTCACTTAAGTTGTCTGGGGCGTTGAGAAGTTAAGTGGCTTTGCTTATGGTCAGAGGCAGGATTTGAAACCAGGTCTGCCAGACCCCGAGGCTGACCCTCTACGACATCATGCTGTATTGAGTGTGATATGAAGCTGGGATTGGAGCGGAATTTTAGAGGGTCTTGAGTGTGAGGTCAAGGAGCTTGAATTTTAAGCTGTTGGCAGCAGAGAATGGCTAGGATTTTTTAAATAGGAATATGATGTGACCAGAGCTAAACAGCTTAAGAAGATCTTTATTGTAGCAGTATCAAGACTGGTGAGTAGTGTCAGAGGTTTCGGTTATTTCAGCAGTGCAGGCAGGAAGCTATGAGGCCACTAAAAGTATTTTAGTTGTGGCTGAAGAAGAGAGATGTTGAACCCTAGAGACCATCTGGTCTAACTCATACCTAACTGAGAATACCCTCTACAGTGTCCCAAAGCCTAACTTGAAGATCTCTAGTGAGACAAACGAATCCTACTTTTGCATAGCTCTAATGGTAAGGAAATATTTCTTACTTTGAACCTAATTTGCCTCTCTCCTGCTTCTTCCTGGTCCTAGTTCTGCTCTCTGGAGTGAAGCAGGACAAGTTTAATCTCTCTTATCTATGACAGCCATTCAAATATTTGAAGACAATTATGTTTCTCCAAGTCTTCTCTCCTAGTTCCTTCAACAAGGCCTAAGTGGCATGATCTGGCCCTTTACGACCATGATTATTTTACTTTTAGCACTTTCTAACTTATCATCATCCTTAAAATGAGGTGCCAAGAACTAAACATAGCACTCTAGATGTGTCCCAACCAGGGCAAAATATCACCGCACTCCAGATGTGCCCTGACCAGGGCAGAATATTCTGTCGTTTTTTTTCTTGGATTTTCTGCATCTCAGTGTAGCCAGTACCACATTAGCTGTTAAGTTACACTGTTAGTTTGCTGGCCACTGAAACTTTCAGATCTTTTTTCAGTTGAATGGAAATATCCGGCTGGGACCCATCCCTGTATACCCCAGTGTGATGAAGCGATATTTCCTTCTTCTACTTCTTTCTCACTGTTCTTCCGTTTACTCATTCTTTCTCTTTCTCTCTGTCTTAAAGAGAAATATGGCAGGTAAAAAAGCTCTGACTTCTAAAGTCCTGTGTATGGCCCTTAGTCATTAAATTGAGTTCATCAGATACTTACTAAGAGCTTTTTGTTGTTAGACATTTTTAAGTTGTGTCTGACTCTTTGTGACCTCACGTGGGGTTTTCTTGGTAAAAGATACTAGAGTGGTTTGCCGTTTCTTTCAGTTTATTTTGCAGGTGAGGAACTGAGGCAGAGTTAAGTGATTTGCCCGGGGTCACACAGTAAGTGTTTGAGACCAGAACTGAACTCATAAAAATGAGCCTTCCTAATTCCAAGACTAGTGCTTATCCACTGTACCACCTAGCTACCCGCTATATACAAAACACATGGGAGAGTAACAAAAACAAGACAGTCCCTGGCGTTAGGGGGCTTAATGTTGAGTGTGGGGGTATGATTTACAATTGGAGTACAAAATTACAAGCA
This sequence comes from Gymnobelideus leadbeateri, assembly GCA_011680675.1. Taxonomy (NCBI): domain Eukaryota; kingdom Metazoa; phylum Chordata; class Mammalia; order Diprotodontia; family Petauridae; genus Gymnobelideus; species Gymnobelideus leadbeateri. The sequence goes on along the minus strand of WOXC01007461.1, from coordinate 64,682 downwards.
AGATATACAAGGTGCTTTCTTGGACCACAGGAGATCCCAACAGAATGAGGAAAGGCTTAATGGAAAAATTGGTTTTGAAGGGTTGATAAAATACCAACTCAGTGTGGATTTTGGAGAATGGCCTAATCTGAGATTTACTTTCTGGTTCAGTATGGGTAGTTTCTAACCCCACAGAAGTTGAAAAAAAGAGTAAAGCAATTGAAAGATTTATTTCAGGATTGCCTAACAGAAGCCACAACCCTTTTCTTTCTGGTTTTCATGATTGACTTTAACATTTCAATCATAGAATAAGAGTTTCTTACTTTAGATCTCAAACAGCTGAGTCAGTTTTCACAACATATTTCTTGCCCCTCAAAAAAAAGAAAAAGGAACTTTCAAAAACACCTAAAATTTTTTTCTAGCAACAGTTTTGTTTAGAGGATTCTTGGATACAAACTTTTTCTGCATGTCTAAGCAATTGCATAATCTGGCATAATTGCTCAGATATAGGTGGTGGGAACACAGGAAATGCTAGAGAAACTCATTTTATCTTAGAGGGATTCACTAGACAGAAACTACCCTTCATCCTGTGGCAGCCCTTAGGTGAGTGGCCATATCAGGAGATGGAATTAAAAAGTCATCTTTCATTTAGCTGCAAGTAGATGAATATAAACTCCTTTGGATTGTCTACAGTATGACAGGGTCACCATCAGGGTCTTATCAGGCAAAGATGATGGAAGAATTTTATTTTTTTCCAAATGCTTTATTAACTTCTGGTTTACATCATTCATTTCCGACAGATTTTGAATTACAATTTTCCCCCATTTTTCCCCTACCCACCACCCCAGAATAGTAGTCCCACAGGATATCTCCTCATCCAATCTGCTCTCTCCCATACCCCCTTAGACTTTTCCATTAGGGCAAGGTGAATCTCTGTGCCCCAATGCCTGCACATCTTATCTCCCAATTACATGCAAAATAGTATTAATAATATTTATATTTGGAAGAATTTTAACAGAATAGAGACTTGAGAAGAACCCCAGAAGTCATTCATTTGGTACTGAATATTTGTTTATTGTTCTTGGTTCACATCTAAAATTGATTTTATTATGTACATTACCAAAAGGAATATAAACATATATTCAGAATTTTTTATGATAAAGAATATAACTTGGGGTAGCTAGGTGGCACAGTGGATATAGAGTACCAGGCCTAGAGTCAGGAAGACCCGAGTTAAAATTTTTAGCCTCATATACTTACTAGCATTATGACCCTGGACAACTCACTTAACCTCTTTCAACTTCAGTTTCCTCCATCTGCAAAATAAAGATTATAATAATAGTATCTACCTCCCAGGGTTGTTGTAAGGATCAAATGAAATTAAATTTGTGGCACATAGTAGGCACTATATAAATGTTAGCCATTATTATTATATAACCTAATATTAACAGCTTACAAATCATTATATATTATATCACTTTCAGATTCCTTTGTCCATTTACATTTTAACAAACAATAAGCTCTTAATGTAGGCTTCAGTTTCCTAAGTGTAGAATGACCTCTGAGGTCCCTTCCAACTCTAAATCTAAAATGTTACTATCTTTTTTTCTCATTACTGCAGGAGACATAAAGATAAGGAAGACAGAGGTTTTGGTTTTGTTTTGTTTTGTTTTTTTCAGAAGCTCACGGTGAAAAGGTATTTAGACTGATAAACTACAGTACAAGAAATTAAAGGAAAAACAGCAAGAAAGTTCTACATGGCTATGTTGTTCAGAGGGGAAATACCCGAGGCATAGGGAGTGGCAGGAGCTAACATGTGAAGACTGGAGAGTACAAGGCGTGTTTAGGCAGTCCTGAGGAGTCTAATTTGACTGTAATCAAGGGTGCATGTAAGGAGCAGTTTTAGATAAGACTAGAAAGGTAGGGCGGAGCCCAGCTAAGGAGTTATTCTGTAGGCAGTGGAGGATTATGGAAGATTTTTGAGTGGGGGGGTGGGTGATATGATTAGAACAGTGCTTTAGAATGTTTAAGCTGGAAGTGATTTTTAGGATGGTGTGAAAATGACAAGACGAGAGGCAGGAAGGTCAGCTAGGAGGTTGTTTTTTTTTTGTTAAAAATAATTCAAGTGGAGTGGGGAGCTTTGTGGGGTACATGTGAGATATGTTGTCCAGTCAGACATATCTGTTGAGTACATTTTGTCCTAGAGAAGAATTAAAATCATGGTTTCTAATTGTTTAATTGAGGATATCCTACATACTGGTAGGTCACAGAGGACAAGAGGACAGAAGATTCACCTATGGTGAAGTTCAGTCTGTCATGACTTTTAAAAACATGTGCTGTTAACTTTTTTTTTTAATAAACTTTTATTGCAATTTTTTGTTTATTTTATAAATCATAACAATTTCTTCCAGTACCTCTCTTCCTCTTCCCCCTTCCAGAGAACCTTATCACATTATAAATAATATTTTTAAAAGAAAAGTAAGAGGAAGGAAAAATAATCAACAAAACTGATCGGTAAAAATTCTGAAAATGTATGCAGTGTACCACACCCATGAATCACTCATCCATTGAGGGTGACTTCTTATTTCTTTAGGGAAGTTGTGCTTGTTGACTTTTAAGACTTTTTTGAAACTGATGAGGGGATTTTGTGATTTTGTTTGTTTCTGGGGAATACCTATCACTGAATGCAAAGTCACGGCTTCTTTTCAATCTAGGAGGAGTCAGACTCTGTTTATATTTTTCTTGCCATCTTGGAAAAACCCCAGGTTTTTTTTTATTTTTATTTTTATTTTTTTTGTAATTTAAGAAAGCTGGCCTCTAGTCAGGAGATGGGAAACTTTGGGGACTTCCCTTTCTTGACTACATTTTCATTTGCCTGGGGTTTTAAAATTCTTGCATTGCACATTTTCCTGGTGAGTATAAAAGGGATATCTAGAGTATGAGGGAAGGGAAGAGAGCAAAGCTATCCTTGGGCCTCTTGAGTTAGATGCCTCAGACATTGTGTTGCAATCTGAGTTATAGGAATCTCAGTGTGGTCATTTAAAAAGAAAAAAAAAACATACTACAAAAAACCCCTACCTCTGATGCAGTTCTGATTCTAGGACAAATTCTGGTCATTATTTCAGGGAACCAATTCTCAAGATCTCAAAATGGAATCATTAATTTATTTTCCTTCAAATATTTTATTTTTTTTCTAATTACATGTAAAAACTTTTAACATTTGTTTTAAAAAAGTTAATTCCAAATTCTTTCCTTCCCTCCCCCCTCAATGAGAAGTGAAGGGATTTTATATAGGTTATATATGTGTAATCATGCAAAACATATTAGTCATGTCACAAAACACAGACCAAAAAAAAAAAACAACCCAAGAAAAATAAAGTTTAAAATAGTATATTTCAATCTGCATTCAGACTCCCATCAGTTCTTCCTCTGGAGGTGGATAGCATTTTTCATCATTAGTCCTTCAGAATTTTTTTAGATCATTGTATTGTTGAGAATATTTGTCATTCACTGTTGATCATTATACAGTATTGCCATTACTGCATAAAATGTTCCCCTGGTTCTGCTCACTTCACTTTGCATCAGTTCATGTAAATCTTTCCAGGTTTTTCTGAAAGTATCTTTGTCATTTCTTATAGCACAGTAGTATTTCATCAGTCATACACCACAACTTCTTTAGCTATTCTAATGGAATCTTTTCACAGCATAACCCTCATGATTCCTTATTGGATTGCTTTTTGTGAGATTATTAGGAATCCCTCCCAAAACAAGAAAATACTGTGATGTCCTCTAAATGGGACTTAAAAAAAAACAAACTATTTAAACTTTTAAAATTATATTATAGTTGGCAAAGCACACATTATGGTAATGCTTGCTCTAGACCCTAGAAAGAAAGGAGGAGTGTGTGTGTGTGTGTGTGTGTGTGTGTGTGTGTGTGTGTAGAGCAGGGGCAGAAAAGGATGCTATGATGAACAATAAGTGTGCCTGATTTTATGCTGCTCACTAGGAATGCAAATATAAAAACAAGACCGTTCCTACCCTCTAATTGAGGGGATGGACCATCTTTACAGATAAGTAAATAAAAATAACATATAAAATTAATATAAAGTAGCGCTTGAGCTGAAGCTTGAAAAGGAACTAGAGGTTCCAAGAGATGAAGGAGAGAGGAGATATAGCAAAGACATGGAGATGGTCAGTGGAGTGTCATTGATAATGAACAGCAGTGTGTATGTGAAGGAGAGTAGTGTGTACCATCCTAGAAAAAAATAGACTAGAACCAGACTGTGAAATGCTTTTAATGCTGAACAGAGGAGTTTGCATTTTGTCTCAGTGTTTTAGGAAGATGGATTAGAAGGGGTAGAAACTAGATGCAGGAAGACCAGTTAGCCTATTTCAGTAATCCAGATGAAACATGGTACTGGCTTGAACTTCCTGGCCATTTCCAGACCATGCCACTTATATTCTCGTCTTCCTCCTTGCATCAGAATTCAGATTATGTCTCAGAAAACTTGGGCTCTGAGACGTGAGCTTTTTTGCCCTATCTTGCCTAGAATCGGGCTCCCATTTCATGTCCCTGCCATTTCCAGAACATACAAGTGCACATATATACCCCTCCTCAGGGACCGTCTTGTTTATACTTATATCCTCAGCAGTTAGTGTGGCACCTGGCATTTAATAAATGCGTTTCTTTCATTCATTAGCTAAGATGGTTGTGGTGTAAGGGGAGGAGAGGAGATGAACATGAAAGGTGTTGTAGAGGTAGAATCAGCAAGACATGGCAATGGACGGGATGTGATGGATGAATGAGAGTGAAGAATCCAGAATGACCCCTAGGTCAGGAACTTGAGTGATTAGAAAAATAGTGGTGCCCTTAGCAGAAAGAAGGAAATAATGATGATGGACAGTTTTGGGGGAAAGAAAAAGAGTTGTGTTTTGGACACATTGAGTTTTGAGATGCCTGTGGAACATCTTGATGTGTTTAACAGACATTTAGAAATGCAGAACTGATGGTCACAGTAGGGACAGGGATGATGTGGAGATTTCGTGGGCATTTGCATAATGATGGTAGTTGAATGCATAGGGGCTGATGTGTTAGTGTCAATGACCTGTACTGAATCTACTGCTCATATACCTATAAATATGTTTTTTTATTGTGTTGGCCTCTACCTGTAGTCAGGCACATTGCCTATTCTCAGTTCACTCTGATCAGAATTAGCTTCAGTTACCAAAAACTTCTTTGCCCATCTAAACACAAAAGCAAGCTCCCAAATTCAAGATGAGGTCATTCATAGTAAGATGCCTTCTGTCATGTTTCTTTAGGCTCCAATGTTTTCTGGCCTGTATTTTAGTCTCTGGTCAGCAAATGTGGACCATTTTCTCACTATATTTTTGCAGAATACACTTCCTCTTTTCACCATCTTGGAGATGTAGTACTAATAGTTGGGGTCTGTCATATTGTTTGCTTCCTTGTCCCTTTGGTGCATTATGAAATCCTAAATGTACATGTGGTATCTTTCATTAGATTATAGAAAACCCTGGCATATGACATCCTTGTTGAGTAGCTCTCACATGAGATCATTCAGTTATTGTCATCAGCATCAACAAAAGGATTTTTAAAAATTAGTTTATTTTTAGTTTTCAACATTCACTAACAAGAATTTATTAAGACTTTATTATGTGCCAGGCACCATTTTAAGGGCTGAGGACACAAAGAAAAGGAGAAAATAGGATGTCTTCCCTCAAGGAGCTCACATATTAATGGGAGAAACAACATGCAAGAAATTGTCCAAGGTATATGCAAAGTAAATGGAAGGTAAACTCAAAGGGATGCCCTGTCAGTGGGAGGGACCAAGAAGGTCCTCTTATGGAAGGCTGGGATTTAAGCTGAATCTTGAAGGAAGCCAGAGGAGTTAGGAAATGGAAACGAGGAGGGAGAATATTCCAGACATGGGGGACAGGAGCTGGAGTGCAATGTGGGAGGAACAGCAAGAAGACCACTGTCATTTGATGGTGAGTACATGGAGGGGAGTAAAGTTTAAGAAATTAGGAAAGTGGGGAAGGGCCATGTTGCAAAGGGATTTGGAAACCAAAGAGGATTTTCTGTTTGCTCCCTGAGGTCAAGGAGGGCTGCTAGAATTGGGGTAATTGGATGATTCAGTCTGTGCTTTCGGGAGGTTTCAGTGGTCCAGGGCGAGATGGCGAGAGCCTGTACCAGAATGTTGGCAGTGTTAGAGGAGGGAAGAGAGCATATAGGCGGCACTGACATTGTGAGCCTGAATGACTGGGAGAACATTGGTGTCCCTGGCAATCATGGGAGAGTTTGAAGGAGGGGAAGTTTTGGGGAAAAGTTAGTAAGTTCTGTTTTGGACGTGTTGAATTTGAGATGTCTGTGGGACATCCATGTCAAAATGTCCAAGATGGAGTCGGTGGTTGGAGACTTGGGCTCAGGAAAGATACTAGGACTGGACAAATAGATTTGAGAATCTAATGCGAAGAAATGATAGTTGTATCTATGGCAGCAAATGAAATTATCAAGCAAGATAGTAAAGAAAAGGTGATAAATGAAAATTTTATTATAAAAATATTTCAGATTAGAATAAAAACTTAATTCAATCCCTTTGCTTTGTGATCTTCCTAAAGTACCGTTGTGACTCTCACATGCTTCCCCACACCCACTTACACACACCCAGACACACACCCACTCAGTAAACTCCAGTGGCTCCTTGTTTGCTTCTGCTACCAAAAATAAACTCTTCATTTAAAATTTCACCACCTGGCCCCTTCCTGTGGGGCAGTTTAATTTTAAGAAAAGAGTAAACTAAGGCAGATTTCTGAGCAAGATAATATTATACTATAAAGTGTGTGTGTGTGTGTGGGGGGGGCTAATGCAGTCACCGAGAATTGGACACAACTGAAAAATGACAGAACAATTGTTTGAGAGTGGCCCACACTTTTGGATAGCAAACCAGACATCCTGGAAGGACAGTTTGGTGGAATAAGGCTATCGACCCAAACTCCTTTAATTTCTCACACATTCTCCAAGGTCAGTTAAATTCCTTGAGGCAGGAGAGCTGGATTTTTAAACTTAGCCCGTACATTACAGGCCAGTTGAACTCTGCACTAAGTTCAGAGCCAAATAACCCAGGACTTTAGCAGTTTATAGGGCAGAATCAATTACTTATAAATAGGATCAATAAGGAAATGATTCAGGATCAATTTTCTCACTACCGTTCTAGGCTGCTTGATACAGCACTCCCTTTAATGCTCTATGTGGTCTGGGCATCTGACCTCCTTGTTGCTCCTTACACGTCTACTCCCCCTTTCTGCATCTTTAACTTCTTTTCCTCCCTCCGTCCATACTGGGAATGTTCTCCCTACAGGGCTCAGCCTCCTGGCATTCCTGGATCTCTTATTAACATAGTGACACCATATGCACAAAGCTCCTTCCCGCTCCTCTGGCCCCCCAGTTTATAGTGTCTTTCTCTGCAAACTTACCTCAGGTTGGTTTGTATATGATCAATGTCTTGTAGATGCCTATAGATACATAATCTCCAATCATCTCTCCCCCGTTAGAATGTAAACTCCTTGAAGAAAGGGACCACTTCACTTTTGCCTTTGTATCCCCAGCACCTGACACATAGTAACAAGCACTTAATTGTTGATTGATTTCATGTCTAGAACTGTAACATGACAGCTTCTCAAATTTATTTATTAGTTCTGGCCATGTTTATAAATATGGAATCACACACTCCTGTAGCATTTGAGGAACTGCATAAATAATTCAGTTTTTAAAAAAAATTCTGGAAGCATAGAAAAATCCCATTTATTTAACTGCCTTGGTATCTGAGCCAACCATGGTAGGTTCCCTGAGGAACTATGTAGAATCACTTCCTTCTGAATATGCTGTGGGAGGACAGCATCATGAGGGCACATCAAGAAGGAAGGAGCCAAGCATAGGGGATAAAAAACCCTTACCTTTCCTTTGCTGTTGGAGGCAGGAAGGTTTGGAATAGCGCATTATATAAACTGGTTAGAGGAAGTCAAATCCACAGTGCTCTGTTGTTTGGGAAGATTTACCAAGCGTCTGCCACCTAAAAGAGGCATGTGGATGTCTGCCAACCATTTCTTTTCTAGGAGCTAGCTCTGATTTGTTTTTTTTTCTTTTTCCTCGGCTCTGGGCATTTTCTTTTTTTTTTAAAAAGTGGTATTTTAATTTTTCCCCACTACAGGTAAAGAAAAATTTTAACCTTCATTTAAAAAAAAATTGGTTCTAAATCTTTTCCCTTCTTCTCTCACCTCCTCACTTCGTAAGATGGTAAGTAATTTGATATAGGTTATATGTATGTAATCATGTAAAAACTTTTCTGTATTAGTCATGTTGTGAAAGAAGAAACAGAACAAAAAAACATGGAAAAAATAAAGTAAAAAACAGTCAACTTCAGCCTGCATTTAGACTCTATCAGTTCTTTCTTTGAATGTGGATAGCTTTAGCAGCTAGCTGTGGTAAGCTCTTTCTAGCAGTTTGTGCTTTCAAATGGTGACATAGCATGTTTTCTGAACTGAGTTGGGGAGACTACCTTTCATTTTGAATAGCAGTATTCTTTTGGACCAGAATCCTGTAGCAGCAATCATCCTTTTTCCCTAAGCTCTTGGCAGCCTCTGACAGCCTCAGAACTTTTCCCAAGTACAAATGAACTTAATAGAATGTCAGAATGAGAAAAGACCCTAGAGGATGTCATGTACCGTAATCACTTCTATAATATACCTAGCAAGTGGTTGCCCAGACTGCTGGGAAATCTTAAGTGATCTCTAGTAATGACGTACCTACCATCTTGCACTTTGGGATAACTAATTAGTAAAGAGGTTTGTCTTAATTAACCCTTCTGAAAATACTGCTTTTCAACATCAGCTGTCCATCTTAATTTTATTTCTTGGAGTGAAGCAGAAAAAATCTAATGATGCTTCACCTTGATTGCCCTTTAAATATTTGAAGAAAACACGATCATGTGTCCCCTATATCTTCTTCCAATTAAGCATTCTGAGTTACTTCAGCTGACTCTCCTATGGCATGTTTTTTGTCCTCTCACCAACTTGGTCATTTCTTATGGACTCTGCCTACTTTGTCACTGCCCTTATTACTAAAATCAGGCGCTCAAGCAGAACAAAATATTTTAGATGTGGTCTCACCAGAGCAGATAATAGCAGAACATCTTCCTTTTTTCTGAACACTGCTTTTCCTTATTAAAAAAACAACAACACATTTTTGAAGTAGAAAATCAAAAACATGAATATTTCAATATATACAGAGAAGGCCAGAACATGAGGATTATATGTGAAAGAGTGAATCCATTACATGCAACTTATTTTCTAAAAGATATATTAAGTTCATCATTATAGTACCAACATTGTCCTGCTTGTCTGTATTCCCTTCCAGACTTCCTTCTGCTCTCTTCTGTGTTATTTTAAAAATGTTTTATTGTTAATCTTTTTTTTTCTTTTTTGAGTATACTTATGGATACCCCATTTGGGTATCCCCAACCCTCCACCCCCTAAAAAAAAGCCCTTCATTTTAACAAGTGTATGTCTAGTTTTGGATTTACAATCCATGACTTTCCTACTATGAGATAGGAGGCAGGCATGCTTCCTTATCTGGAGTAGTGATTGACCATTTTCTTGTATATGTTGTGGACATTGTATGGATAGTTCTTCTAGTTCTGCTTAATTCATTCTGCATCAGTTTGTACAAGTCTTCCCAAATTTCTCTGAATCCTTTTCATAATTTCTTATGATATAACATTGTTATTCATATACTGTAATTGTTCAGCCATTACCCCAGTTTGTTTTTTGAGGTCTTTTTGCTGTAACAAAAAGTGGTACTATAAATGTTTTTTCATATGGGTCATTTCCCTCTTTCAAGGTATCTCCTTTCATTCTTCTATAATATTTTATAAAAGTCTTTTGTAGGGGGCGGCGAGGTGGGGCAGTGAGTAGAGTGTCAGCCCTGGAGTCAGAAGGACCTGAGTTCGGATCTGGCCTCAGACACTTAACGCACACACAGACAAAAACCTAGCCATGTGACCTTGGGCAAGTTACTTAACTCCAATTGCCCTCCAAAAAAAAGGGGAAAAAAAAGTCTTTTGTAACTGGCTCATATATCTATTTGGAGCTTTATTGTGGTACATAATTTCCCTTGACATTCTTGACCTTTTGTTTGTACAGATTAATTTTATTATTATTTTCTAAGCTCAACAAAGTAATTCTTTGGTAGATTTGATGGGTATGTCACTGAATCTGCATATTAATTTAAGTAGTATTGCCATGTTTATTATATTATCACAGTATAACCATGAGCAATTAATTTCTCTCCAATTATTTATCTTGATTTCTGTAAAAAAAATGTTTTGTAGTTATATTCATATAACTTATGTGTTTGTCTTGGTTAATTGATTTAGTAGTGATTTTGAATGGAATTTTCTTTTTTGTAACTTTCTGATGGATTTTTTGCATTATTTTGTGGGTTTATTTTATTTCTTGCTCCTTTATTTTTCAATTAATTTTGAGTTAAATCTTCTCTAAGTAAACCATTGTACCATTTGCAAAAGCAAAAATTTTGTTTCTTTGCCTGTGTTCATTTTTAATTTTTCCTTTTGGTGTCTTACAATTATATTTAGTATTTTTAAAACAATGGATCAAAACAATGGACAACCATTGCTTTACTCCTGAGCTTTTTGGAAAAGCCTTCATTATGAATAATGCTTTTAGTTTTAGACAGATATTTGTTTACCATGTTATTACCATGTTTATTAAAGTGCTCTGTAAATTGACATAGTTATTACATTTTATTAAAAGCTTTTTTCTGCATCTATTGATATCAGGGGATTTTTATTATTTTTCTTTTAATAGGATCTATTTGTAATTTTTCTAATACTGAATCAACCCTGTACTCCTTGTATAAATATAACCTATTCATAGAAGACACTTTAAAAATATTTTATGTCTTCTTTGCTAATATTTTATTTGCTGTTTTTACATTGATATTCATTAGAGATATGGGTCGATAGTCTTTTTTTTTTCTTTGCCTTTCCCTGGTTTAGGTATCAGAACTATATTTGTCTCATAAAAGGAGTTTGGTGGGATTTCTTCTTTCCCTGTTTTTGCAGACAATATATATAAAGTTTGAGTTAATTGTTCTTTGAATGTTTGAGAGAATTCAATTTTAAATTCACCTGGTCCTGGGTTTTTTATCTTTGGTAGTTCATTTATGACTTGTTCGGTTTCTTTTACTAAGATGTGATTATTTAAATTCTCTATTATTTGTTCTACGTTGTTTATTTATTTTGCTTTTTGGAAGGTGGAAGACAGGGCCATGGGGGTTAAATGACTTGCCCAAGGTCACACAACTAGTAAGTGTTAAGTGTCAGAAGCCGGATTTGAACTCAGGTCCTCCTGACTCCAGGGCCAGTGCTCTGTTTACGGCACTACCTACTTGCCTGTTCTTTATATTTTTTAAACATAACTTATTTTATTTAAATTATTTTTGCTAATATATAATTTGGCAGAAGTTTTTTTTTATAATTTTCTGTGTTTCTTCTTCAACTAGATGGTTCAGTAGTTAAGAGTACTAGGTCTGGAGTTGGGAAAATCTGAGTTCAAATCCAGTTTTACACACTTAACTGTATGTCCTTGGGAAAGTCACTTAACCTCTGTCTGCTTTAGTTTCCCTATCTGTAAAATGGGGATAATAATCTCATCTACCTCCCACGATTTTAAGGGTAAAATGAGATAATAAATGTAGAGTGCTTATGCTAGCCAGTATGATTGTTGTTGTGAGTTCTTCACTTTTGATATTGGCAATTTTGTTTTCCATCTTTTTGATGATTAGATGATGTCTGTTTTAATTTGTATTTTTTTCCTTTATCAAAACAGCTCCTGGTTTTATTTATCATTTTAATAGGGTTGGTTTTTCTTTCTAATTTTGCTGTCATTTTCTTTTTTAGAATTGTTATTTTTTTGTGATTGAAGTTTTTTTCTTTTTTATTTTTATTTGTATGCTTAATACATTAATCTATTCTTTCTATTCTTTGTTAAAGAAAAGATTTAGAAATATAAATTTTTCTATATGTATTGAATTGTTTGGCTACGTCCTAAAAGTTTTTAGTATGAACTTTCATTATTGTTGTTTTCTTTAGTGAAATAACCCCTGTTCTGTTCATTGACCCACCACTTCTTTAAGATTGAATTACTTAGTCTTCATTTAAGTTTGAATCATTTTTTCAGAGGCCCATTACTAATTGTAATTTTTATTGTATTGACATTTACACTTGATCATCATACAATATTGCTTTTATTGTGTGGAAAGTTCACGTGGTTCAGCTCACTTTACTTTACATTAGTTTTTGTAAGTCTTTCCAGGTATTTCTGAAATCATCCTGCTATCATGTCTTATAGAACCAATAATATTACATTAGAATAATATACCACAACTTATTCAGCCATTCCCCAATTGATGGACATCCCCTCAATGGAAGGATAGTTTGAGACTAGATTGTGGATAGCTTTAATTGTCAAACAGGCATTTATATCGTATTTTAGATTGTAGTAATGAGAACCTGAACTTGGGTGGTGGTAGGTGCAAGAAATGCTGTGGGGGTAGAACTGAGAAGATCTGACAACTGATTAGATGAATAGGATAAAAGAAAGGAAGAATTAGAAGCTAACTTCAAGGTTGTAAATCTGTGTTTGTATTTGAAAGTAAAATGTTCTGTTCAGCTCTTTTCATTAGGAATGCTTGAAAGTCCTGTTTCATTAGTTGCTTGATTTTTGACCTAAAGGATTATACTCAGCTTTGCTGGGTAAGTGATTCTTGGTTGTAATCCTAGCTTCTTAACCCTCTAAAATAGCATATCCCAAGCCCTCTGATTCTTTAATGTAGAAGACGCAAAATCTTGTGTTATCCTGAAAATTATTCTATAATATTTGAATTGTTTTCTTTGTGCTTGCAATGTTTTCTCTTTGACCTGAGAACTCTGGAATTTGGTCATAATATTCCCAGGAGTTCTCATTGTGGGATCTCTTTCAGGAGGTGATCAGTGGGTTCTTTAAAATTCTATTCTACCCTCTGGGTCTAGGACAGGGTTGGGGAACCTGTGGCCTTGAGGCCACATGTGGCCCTCTAGGTCCTCAAGTATAACCCTTTGACTAAATCAAAATTTCATAGAACAAATTCCCTTAATAAGAGGATTTGTTCTGTAAAACTTGGATTCAGTCAAAAGACTGCACCTGAGGTCCTAGAGGGCCACATGTGGCCTCAAGGCCACAGGGTCTCCATCACTGTTCTAAGAAATCAGGGCAATTTTCCTTGATAAAATCTTGGAAGATGTTGGCCCTTTTGTTGGTTATGGCTTTTATGGAGTCCAATAATTGTTAAATTATCTCTCCTAGATTTATTTTCCCGGTCAGATGTTTTTCCAATATTTCTCATTTCCTTCTTTTTAAAAATTCTCTTTATTTTGTTTGTTACTTAATGTCTTATGGAGTTATTAACTTCTACTCTCCCAATTCTACTTTTTAAGGAGTTCTTTTCTTTAGTGAATTTTTATACATATTTTACCATTTGGCCTTTCTGTTCTTTAAGGTGTTGTTTTCTTCTGTGTTTTTTGTGCCTGCTTTTGCTGATTTTTTTTTCATGATTTTCTTGCATCACTCAAATTTCCTTTCCAGATTTTTCCTCTATCTCTCTTATTTGATTTTTAATATCCTTTTTGAGCTCTTCCAGGAAATATTTTGGGGCCTGAGACCAATTTCCATGTTTCTTTGAGGCTTTACATATAGCTGCTTTGATTTTGTCGTCATTTGAGTTTGTGCATTGATCTTCCTGGTCACCATGACAACTATCTACGTTCAGGTTCTTTTTTTGGTGTTTGTTCATTTTCCCAGCCTATTTCTTGACTTTTACCTTTATGTTAAAGTTGGATTCTGCTCCTGGGGAGGAAGGGTCACTGTCCCAAGCTTCAGGTTTTTCATGCTGCTGTTTTCAGAGCTAGTTCATGGGTGGGAGGAGGAGTGGAAGGGAATGGGTCTTTAACTTTTCAGTTTTTCCAAGGTGGTATGATCCACTGTTCTCCTGGCCTATGCTCTGTTCTGTGTGTGACCACAAACACTCTTTTACATCCTGGAGCTCTGACCGGGGTCGCTGCTTCTGCTAGTGCTCTCTCTGCTCTGACATTGAAACCTAGAACCATGTATAGGCAATGCAACAGAATCCTGCTTCCAGTGGCTGCAAAGAATCCACTATTTACTCCTTCTGACTCCCTTACCATCTGTGGGCTGACAGCTCTGGAAAGTGCTTGCTATCAATTCAGTTGTCCTGCTTGTGGTCAGGCTCTGCGTTTTCAACCTTTTAAGTTGACTAGGGCTGAAAAATAGTTTCGCTCCATCCTTTTTGTTAATTCTGCCATTCCAGAATTCGCTTTGAGGCATTATTTTAATGTTGTTTGGAGGGGAATTTGGAAGTGTTCAGGAGAGTCCCTGCTTTATGCTGCCATCTTGGCTCTGTCCCCCATCCCCATCTATCCCAAGCAAAGGTCCTATCCCTTCTTTGATCTCCTTTTCTTCTTCTATGTAGCTTTTTTTAAGTCCTTATTATACTTTACTTCTTTTGCCAATCTCAGTTCATGCTGAGCTTTAGCATTCTGGATGTTATTTTGCAGTGAACATGCCATCTTTTTAACAGTCATCTTCTCTAACCTGACCTTGCTTCTATTTTTAGCATATTTCTTTTTAAAATATAAGTTGGTTGGTTCATTACCTATACATCCATATGGGCTTCTTCAGACAAATTCCATTTTTTCTTGTTATTGGAATTATTTTCCTTTATGTCTTCAGAATTTCATCTTTGTTCATCTTCCATATCTTCAGGGTTGATTTCCCCTGAAGGATTTTATCCCAGGGAGTCCTACATACCTTTGCTCTGAACCATTTGAAGTCTGATCTCTCAAAATCTGTAGTGCATGTCCAACTATGCACAGATTTCCTCTCCTGTATCACAGACTACAAAGGAGTGGTCATTTCCCCCAGGATTTTCATCATTTCCACTCCAACAAACAATTCTTTGCTGTTAGTGAGAATCAGATACAGAAGAGGATTTTCTTTTTAAAGATGAAATGATCACTAAGAAAAGCCAAAAATTTATTAATTGCTCTGTTTTTGCTAAAAATGAGTAAGATTCCTACCAAATGTTTGAAAAATGTAGGTCCTCCATGCTTATTATATCACACCTCTGTGCTGTTTGTCATTTGTTCCCCACACTCCAGGAGTCAGAGCCCTCAGGTTTATCAAACACTATATTACTGTGTTTGATGGCATCTGGGTTTATGTCTTTGTTCCACTGATCAGTTTTTCTGTTTTAACTAATGGTTAAATGGTTGATTACAGCTTTCTAGCATATTTTAAATTTTAGTATTACTAGTTTGCCTTCTTCTTAAGAGAAAAACTTAGTCAAACAGGGGATAGTGGAGATAAAAATAGAGTTTTGAATACAAAAAATTTAAAAGTTTTTGCAGGAATAAACTGGTAAAGACAGAGTGAGAAATTAAATGATAGAGTGGGAAAAAACATTTGTATCAGATATTATGGAGAAAACTCTAATTGCAAAATATACATGGAGTCATTCCATGAATAGTTTTCAAAAATATTTCAAATTATAAATCACAACATGAAAACATGTTCCAAATTACTAATAGCAATAGAAACCCAGATTAAAACAACTCTGTAGTTAACAGACAGATTGACAAAGATGACAGTGTCACAGTTGAAGAGACAAGAGGATAAGAAGAAAGTAAAATTGTTCTACTATAAGTGGAACTATTTTATAGACCAATTAATTGTTCTCGACTTGAATTTGGATCTGCAATAAAACTGACAAATATAGCAACATCCTCTGGGCCAGATGGCCATCCTGGGCAGATACCTCAAGAAAGTCTAAGACAGAAACAAAAAAGAAACCAAAAAATTTATAGCAGCATTCTTTTTATCAAACATATAAACAACCTAGGTCCCCAGTAATTGAGGAATGGTTGGAAAAATGGTATATGAATGTAATAGAATTAATATTCCATTGTACAGTAAGAAATGACAAGTCAGGAACCCAGGGAAATATGGAAAAATTTGTATGAATTGATGCAGGGTGAAATAAGCTAAACCAAGAGAACAATATACACGGTGACTACAACATAGTCAATTTTAAAAGATTACTAAAAGGAAATCAAACTATGCATAGCTGAAAAGCCAACAAAGATCTCAAGTAACAGATAATGAACTGTACTGTCTCCCTTACTGCAGAGTGGTGGAGGATTACTAAGACTGAATGCTACATTTGTCAGCTATAGTCACGCTAGCGGATATTTGCCTCCAAGAAGCTGTAGCATGTGCACTGGCCACATCCCCAGTGAACCATTTCAGCAAGTGGACTAAACCAGGTTGAAGGTAACCGACAGGCCTTAAGCCTGGTGAATTAGGGGGGATGTCTACTGAAACGTGTGAAGACTTGCCCCAGCAGAATGGGCAGAAGAGAACAATTTGTCCCAGTGGCCATGAAGGTGACCAAAGCAGGCACTGTGGAGTGCTTAGAGCTTGGTCAGACGTCAGAGATGCCAAGGTTATCTGCTGCATCCTGGGCCATTACCACCAGTTGTCCTGACTTTTGTCTTGCCACTAGACTCTGAAGATTCTGGAAGAGAGAATGAGGCTGCCAACTTTGCATAACTCTGAGCATCAATCCAATTCATATGCAAGTCAAGACATCACCCGTGATGCATAAACGGCAACAACAGTCTTTGGAAGAGGGGTTGGTTTTGTGGAGGGGAAAAATTTGTTTAGGCAGTAAGATGCCTGTCCTGTCTGAAATATCTGCTAGGTAGCTGGAGATGGATTGGAGCTCTGAAGAGACTAAGGCTGAATACATCATCTTAGAGAAACAATCATTAAACTTCTGGGAGTTGTTGATGTCGCCAAGGAGGACTTTAGAAATGGGAGAGAAAAGGGCCTAGGAAAGAGATTTGTAATATGCCCCTGGTCAGTGGGGAGGCATGACACACATGATGCCTTAGCACAAGTGACTGGAGAGGAGTGGTCAGAGAGGCACAAGAACCAGAAGAGAGTGTGATGTCTCAGAAACCTAGAGGAGAGAGTATGTCGGAGAAGGTGATTACTGGGAGCACAGAGAAGTCAGGAAGGATGAGGAAGGGGAAAAGGCCGTTGGACTTGTTAGTTAAAAGATCATCCGGTAACTTCTCAGAGAGTAATTTGAATTGAGTGTTGAGGTAAGAAAACAAAGGACTGAGAAGTGAGAGGAAGAGGAAGTGGAGGCAGGGAGTATAGATGGGCTTTTCCAGTTTGGTTGTGAAAGGGATGAGACATATAGGACAGTAATTGGAGGGGATGGTTGGGTCTAGCAAAGGTTTGAAGGTGAGGAGTCTTTGTGGTGTTTGTAAACATTAGAGAAAGAACTGATAGATAAGGAGAAACTGATGATTGGGGGAGAGGAGTTTTTTTATAGAGGCGATCTTAAGGGGAAGACAGGAGGGCACGTGATCAACATACTGAGGAGTTGGCCTTGGCAAGAAAACTGATATACAGGAGGAGAATGGGGAGAGATGTCAAGGGGTTTTGAGAACAGACATTGATTTACTTTTTCCTAGTCAGAGAACACAGTTAGCCCAAAACAAGGACATTTAGTGAAGTAACATAGTAAGAAAAAGTAGTCATAGAACATCTTTCTTTCCATGAAATTGAGGCACACTCTTCCACAAAAGCACACACCTTCATGGGAAGAAGGGGATCATGTGGAGGGAGACTCACAGGGAACTCCCATGTCTAGAGAAGTTTTAAGGAGAGAACGTATGTGACGGGGCCTCCTACAGAGCCATGCCTCTGCTGGTGTAGAGCTGCTGAGGTCATTGTGCCGATTCTCTCTCTCTGTTTCCTGCTGGCCACTTGTCTAGTTGGACTTACACCTGACCATTGTATGTCTGGTGCTCTTATCGACCACTGCTGGCATCTCCTTTTCTATTGAACTGCAACTGGAATCCTCAGCAAAGATGCTATTTCCTCCTCATAAGCCAAGGAGTGAACTTTACTGTCTCTCTATTAGTTGACACCGCCCCCCCCCCAGCCTTCTTTTAAAAAGTCAGGGTCCCACAAAGCCTGTCCCCTGATTAGGATGAAAGAAAACCTCAGTTTCTTTCCTTAAAGGAAGCTCTTAGAGTCTTTGCCTCCAAGGACCAAGCTCTTTTGGAACAGAAACTAACCAGTGAGTTAATTTGAGCTAACAGTCATTGAGACTGTCTTTGAACTACTTGCTTCCTCTTGCTCAGGGTATCACCTGTTAGCAGAATTAATGTTTCTGCCTCGGGCTTCTTTCTGGCTTAGAAAATCCTGTTTAATTTCAGTTAGTTCCTAATCACCAACTTGCATCTTGTTCAAGTCATTTCTAAGTCTGCCTTCTAATTTCCCAAAAAGGACTTTCTAGGTCAGGGCTGCTAAACTTTGGATCCTGCCATACAGATGATTCTGAACAAGCACAAAAGCTAAGCTAAGCTAAGAGTAGAGTGTAATTGACTGCAATTGACTGGCATTATGATACTGGCTCATATGCCTGGTTTTATTATGTACATGTGAATATAAGCCTCCCAAACTTTGAGCTTCCATACAGCTGGATGCACAAGAGACTGACTACTCCTGGAAACTGGGAGGAGGGAACTCTCCAAGCTGATTTTTTTCTCTAAGATTAATTGTTAGGGTGGGATTCGAGGGGTGTGTATGTTAGTTTGTTGTGTGCTCATTTAGGGTGTATATAGCTGAAATGAATGACCTGTTGCTTGTAAACAAAATATTTCTTTTTTTTTTTTTTTTGCCTTTTTTGGAGGGCAGTTGGGGTTAAGTGACTTGCCCAAGGTCACATGGCTAGTTTTGGTGTTAAGTGTCTGAGGCCGGATTTGAACTCGGGTCCTCCTGACTCCAGGGCAGGTACTCTATTCACTGGGCCACCTAGCTGTCCCAGTTAGAATTTTTTTAAAGGTTTCTGAACTGCAAATTTTAAACTTGAGGTGAAGCCTCTTGTATTCCTTCTGGGCCAGCATTTTTAAGAAAGCGTTTTGTGATTCCCAGTGCAGAAGGGGAAACATAGGGAAAGTTTTTAGAACTAAAGTGGTTTTAAAAGCAGTGTAGGGGATTTTGGAAAATGATGCAACCTTGATTTATTGTAGCAATTGTTTTTGGGTCAGCTTCTGCTATACAAAACTCCTTTAGTTCATTTTGGTGACTCGGGTATTGGAGAATTTTTCTGTCTTGAGCCAAAATTAACAAGTAATGTTACTGTTATTCTTTAGTTTGATCTCAGGGTCTGAGCCTGGCTGCTGGGCAGTTCCATAGGGCTACAGAGTCAGTGATTAGAATTTGATAGCAAAAAAGAGAATGTCAAAACTCTGTATCTCCAGGTCAGCTCATGGAGACCTTTGTGACTACTGTTAGTCTAAACCTCAAATCCTTCTTCCATTTATGTCATGGAAGTGATGCTTGTGATTCAAATAGGATCCATAAATGCAGTCACATATCAAATACACCATTTTCTAAACCTTGAAGCAGATTATTTTAATCACAATTCTTATGCTGCATAGAGGTAACCCTTTCATGCCACACAGGAATGCTTTCTTTTATTTCAGTCCAGCCACTCATCTGGGTCTGAAAGTCGGCCTCTGGAAGACAAGAGCTCATTGTGATTTTGTTAGAGTGATTTGCACAGGTCAAATGTCAACCTGGCTGATTTCCCCTGCCCCAATAGTCTGTAATAGTGCCTATGTGTTTGAATTAGCTTTACTAAGATGCTAAAAAATTATTATTGCTTTGAACAATTAAGCTGAGTTCCTGTACTCCACGCTAAAAGACTTTCCTCCCCTTGCACCCTGCTTCAGCAGGGCCGAGAGAGGGACAAGTGATGTTATAGGGTTTCTTAGTACTCTTACTGCCGCATAATCTGATTTCATGCATGTTGTGGGAGGCCTCCTCAATGCTAATGATTCATATCCAGGTAAGTGTGTTCTCCTGTGTAAAAGTAGTCATTATCCCGTGTGACCTTGAGCAAGTTGCTTAACCCCAATTGGCCTCCAAAAAGAAAAAAAAAAAAGTAGTCACTGTCCTGATGTCTGAGAGATAGCCCTTATTTGAAGGCAGTGCTTTGTCCATGGCAGTATTTGGTTCAAAAAGTCTTGATTAATATGCCGTTCTTGACATTGCACAGATTGAATTAGACAGTTGCTCCATACAGATCTTGCAAAGAGTGTTAGTATTAGTATGATATACAAGATGTGGGGTTTTGAGTAATGATAGGGGAAGGAAGTTGGAACCTTGGGATTTAACCTTGAACTCAGTAAAATGAATCAGCTGTATCTCCTATACTAGTACCTGAACCAGATTAAGATGTAATTGGGAAATGTTTAACAAAATAAATAAAAATAAATACAATATAGATAATGTTACTTTGTGGTTTTCTAAGTCAGTATGTAGAGATCAATTCCCATTTGAGTTTGACACCATTAATTTAAATAATCTTTTTTTGTGTGTGTGCCCTCTGACTTTTCCAAATCCAAGGAGACTGTCTTACATCTTGCTCAGGCCTAGCGTAGTTGAAAGCACAGAGGACTGGAAACCAGATGAGCCTACCATTGTCCTGTCCCTAGTTTTGTGGTCTCTGAAACTCAACATGTCCAAAACAACTCACTGTCTTCTCACCTTCTGCCCTCCCCACCCAACCCAACACTCAATAAAACTTCCTTTTTACTGAGGATACTATAATCCTCCAGTTTTTATGTGCTCCCAACCTTGGTGTCGTCCTTGACCTCTCATTCTCACCCCACATATCCAATTAGCTGCTATACCTTCTTTCTGCTATGTATCCCCATCCTGTCTTCCAATAGTGACCACCACCCTACTTTAGGCCCTCCTCACTTATCTGGACTATTGCAGTAGCCTCCTGATTGGTCTCCGTGTCTCAGGACTCTACTTGAACCCATTTTCCTCTTACAGCCACGTAAGCCCTCCATTCAGTAAACTTCAATGGCTCCCTTTTACCTCTAGGATCAAATATAAGCTCTTCTTTCTGATGTTTAAAGCTGTTTGCATCCTGGTCACCAGCTCCCTTTCCAGTCATTTCACACATTAATCCCTTTTGTGCACACTACAGTCCCTCCAGGCTGGCCCTCTTGCTGTACTTTACACATGGCACTCCATTTTCCATCTTACTACTGACTGTTCCTCCTTCCTAGAAAGCACTCTGTGCCTCAGATACTCTAGTTTACTTTTAGACCCAACTCAAATATCACCTTCTACATGAAGCCTTTCTTCATCCCCAGAGCTGCTAGCAACCCCCTACCCCCAGGGGAAAAAAAAAACTGTCTTGTCTATTTTATATATAGCTATTCCTATTTATGTTTTCTGCCCTTGTTCGGCTGTAAGTTTGTCAACAGCAGGGGCTATTTAAATTGTGCTTTTTGTATCTTTAGTGTCTGCTACACAGAGATGCAGATGCTTAGTCAATGCCTGTTGGTTGATTCTATGACTTTGGACAAATCCCTTCTTATCTCTAGGCCTCTGCTTATCTGTAAAATGAGGGGGTTGTACTAGATCTCTAGTACTGACATTCTTAAATCTAGGAAGGAGACTGGCTCTGATTCTTTCTGTTCTACTCACCAGTCCTGTGGCTGTAAGCAAGGCACTTAGATGTCTGTTAAATGGGAAATGTCTCCTTTACCTGCTTCACTCAGCTGTTGTGATGACCAAATGAGGTAATGTACATGGAAACCCTTTATGGATAACTGCTAAGTTTTATTAAGTGAGGTGATAGGGCAGCTAGGTGGCACAGTGAATAGAGCACCAGCCCTGGAGTCAGGAGGACCTGAGTTAAAATCTGGCCTCAGACACTATATACAAAAATTAGCCATGTGACCTTGGGCAAGTCACTTAACCCCAATTGCCCTGCCTTCCCCCTCCAAAAAAGAAAAAAGAAAGAAATGTGAGGTGATGATGCTTTTCTTCCCACCTGTAAATTATTCATAGGATAAATAGTAGGCATTTAATAAATGTTTATTGATAGACATGAGTTGGAACGGACCTTAGATGTAATCTAGCTTAACTCCCGCATTTTATAGAGGAAGGCCTTAGAGGTTAAATGCCTTACCTGAATTCCCTTAAATAGTAAGTAGCTGAACTAAGGTTGTTCTTCATGTCTGCTAGATCCAAGGCCAGCGTTCTCTTTCTGATTCACCACCCTTTACTTATGTTCAGTAGTTCCCCTCCCCCAACTCTGTGCTTTCTGTAAACAACTTGACTCTGTTTCAAGGTGGACGTCTTGTATTATGTATGTGACTGAACCGCAGAGATCCCAGCTTCATACCTGCCAGGAGTTAGTATTGACTGTCAGTTAATTTGTGATTATAAAGTCAGGGATCCTGGCTAACTGGACAATGATCCATATAATTCATTCTTCTTTTGATGAAGTTGGGTTCCAGTGACAATGCTTCGTTGTTATAAGCTTATTGACCCAACTTAGAAACAATATAGGAAGCTTTCTTTATTTCATACCTAGCATACCTGGTAACAGATTCCCTCCCTGCCTTCTTTCTAGGTGGTAGTTCCCAGTACAGTCCCTAGGGTTTATGGAGCAGGCTGAGGCCTTCTGCCTAGCTTGGAGGACGGTGGCCCTCATGGCTCTTCTATTCGCAGGTGACCAGGTCATTGAAGTCCCTTTAGCTGCCAGCACTCTGAAGCAGAAGTCATCTGGCTTCCTCCTGGTCGTTTTTTCTGTCCAGAAGAGCTTTTTTTTTCCCTGAGGATTTGTTACTGGGAGGCATCTCTGTATAGAATATATATTTGCTCCAAGCCAAACCTCAGATCTCTGGGCCAGAGGGTGATGGGCAGGGTTGTTGTTGCATGTTGCTGGGTAACCAGAGATGAAGTGCTCCCAGTGTGTTCTCTAAGGCATTCTGCTCCCGCCCCCTCCTCACAGCCTTCCTTCTTTTTGCCTCTGCCTGCCCACCCTCCTTGGCATGTATTTCCGAAGGGCCAGAGCTTCTCATCCTCTTTGTTCCTGTGTGTGAAAGAGCCTGGCAGACACAGTCATAACTTGCGTGACTATATCAAGGACATAATGGTTCAAGGGGAGGTTAAAAGTGTGGCTACAGCTGCTGCTTCCCTGATGGATGGGAGGAAGAAGAAAACCTAGGAGTGTCCCAGGGGAGTAACAGAGGGCATTCTCTGCTAAGAACATTGGAAGTGACCCTTCTTCCTTTTTTGCTAATGTGGTGAATCCTCTCTAAGCTTTCCCTGGGTCTGAGGAGGAGCCATTTGATTTTTTCTGGTGCTGGGAAGGAAAGATCAGTCTGAGTGAATCAGTAGATCCAATCAGCCTCCATGGCATTAGAGTAAACCCTAGGAAACACTCTCACCTTCCATTCTTATACCAAATTTACTACTGTTTCTGTTTCTTACTTGCACACAAGATCCCTTAATTGAATTGAAACTATCTTTAGCTCTTTACTCATCCTCTATGGTAGAGGGGAAATCTTGCCCTCTTTCCCTTCAAAGTGCTTCCTTTTTTCTCTGATCCAAATATGGTTTAGTGAGTAGAAAGTTATCTTTTACACTACTGTGAGAAAAGGTCCACGTTGGGAGTCTAGGGCATCCTAGCATCATCTCTCTTAAGAAAGTTGTGGAACTAGAAATGGTACTGTTCTGGTCACTAGGTTTTCCACTTCACAGAATCACAGAATTTCAGAGTTGGAAGGAACCCCAGGGGCCATCTAGTACAACTCATACCTAAAAGAAATCTTTACTATTACCTACCAAACACATGACCCTACAAGTTTTGCTTCAGTGAGATTCTCTTAATGAACTCATCGGCTCTCATGGGTTTAATTATCATCTCTGAAAATACCTCCCAGATCTATGTATCTACTCTTGATTCCTCTCCTGAGTTCCAGTCCCACATAGCCATTTTCTTATAAGATAGTCAAACTAAATGTCCTCTATAGGCATCTCAAACTCAGTATGTGCAAAACAGAATTCATTATCTTTTCTTAAAAAATGTGCCCCATTTCTAAAGTTCCCTATTTTTGATGGAGCTTTACCATGCTTCTAGTCACCCAGGTTCTGAAACTTGATATAATAATGCTGATGGTGTTGATAATGATATCTAGTATTTATATCATGTTTTAAACTTTACAAAGTACTTATGTATCTATCATCTCATTTTATCCTTCCAACAACTCTGAGAGAAAGGTGCTATTGTTATTCTTTTTATAGATGAGGCAACTCAGAAGTTAAATGACCTGCCCAGGGTCACACAGTTAGTAAGCATCTGAGGCCAGATTTGAATGCAGATTTTCCTGACTCCAAGTTCTTCATTTGGCTCACCCATACCACCTAGCTGCCTCTGTTATTTTCAAGTCCTCACTCACACTCACAGTACAGATTCCTTCAGTTGCTAGATCTTGTTGGTTCTGTATCCACAGTACCTCATGTATACATCCCCATCTCTGTATTCACACGACCACGACCCTAATTCATCTCTGACCTAGACTACTGCTGTACTTTATTAGTCAGTCTCCTTCCCTCAGGTCTTTCCCTGCCCCATTCTAGTCTCTACGATGTTGCCAAAGTGAGTTTCCTAAAGTATAAGTCTGACTCTCTTTTCAAGAAACTCCACATGAACTTAAGTTTTCTGGGCTTCAGTTTCCTCATCTGGAAAATGAGGAACACTGAATGTTTGCTAAGATCCCTTCTTAAACCTGTCAACCTCTAGAGGTAGGTAAATACAACTGGCATTTAAAGTCCTTCACAGCCTTTCCACCCATGTTACGTGTTACTGTCCTTCATGCAGTCCACAGTTCAGCCAAACTATTCTCTTACCGACCTACATGACACTTATCTCCCATCTCTTTGCCTTTCCACTGGCTGCCACTTATTCCTGGAATGTTTTTCTTTCCAAAACAGAAATACCTAAAAACAGCTCATCTGTAAGCAAAAAACCCAGATACAGGCTTGGAAGAAGGAAAGAATGGAGAAGAGGGAAAAGGAAAAGAAAGGAAAGTGGGTAAATGGGAGTGGCAGAGTATGAGCAAATATTGACCTCAAGCCGCTTGGTGTCACTTCAGTGACATATCAATGAAGCCAGCAATGGGAGAGCTGGGAAAGAAAGGGAACCTCAAAAGTAGTATAATTTATTGAACCATCGTTAGTGTGTTATTTGAAAAGGGTGAAGAAATGGGAACGCTACCACAGGTTTGGAGAAGGCAACTGTATCAATTTTGCAAAAAAAAGGAGGGGAATGGTTTCTGCAAACTATAGGCCAGTGAGTTTGACTTCAGTTTCTGGCAGAATTCTAGACTAGATTATTAGAGAGACGGTAAGTGAACGTTTGGAAAAGAACGAGTGTTCACTAAGAGCCAACATAGTTTCATCAAAAACAGGCCATGCAGAGAATTGGAAATTGGGGAGATGCCCATCAATTGGGGCATGGCTGAACAAGTTGTGGTATATGAATGTAATGGAATACTATTGTTCTATAACAAATGATGAGCAGGGGGATTTCAGAAAAACCTAGAAAGACTTACATGAACTGATGTTGAGTGAAATGAGCAGAGCCAAGAGAACATTGTACATAGTGACAGCAACATTGTGCCATGATCAGCTATGATAGACTTAGCTCTTCTCAGCAATACAATGATCTAAGACAACTCCAAAAGACTCATAATGGGAAATGCTGTCCGCATCCAGAGAAAGAACTATGGAGTCTGAATGCAAATCAAAGCAGACTATTTTCACTTTTTTGTTTTTTCTTTCTCATGGTTTTTCCCTTTTCTGATTCTTCTTTTACATGACTAATGTGGAAATATGTTTATTATGATTGTACATATATAGCTTATATCTTATTGCATGCTGTCTTGGGGAGGGGGGAGGTAGGGAAAAATCAGGGACTCAAAATCTTACAAAAATGAATTTTGAAAGCTATCTTTACATGTAACTGGAAAAAAATACTACAACATGCAAAAAAAAGGACATACCAGACTAACTTTACTTCCTCTTTTTTTTAATAGAGTTACTAAACTAGCAGATCAAGGAAGTGCTATAGATATAATGTATGTAGATTTTATTGAAGCATTTGATGAAATATCTCCAACCACACTGGCCTACTTGTTTATTCCCCAAACATAGCAGCATTCCATGTCATGCTTCTGTCCTTTTGCACATGTTCTCATCCATACCTGAGGTACTCACCATCTTCTCTGCCTGGTGCATACATGACATATATGACACTTTTTCTGGTTCTTCCACATGTTAGTGCTCTTGCCCGACAATGTCCTCTCCCCTCAGTTAATTTATAATTACTTATTTGTTTCTATGTTTTCCCTCCACTAAAATATTTTAAGTTCTTTCTGGGCAGGGTTTTTTGTACCACTAGCATTTAGCATTTAGTGCATGTTTGAATCCTGAGTCAGTTTGTTCACTGCCTTCAGGGAACCTCTGGTTGACTGGGCTGTAAAAACCAAAGCTCTGTCTGCTCTAGACTGAGGAGGCTTTGCTTTAAAATTCTCCTTTTTAGGAGAAAATAGAGTAAATGGGGGGGGGCAGGATAGGATGGAGGGAAATATAGTTAGTCTTTCACAACATGACTACTATGGAAATGTTTTGTATAACTACACATATATAACCTACATTGAACTGCTTGTTTTCCCATTGAGGGTGGGTGAGGAAAAAAGGGAGAGAATCTGAAACTCAAAGTTTTAAAAACAAATGTTAAAAACTGTTGTTACATGCAACCTGGAAATAAGATATACAGGCAATGGAATATAGAAATCCATCTTTCCCTACAAGAAAGTAAGGGGCAAGAGAGTAAGGAAAGGGATGGGGGAAGGGGGTGATAAGAGAGGTCAGACTGGGTAAAGGAGTAATCAGTATGCTTGCCATCTTGGGGTGGGGGGTAGGAGAGATGGGGAGAAAATTTGGAACTCAAAATCTTGTGGAAATGAATGTTGAAAACTAAAAATAAATAAATTCTGAAAAAATTCTCCTTTTTATTTTTATGAATTTGACAACATCAACAAACATGAATGTTTCTGGATGCAAACAACAACAGAATACATAGGGCTGCATATGAAAACACAAATCACAACTTATTTATGCAGCTTAGGGTTTTTTTTTATATTTTAAATTTAGCATGATAGTTCCAACACTATCTAATTTGTCTGTGTCACCTTTTGTGAATGCACTTTTGTTTACTTTGCATTTCTTAAATAATTCATTGATGCTTTTCTGTTATTTTTTTTATCACTGTCACTAACTAACTCTTCCCCTCCTCCCAGAAGCTCTCCCTTATAAGAAATAAATATAGTCATGCAAAACAAATCTGCACATTGTTCCTGCCTCAAAATTTATGCCTCATTCTTTACCTCTGGTTAGTCACCTCTGCCAAGAAGGTGGGGTTGTGGGGAGAACATAATTCATCATCAGTCTCTTGGTGTTTTGATTGTTCCATTTGTGGATCTTAGTTCTTAGGTCTTTCGTGTTTATTTTCCTTTACAGCATTGTACTCATTGTATAAATTGTACTGTTTCTACTTACTTCACTCTGTATCAGTCTATACAGGTAGCTTCTAATTTTTTTCTTTATCCTCTCTCTCCCTTATCCAATTCATCCTTCACAGTCTGCCAAATTGATATTCTTTTTCTTTTTTTTTGGAGTGGAAGAAGGCAGGGCAATTGGGGTTAAGTGACTTGTCCAAGGTCACACGGCTAGTAAGTGATAAATGTCTGAGGCAGGATTTGAACTCAGCTCCTTCTGACTCCAGGGCCGGTGCTCTATTCACTGCACCACCTAGCCGCCCTCCAAATTGATATTCTTAAAGCAGAGGTCTGACCATGCTATTCCCTTTACCAGGAACCTCTAAGCAACAACTCATTGCTTTTAAGATAAAATATATTTTCTTCATGTTTTTGTTTAAAGCCCTTCAGAATCTGACTCCAGCCTGTCTTTGAAACCTGAGTAAACATCATTCACCTTCAGTCTATACCTCAGTCAACTAGGCTACTTGTATGTATTTCCTTCCACCAGATATATAAACTCCTCTGTTTTGACTTTGCATCCTCAGCTGATTTACTTTCTCAACCTGCCAATATTCTCAACCTTAATTTTCAATCAGTGATAGAACCTTCACTCTGGGTCTCGAAGACACTTCTTACTTTATCCTGTCTGCATTGGTATGACCTAAATTTGGGCACAGCTGCAGAGACCAGGGTAATACCAGTGCAACATACTCGAAGGCCTTTTTCAAATGACTACTCAATGACGAGATTGGAATAAGTAATGTCTGAGAAGTCTTCCTAGCTCTAGATCAATTGTGCTGTAACTCAGGTGACTTATCTCCCATCTCCCTCCACCTGTATGCGCTACTGCTCCCATGGACACCTAACCCTTAAATAATTAGCACCCTCCAAACCACAAGCCATTTGTCAAACGGATAGAACCAAGGATAGGCTCCTGAAACAAACATAACTCATTTCAGAGACAGAAGAATTGTTGCTCTAAGGGAAAGTTAGACCAGACCAGAGTAAAATATAGCAACCCTTCATTAATCAACATCGAAAGAAATGAGTCATTCCACATAAGTGAAATTTCCAGATAACTTAAATGGACCTTTATATGCCCAAACATCTTTATTTTTAATAATTCCTCTTGGAAATCTTTTCAAAACAGTTGAAAAATTTCCTGCATTAATATATTTGCTGAAGATTTAACTTTTTTATTATGGACTTAGACATCATTTTGAATGTACTTTGTAATCTTCTGTAATACTGTGGCTATTGAGGTAAAAATGCTAATGCCTCCAGTTCCTGTGTCTATGATAGGGTAGTGTTTCTGTATGTATAACCTCACTGTCTGCTGTCACCCCTTACCTGTTCAGTGTTTCTCCCTTTCATCTCCACCTCATTCTAAAGGGTTGCTTCTAATCCCTTGTGGTTATGAACCTGGATAAAGGAGTTTATCTAAAATAAAAATAAAGTGATTCTGAATGAGGGCCTGGAGGGCTCTCCTGAGTCAGGTATCTGTGCACGGGTTTTTGTAGCATCTCTTTTGGCTGCATAAAGGTCTTTGGGGTTTTTTCCCTAGTTCTTGGATATATTCCAAGGGAGTGAAGTGAACAAATAAGGGGTCTTTGAAGAAGTGAGGTTTTCTGTATTAAAATTATTCAAAGGGCAGATGTATAAAAGGGAACCAGCTCTTGACAAAATTTCACCAGACATAGGTTGAAAACATCAATAATTTCAGGAAAATAATTACTTTTTCAAAAAATAACATAAACAGTAGCAAAAAGGGCAGTCACTGATTCTGGAGACAAAGGATTCGAGTTCAGACGTCAACCCAGACATTTACTCTAAGATCCCGGGACAAATAACTTGACGTGTCTGAACATGGATTTCCCTATCCATATAATGGGAATAATACTTGCACACAGGGCTTCGAGCAAACCTTAAAATACTATATAAACATGAGATAACAATTTATTGTAATGAACTTTTTGGAGGAAATAACAGTGTTTTAAAAATAATGATAGCAAACATGCATGTAGTGCTTTAAAGTCTGTAAAGTGTCATCACATAATACTTATAAGAACCCTGGGAGGCAGGTGCCGTTATTATGCTCATTTTACAGATAGGAAAACTGAGGCAAACAGGGTTAAGTGACTTGCCCACAGTCACATAGCTAGTAAGTGTCTGAGTTTGAATTTGAACTCAGGTTTTCCTGAGTGCTTTATCGACTCTACCACTTTGAGCATGTCTCTAAACTTTGAAGTTGATATTAGGAAGGACAATCATGATTCATATAGACTATCCCTTAGCATCTCATTAGAGGCAGAATCTATGGTCAAGCAGACAAAGTTTCTGACTCACCATAATAGTTTCAATGCTTTCATGGTACCTTTCGGACTACAGTACCAGTACTGTTTTTCCCATTTAAAAAACACCTTTTAGGCACACATAGCATCTTTTCTCTTAAGAAGGCAACGTGCTGTACTTCCTTTCTTTTTGCCAGGCAGGTGTGATTACCATCGAGTAAAGGGTCTTGCCTGAGGGTCATTCAGGTCAATGAAAGAA
Source organism: Gymnobelideus leadbeateri (assembly GCA_011680675.1). Taxonomy (NCBI): domain Eukaryota; kingdom Metazoa; phylum Chordata; class Mammalia; order Diprotodontia; family Petauridae; genus Gymnobelideus; species Gymnobelideus leadbeateri. The sequence continues at coordinate 34,503 of WOXC01007461.1, read as the reverse complement.
CCAGTAATAGAACTGGGTGCCCTGATTCCCATGCCTACTCACTCAGGGATGATTCCTGACCTTTAGCAGGTTTCTCTCTCTTACTCATTCTAGTTAGTTCTTTGCCTTTGTTTAATCTGTTGTAGCTTCAAAGTATACATGTTTTAAGGGGGAAAGATGCAGATCTTAGAAACCTCTGCTTTAGTCAGCATAGCTAAGAGGTATATTCTTTGCCTGGCTGTTGAGATTTCTGAAGCTATAGAAGTTAATATGGTCTTAGGAAAATATTAGGAAGAGGTAATGTTATTGAACACCTTATTTGTGTAACATGATCCTTGAGCCTTTGTTTATCTCTGTGTCATCAGCATATTGTAAAGTCCAAAAGTGAGAATGCACTGAAAAAGGGAGACCAAGTTCAGAGAGAGAATGCACAGGCCATTGATGTTAGTGTGCGTGAGGATGGGATAGCAGCAGAGTTCTGGTATCACAGTAGTTCATGTTTCCCCACAATCTTTGTGAACAAGAAGAGGTTTCCACACTTGTCCCACACATCACAGAAGAGAAGACTGAGAGGAGGAACCAAGTACCTTTGCCCAAAACCAGCTATAATCATGTAACATTTAATGCCAGAGGTTGGCCTTGATTCCCAGTCTCTCTTTTCCTAGTCTTTTTGCTTCCAGATCTTTCTTTGGGGAATGAAAGGCTCAAGATTTATTTTGTGCATTTAATAGCCAGACTCTTAGCCAGGAACTTGCAAATAAATCCATGGCCAAAGCTATAGATTACCTGTTTCAGTTTGTGTTGTTTCTTAAGAACTCTACCTTCATTTGCTCTGAGTTGAAGTTGACTCAAGAGGAAACAGTTTTGTAAATCAGATCAGAAGTATTTTAAACTGAAATTAATGGGTAAGGGAGAAAAACATGCCCAAATATACACAAAAAATCTCTCTTAGAGAGGAAGAATCAGTAGAGAGGACCAGCAAGTCACTGGTCCTCTATATACAAAAAGAGAACCATCAGTAAAACTCATGGTCTCAAATGTGCCTTTACTCAGAAGTCCAAAGTTTAGATAATAAAGTGAACTAACTATCCTAATGTAAGAAATTAAATTTGAGCTCATATGATAACTTGATGGGATTGAACTAATGACTTGGAGTATGGGTATGGAAGGTTTTAACTTATTTTAAAAAAACAACAGGAAGGGTCAGTGGTGTAGCAGTGTGTTTTGAGGAGATTTACTTGTGAGGAAATCTGTAAATGGAATGGAGAAGCATGATAGAGTGGTGAAGAGAAATTGAAATTATATTCTTGAGGGCATATATTATAGAACCCTTGAATAGGAAGACAAAATTGATGAAATGTTCAGGAAATACATCACAAACCCGACAAGGAGGCCTGGTATAGAAACTATGAATATATGTTGTAGCTTCCTCTGTCAAAAGCAGACGAGCTAATAAATTTTTTACTTCCTTTAATGATAATTTTATTATTCCAAAGGTAAAAAAAAACCAAGGGAACTGTTCTTTTACATCTCATTCTAGACCAAGAAGGAAGCATTGACTGCTGAAATAGAAATGATGAGAATCTTGGGGGGAAATGGTCACTCCATCTTAGAGTTTATAATGGATAAGGAGAGGAAAACCAAACATATTCTCCTAGACTTTGGAAAGCAGATTTCAGAATGTTCAGAGACATGGAATCAGGTGGGATTTCATGGCCTAAAATTTGACAGGGAAAATTGGAACAAGAGGGATGGGAAACTCTCAAAAATGAAATTCTGAGAACACAAGCACAGAGACCATGATGTGGAAGAAAAGGGGGAGCCAACTTAAGAGACTCACATAGCTTCTCAGGGAACCAATTGATTTTTCAAGTCAGTGTTTTAAAAAAATATATAAAAGACGGAAGCTAAGCCAGTAAACAGGAAAGGAGTACTGAAGAAAGGCGTAGTTCTGTAAGAATGCTGTTAAGATCACTCAAGCTCAGAATTGCTGGAGGTTGGCTCTGAGTGTAAAGAACAACAGAAGGGTTTTCTTGATTTGTGTTGGGAACAAGAGGAGGATCAGAGAAAGGAGAGGACCACTGCCTGGGATCAATGGGATGAGAACAGATGATGGAGAGAAAGAATTGTACAATTCCTGGTTTTGTTGCTATTTTTCTTCCAAGGAGATTTTTCTCTTCTGATGGAAGAAACACAAGTGATTGTCAGGGTTGAAACCTAAATGAATAAATCTGCAGATGATTGCTGAGTAGCTGTCAGTCATATCTGAAAAGTCATGGAGATCAGGAACAATGTCCCAGCCCTCAAGAAGGGCAGATATCTTGATTTCCCACTCCCCTCCCCCTACACATAGGACCCCCTCCCTGCAAAAAAAGGGGAGACAGGGGAAGCAATGACCCTGTAAATTACCAGGGAGATTGACTTTCCCTCATGACAGAGTTCTATAATGTATTAGGAGATTGTTTGGAGAGTGGAAACCAGATTCTAAGGTGGATTCTAAGACCATTTGCAGCTTCACGTTGAGTTTGAGCTAATATAATGGTCAGTGATAAAGCTCTGTATTTTTGTTAGCTATCACAGTAATTTAAATTGGGCCATGCACATAGAGATGACATTACCTGACTGACTGAAAAATAAATCATTATTCACCAGGCCTTTGGCTTTCCCTGTTGACTCACAGTTTAGGAGGTGAGAAGGAATGATTGAGGTTGCTGTTTCTTGACCCAGTTTTAGCCCTTTCTTCTAATTTTCACCTGAAAGATCTCTTGACCAGCTTCTCTGCAAAATCTATGCACATAATTAAGATATTTGATGCCCAAGAGAGCTTCCAGGCGGGTTTCCATCTTTTGAGAGCTACATGGTGGGGAATAATCAAAGTGTAGGAGTGAGAAGGCAAAGTGAGAGCTCAGAGCTAGCTTTGGGAGTGAAGGGGAACTGGGGAAAAGCTGCCAGGTATCAATCAGTAAAGATGTTGATAACAGAAGAAACCAAGTCTGATAAACTACCTCAGAGGCTGACAGCACAACCAAGTCTCTTGGGCACATTTCTCCCATCAGTCCCTGTTTTTAACATTCTAGTCACTCCTTTGTCAGTTTTTAGGCCTTTGCTGGGGCTGGGATCCTTCAAATCCCAACCATCCTCCAAAACGGGTTCTTAACCATTCTTATGTCGTAAACTCCTTTGGCAAATCCTGTGAACTCCTCGGGATATTTTAAAATGCATAGAATAAATTATATAGGATTATTGAGGAAATTGATTATATTGAAATAAAGATGTATTTTTTTTCAATTCAGGTTCAGGTACCCCCTGAGGATTTGTGGACTTTAGGTTTAAGAACCCCTACCCTAAAGAGAAGAAAGGATTATTACTAGTGATTAATTTCTAGACAAATATATCTATGGAATGCTCTTTTTGCCCTTAAAGCAATCCTTTTGATCTGTTGACTCCTCCTCATGCCTTGCCCTCTTCCCATGACAGATCATGTTACTGTGGGTCAAAGGGAGCCCTATGAGTCCTTATATGTCTGTGACAATCAGATTGAAACATGTTTTCTTAAAAGCTCTTGCTTTGAAATTTCCTTTCAGGGTCCAGCTGATGGTACAGATGAACGTGTAAACAGATGTTGACTCAAGTACACCCAGACGGCATCACTGAGTGCAGACTTGATTGGTCTGTCCTTTCACTGACCACCATACAGCATAGCATGGCAGCCTGTACCCTGACAAGATGGTTCCATCTTACTTCCTAGGCAGATGGATAAATGGCTTTCCTCTCCCATTCTTTGGACCTGACTGACTTGGACCTTTGAACATCAGAAGAACTGTTGCTCTCCAGCTTTTGATTAGGTGGAGCTATTTATGTTCTAAACCAGACTTAAGTTGGGGTGAATCCAGCCATGCTTATGGATTGCTTCAGAAGTGAATTTCAACATCTGGTTGAGAGGGACCATACTTTTGATTCTGTCAGAACTGGACCTAATAAACTTGTGTTTCTTTCTCTGCTCTGAGGCTATCCAAAAGAAGGGTTTATTTAATATTTTAGCTTGGACCTTTACAGCCAAGTTCTGAACACATTATCTTTTTATGGTGTATTTGATTAATGATTTATCAAATGTCAGATAACAGCCATGTGGAAGAGCAAATTTGCACTAGATTAACATATTGCTACACCTGCTGGTCTCCAGGGGATGTTGGGCAGACATAAGTTCCCCACCCAACCATTTCTCAGACTGATTGCTGACTATAAACTGTGGCAAGAGCTATCTGTAGAGACCTTCCCCTGATAATCCCCTCCCCCACCAAAGTTGTTGTTAATGGGATTTTTTTCTTCTTCTGTCTTTTTTACTACCTTTGGAGCACATCTTGTCTTTTTTTAATTAAAATTTTATTGATATCTTTTGTTTTGCATCACCTTAAATTTTTACATATCCAGTCTCACCTGCTTCCTGGAGAGCCTTCCCTTGTAGCAGAGGCTTTAAAAAAAAGAAGGAAAGCAGCTTAGCCAAACTAACCAGTGCATCTGCCCAGTCTGGCAGTGTATGTACTGTTTCACGCTTATAGTCCCTGACCTGTGCAAAAAAGGCAGGGAGGTACATTTTCTCCCATCTTCTTGAAGGCCAAGGTTGATCATTATCATTATATAGAAAAACACATTTCCATGTTAAAAGAAAACCAGAAGAGGTGTGACAGCATCTCATCTGATGGCATCCTGAGATTTCTCTAGAACTCATGCCTCAGAGTTGACGATGACCTGAGACCATATACTCATTTGTTTAGAGATAGAACATGCTAACAGATATTTGTTTTCTTCCATACTTGGCACTGGGGCCTTGTGTTGGGATATATTCTAGACTGGGCTTGATAATAAGCCAGTGACTGGGGCCCAGACTAATTTGGGGGCCAAGAAGTCTGTCTGTGGCTGATGAATTTTCTTGGTTAGTCAACCCTTTGGTGCCTCCCCTGGCACCTTGGATGAGGTGTTGTTAGATCTTGGAAACTGAAACTGGAAACTGAAACAGGAAACAGCTTTGTACTAACAGAAGGTTGAATTGATTTTCTTCTGGGATTTTCCCAGTCAGAAGCAAGAGAGGGGAAGAAGGCCCTAAACATTCTCTCTGGCCTGAATGGTAGGACCTTCCCACATCCTTCTGCTGAGAAACCTCAGACTTTACTGCAGCTCATCCTCTCCAAAACTCTTAACAAACACAAGGAGAGGCTGAGCAGCATAGCTTTCTTTTAAGCCCTGTTGCTTGACTTCCTTTTTTTCCTGAGCCTGATTTCTTTTAGATATTGGCTCTATTGAGACTTTGATTTGTATGAGTTGGCTGGAAAAATGATTTTGGTTTAAAATTAACTTGGACTTGGTATAACTATAAGTAATCTATCCCAAATTAAATTCAATTAACATTAATTACATCACAATTAATCTATATCACATTAATCTACATCACAATACAGTGACTTTTAGAAGGAGGTTTTTCCTACTTCCAACTATGTTTCCCTCTTTGACCCTGAGTCCTTTATCTACCCACATACCTTCTCAGCTGGGGTCTCTCCTCAGCTAGAGACCCCCTGGCCCACTCCCCATACACACTATTCTCTGACACATTTGTTAGTTTGAATATTTGATTTCCACACACAGCTTGGACCTAGCTGAGAATTCTGGGCCACCAAATGCCCCAGACTTTCCTCTTGCTGGGGGTGCCAGCAGCTAGCAAGTAAGACTGCTTCAACATGCAAGACAGCAGCAGCATGTTTTCTTTCTTTTGTTAAAATTTGTTTGTTTTGTTAAATATTTCCCAGTTACATGTAAAAACATTTTTAAACATTCATTTTTAAAAATATTGAGTTCTAAATTGTTTTGTTCTCCCCTGACCCTCCCCCCTTGAGGAGGCAAACCATGTGATATTGATTATACATGTGAAGTCATGCAAAACATATTTCCATATTAACTATATTGCAAAAGAAAACACTCACATACAAAAGCAAAATAAAGTTAGAAAAGTATACTTCAACCTGTCCTCAGAGTTCACCAGTTCTCTCTTTGGAGGGGGATAGCGTTTTTCATCATGAGTCCTTTGGAATTGTCTTGGGTCATTGTGCTGATCAGAGTAACTAAGTCTTTTGAAGTTGATTATCCTTGAAATATTGAGCAGTATGATTTCTAAGAATGGGGGTGGGGTGGAGAAATGAGATGTGCAGTTTAATGTCAAAGAAAGTCAGGCTGGAAAAGAGTGACCAAAGAAGTCAGCTACATTATTGTCTCTGTTCCCCATGAGCCTCCCCTGCCTCCTGTTACCTGAATCAGGCCAGGCTGTTGGAAATGGCAGCCATGGGGAGTAGGAATGTACTATGTAGAAGGAACCTTAAAGGTCATGTAAGCCAGTCCTTTTCTCCCTCCCCACCCCCAGTTTTACAGATGAAGCAAGCCCAGATAGGTTGTCAGAATTTGAAATCTTGACCCTTAACTCCCAAGGCCAGCACTCTGGAAACACTACCTGAAGCTGCTTCCCATGGAGATGGGAATGAAGGAAAAGTAGGGAGAAAGACTAGGTCATCCACCTAGCACAGCTGTGACAATGAACCTTTCAGTATGGGAGCTACTGGCCAATATGCCCATTTCCAGACTGGGTGTCTAGAGAAGGCCACAGAGTCAGTGACCTTGGATTTGAGATATCAGGAGGAGCAGTTAGGATAGGCGGTACCTAGACCAAGGGTCCTTTCAAGAAGCCCTATCCCTCCTTGATTTGCTTGGGGAAGGTTGGGGGATAGACCTTTCAGCCTCTTGGGTTAAAGATAAGCCAGAGTCAGTAAATGCAGAAAAAGTGACTTTGAAACTGAGCACAGAACAAGGTGACTGGAGGCCCAGCAGGGAAGCTTTCGCCAGTGTCCTCCGGGTCCCCGCCCCCATGAGGAGGCACCACTTCCTTCCCACCTTGGTCGTCATCTCGTCCCTGGCCCTGCCCCTGCAGGAAGTGGGGCCCAGGAGTGGGCATTATAGTGGTGTGTGGGTCTTGGGAGGGGAAGCTTAGGTAAGGCCTAACAGCTGCAGATGTGAAAGGGGCCCAGGAGGCTAGGCTAGAAGATATCAGGGCTGCAGCTTCTGCCTTAGTTTACCTAGTTCTTTGGCTTTGCACAGACGAGATCCCCGGGTTTGGGGGTTTTCTTTGAGCTGGGGCCAGGCTATGAACTGGTTCTGAAATGGGCCCAGCTAAAAGGCCAGTACAGAGTACAGAGGAGCTGAGCCTTGTGTCAAAAGGAAATGCACTTGTGGTTTTGAGATGTTAATTTCACATCTGTGGTTGATGTTTCCCAGGGTACTGGGAGGTGAATGTAGGGTCAGAGAGAAGAGGCCAAAAAAGGCTTTGGAGTGACCCTAGCAACAGGCTCAGGGCTCTTACTGCCCGGGCTCCGTCCCTCAACTTGCATCCTGAAAGCTCTCTGTGGCTTTGAAGCTGTAATTGAACTTGGAATTTAGTTTTATCTCAAACTTGGAGGTTTCCAAAGACAAGATACATGGTCCCCACCCCAAATCACTGTATTTTGCAGCTGTCAGCAGAGAGCAAAAGGCTGGCTTCCCTGAAACATTAAGAGTGGTGTTCAGGGGACAGTATCATAAGTTTTCTCTAATTTAGAAGTAAGTCCAGCCAGATTCTTAAGGACCAAAGTCCTAAACCACAAATCATCTGTCTTGTGCTCCTGCTGTTCTGTCCAAGGTTACCCACAAGCCTTGAAATTCAGGTTTAGTGGGGGTTGGGAAAGGAAATGGAAGAGGCATAATAAGGCAGAGGAAATCAGTTGCTCTTAGAATGTAAGCTTTTTGTGAGCAGGGTCTCTATTTCCAGTGCCTAGCACATAATAGATATTTAACAAGTTATTCCCGGGGACTGCTAGTTCATGCAGTTTTAATGTTTCTTATGATAGTGTTAATTAGGAATTGAGACAAGGCCAGAAATGGAAGTGATGCCCTCCTTTATCTCCAGCCCATGGTGTAGGATACTTCCCAAGGACCCTTCCTGACCGCCCCCCCCCCAAAAGAACTGATTGGTCTGAGTAAAAGCTGAGAGACACTAATTTAGTTATAGGTTGCTATACTATGTATGTCTTCCCTGCCACCCTCCCCCACCCCCATCCTAAGGAAAGGGGGAAGGGAATGGGGCCAAGTTCCTCATGAGCTTCCCACAGATGTTGCTGCAACTCTGTGGTTTGGTGACCAGACCACCTTCCAGCCCTTACATTCAGTCTCAGTTTCCCCTTTCCCTGCTGGAGTTGAGGGAGGCCAGAGTAGATAAGACTCTCAAAAGAGGCCCTTTAATCTGAGGACTGAACAGTAAGAAAACTTGCATAGCTGAGGGACTGCTAGGAAAGAGCCAGAGGTGTAAGTGAGGACATAAATCCAGCCCATTTTTCATCATGTTCTTACTGAGTCCCCGCCACGGACCTAGCAGTGAACTAGCATGGAACCTGCACTTGCCTTAAGTGGTTTCCACAGAACAAAAGAACCTCTCTAACCAGAAATCACTGCCCTTGTTAGCTCTGGGAAGACAAAGCTCCTCAGAAGCAAACTGGAAACTATAAACGCACTCAATGAATGGTTACTGAGCCATGTAGGTACTGCTGAGGCAAGCAAGGCCCCTTGCTTTGGCTCAGACTGCCTAGCCACCTTGAGCGAGTCACTCCTCTGGGACTTATACCTGAAGGATAGGACCTCGCTGAATTGTTGAGAGGATAGTCCTAGAGAAATATGGGTGCTGCTGTGCACCCAGCCCTGTAATCCAGGAAGGGTGACACGGGACATGTGGAGAGGTAAGCAATCCAAGGCAGCATATGCTTAAGGTCACAAGAATAGTGCAGCTGGTCAGTGCTAATTAGAACATTGATGAACTGGCTCACCCTCTACTCCCTCCACACCAAGACAGACCTGAGGAGGGGAGAAGGGAACAAGCTATTTTTAGGCCCCTACTATGTGCTAGTGCCAAGTGCTTTTCAAATATGATCTTAGGGATAGCTAGGTGGCACAGTGAATAGAGCACCAGCCCTGGAGTCAGGAGGACCTGAGTTCAAATTCAACCTCAGACACTTGACACCCTTACTAGCTATATGACCTTGGGCAAGTCACTTAACCCCAACTGCCTTGCTTTCCCACCTCCGAAAAAAATTATCTTGATCCTCACAATGATGACCCTGTGAGGTAGGTCTTATTATTATCCCCATTTTGCAATTGAGGAAACTGAGGCAAACTGAGATTAAGTGACTGAGTTTAGGTTGCACACAAGTAAGTGTCTGAGGCTGAATTTGAACTCAGGACTTCCTGAGTCTAGGGACGGGTGCTTTATCCATTGTATAAAAACCTAGAATTTATATACTCTTGCCATTAATACTGCAAATGGGTATGTGCCCTTGCTTTACAGCAAAAAATATCAACAAGTATTATGAGTACTGTTCCTCACTCCTGCCTTTTGTGTACACCCCTAAATCATCATAAGACTTGAACATTTCAACAATGTTGAGAGTCTACTGGGTACAGTCTAGGACTGAGTATAAAGTGGGAGGGATGGGAAGAGAAATAAATAGAACGTCAAACTTATTTCTCTTTGTATCCCACAGAGGACCTAGCACAGAGCACCTTGTAGGGTCTCAGCAGTTTTGAATGGGATCTGAGTAAGAGGATAATGTCTTTTTATCCTTTGTGTCAACTTTGCTTCCACTGGACTCCTCTCCTTCCTTCCAAGTCCTATCCTTTCTCCACAATATTCTGGAATCCATCCCGTCTTCTTTTATTTCCCCTTACATTGCATATATTGCTGTCTGCCCCAGAATACTTTGGTAACTTTCAAATAGGTCTTCATAGTTCCCCTCTCCCTTCCCCAAACCATCCTTTACATTACCTGACTTCTGTTCTTTAGGCATAGGCTCATAGATTAAAGTTGGAAGGAACCTTAGGGATCATCTAATGCCAGCTCATCTTCAGATAAAGAGACTGAGTTCCAAAGAGTGTGACAAAGTGACTTTGCCACAGTCACATAGGTATCTGAACCCAAAACCTCTCTTTGACTTCAAATCTAATGTTCTTTCTGCTGTACTGTGATGCTACTGGTCTTGTCACTGCTTGAAACCCCACTTTGGGTTACCCTTACCCACAGTATAAAATGCAAACTGCAGGCTCTCCACAATCTGGCTCCAGCCTACCCTTCTAGCCTTTAAAAATGTTTTTGCTTTATGCCATTCCCTCTGCCTGAAATGCCCTTCCCACTGCCTCCCCTCTCCACCTGTCAAAATCTTACTTATCCTTTGAGACTCAACTCAAATGCCACCTGCTTTGTTATCTCTCAGCCAGCAATCGCCTTTCTCCCTTCTCTATTCCCATGGCACTTTGTACCTCTGTTATGTATTTCTTCCCTCCCAGGCCTTATCATTCTACACACACGCACACACACCCCTATTACTTAGCATAGTGTGCTGGACTAAGTTGACTGTTTCATAAATGTCTATTAGAATAAATTGAATTAAAGAGAGGGGTGGCCCTATGAATGAGAGGCATCCAGTGAGAAGAGTTGAGCCTTGAGGTTTGTATGAGGGAAGTTTCATTATGTTGAGCTCCTAGGTGTTCTGATTTGTTGTTTGGCTTAGAGTCCCTCCTGGCTGGCCCCTAGGAAGTGAAGGTTCAGGTAGGGACTAGAGAAGAGAGATCTTAGCTGCTGGAGGTACCTGGGTAGAACCATGTTTCTATAGAGTCTACATTTGTATGCTAGGGATTTCTTACTTTCCCTCTCCCCCTAAAGATAAAAAAGCCATGGTCAGAGTGAGGAGACCAGCCTAGTCTAAGGTCACAGGGTGCAGCAGAAGTGCCCAACTTAATGATTGTTTGACACATGTTGCACAGAGTATACAACTTGGAGCAGAAGTAAGAAACCTCTTCCTGTCAGTGGCATATAAAATCCTATTCACAAGCCTCTTGAGGACTTGTCTCCAGCCTCTGGCCCCTGCCCCTGTTCTAGGCCCTTCCTTCCCGACTCAGCACTTCCGTTCTCACAGTGCTGGTCATACTGTCTACCACCCCTCCTCCATCTTCCTCCTCCCTTTCAGCTCCCCAGCAGACAACAAGATTACCACCATATTGCCATGGCTTTGTGAAAAGCCAGAAATCAAACCAAAAGATCTTTGAAGTCCCTTTCAATTCTGAAGTCTTGGATTAAATCTCTTTACATTTGATTGGAGGGGAGAGAAAAGGAGGGGACACAGACTACAGCCCTGGGGATTCTCCCAGAAGCCTGGATCAAAACCAGTATACTGGTTGTGTTTTTTCTACAGTAGGGACAGAGCAGCAATGGCCTGAACTCTAGGTCCTCTGTGTTAGTATCATGATAACACAAACTTGTGAACCCTCATTCTTCCTTCTGTTCTCTGACAGTGGATCTGTAGTACCCTCTCCCAAACCCTATGCCCTGTCTGTGCAATCTCCTAGTTAGTGGCAGGGAAAGAACAATAAATGAAATGTTAATCATGGTGAGAATAACAGCCCCAAGAAATGTAGGTAGAAGAGCCCCTGTCCTCTCTATAGGCTTCCCTATACATGTATCCCATCCTTGATACTCTCTTTTTCTTGGATTACTGTTCTTAAGGCAGTCAGAAAACCAAATCCATAGGATTTTCTTTCAATACCTCTAAACATTTTCCTGTCTCCTTTGCTGGCTTCGAATCTCTCTCTTGCCCCTTAAGCATGGATGCGTCAAGATTCTATAACAGGCCTTGTTTTCTCACTCAACACTGCCTCCATCGCCATGGCATCCCTCATCCATCCCCATGGCATCTCTTCTATACAGATGACTACCAAATCCTTATCTCTGGCTTCTCAAGAACTAAGAGCTCCTGTCCTATATCTCCCTAGGCCTGCTAAATATCTTCTCCTGAATATCCTGATAGTACATCACACTCAAAAATACCCCAAAATGAACTTGGAACCCCCTGCAAAAACAAAAATTTGCCCTTCCCGTGATAGCTCTTTCTATTCCTTTGTCTTCCTCACCTACCTGGTGCTAGCATCTCTCCCTTCCTTAGAAAATGCCCCTATCTCTGTTCTGATGAGGTGAAAGTGCTCTTTCCTTTGGTTTCTCTTTCCTTTGCATTGTTTGCATTTAACATACTTCTCCCCTTCTCAGTTTGATTATAAACTCCTTGAGATCAGGGACTCTGTCTTATCTATTTGCAGCTCTGCACCTAATATGGTGTTTTGTATATAGTAGGCCTTTAATGAATATTTTATAGGAATATAGATTCAGAGAGTGGAAGGGGCCTTAGAGGCCTTCTACTTCAATTACCTCATTTTACAGATGAGAAACTGAGGCCCAGAGAAGTTACATAAGTATTAAGTAAGGGTATCAGGATTCAAAACCTTTGAATTCCAAATCCAACATTCTTTCACTGTGCCACATTTGTTTAATTCCTTTCTCCTGAGCTTTCACTTTGGTGTATTTTTTACCAGGTACTTGAAGGCAAGAGCCCAAGTATTCATCATTAGTTTCTCTAAGGCTAATGTTAAATTGTCTGTTCTTTTAATTTTATCTAATAAGTTTTTGTTGAATTGGATTAAAATGAAATGGAATAGATATTCTTTGGATTTTAATGTTAGAAGAAAACTCTGATATAATTTAGGCTAACCTACACTCTATGTAGTAAGTTCTACCTAGGGATACTCCATTTTTTCTGTATCAAGGGCCCCTTTGGCAGTCTGGTGAGCCTTTGGACACCTTCCTTCTCAGAATCATGTTTTTAAATGCATAAGATGAAGCACATACAATTACAAAGGAAACAATTTTTTTAAAAAAATAGTTAACAAAATATTAAAAAAAAAAAACCAAGATCACAGACCCCAGGTTAAGAAGCACTGCTCTAATATCATCGCCAAAGGATAATATCTAACATCTATATGAAAACTTCCAGTGATAGGAACTTAGGTGCATGTTTCCATTACTGGACAGCTTTAACAGTTACAAAATTCTTCCTTATGTTTAAGTGAAATTGCTCTTTGTATCCAGTAGGCTCAGGTCTCCCTTCTGGAGCTACTCAGGCTATATCAGCTTCCTCTGCCCTGTGCTAGCCTTTCAAATACTTGAAAATGGTGATCAAGTCACTCCTAGGTCTTCTTCAGGATAAACACGACACTTCCTTTCAGCCTCTCCCTCCTAATGTGACATAATTTTCACTGTCCTCAGTATAGGGGCTGCCCTCCTCCAGACATGTTCTATCTCTTCACAAGTGTAAGGTACAGAAGAGAGGTCACTGTTCCAGGGCCTTTGTCCATTTATGCCCTGATTACATTCATCTTTCTGTTAAACCATCCCTTTCATCCATTCTGCATAATAGTTACCTTGGCTGTCTTGCTGTTTGTTACACAGGACATCCCATCTCCCATCTCCATGCCTTTGAATAGACTCCCCTATGTCTGGCATGCACTTTCTCCTTGCTTTGGCCTTTTAGAATTTCAAGCTTCCTACAAGGCTCAACTCCTACATGAAGTCTTCCCTGCTTCACTTCTACCTCCACCCCATTACTGGTGCCTTTCCCTTGAAATTATCTTGTATAAGATAGAGGGCAAAATCTTTACTTAAAAGAAATAGAGGAAATTATAGAAGATAAAGGAGATAATTTTCATGAATAAACTAAAGTAAAGCTTCTAGGATAAGATGGAAAGTATTTGGCTGGGATCAAATCTTTGTGTCACATATCTCTAAGAAAGATCTGACATAGGCAACTAAAAGAAACATAAGACCAAGAGCTATTCCCAGTAGAATAAGTAAGTGGTCAAAGGATATGAACAAACAGTTCTTGAAAGAATTGTGAATTACTAATAATTGTAAGAAAAAATTGCCAAATCACTAATAATAAGAGGAATTCAAACTAAAATATATCTGAGGTTTTACCTCACAACCAGCAAATTGGAAAATACATAGCAAAAGATGGGAATAAGCAATGTTGAAGGGTGGGGTTTATGGAAAGATAGGCATACTAGTGCACTGTTGGTGGAGCTATAAATTAATATAAATATTCTGGAAAGCAATTTATAATTATGCAAACAAAGTGACTAAAGTATGCATGCCCTTTGGCCCATTGATTTAGTTGCTAGGCATGTACCCAGGTAGGTCAATGACAAAACAAATGGCTGTATTACCCAAAATATTTCTACTAGCACTTTTTGTGGTAGCAAAAAACTAGGGAAAAAAGTAGGTACTTATCAGTTGGGGAATGACTAAATAAATGATAGTACATGAATGTTATTGTGCTATAAGAAAATAATGACAGTGTTGAATATGGAGAAGCATAGAAAGACTAAAGAAATGAATAACCAAGAAAACAATATACGGTGGAGCCAAGATAGCAGAGTAGAAACAGCATGTCCAAGGCACTCTCCCCCCAGATCACCTCCAAACTATGTAAAAGGGGACTCTGAACAACTTCTGGAGCCCCCGCACCCACAGAATGACACAGATAAGCTAACCTCCCGCTGAGGACAGCCCAGGAGCCCTGCAGGAAGCGGCCAATGCAGTGCTCTGGGAGCTGGCAGCGCAGTGTGGAGAGCCAAGCCCAGGTCTGCCTGAGCCAAGGTTTTAGCCCCAGGGTGTCCAGGCCAACAGCCAGCTGGAGGGACCCCAGAACACCAGCAGCTGTGGCGATTCCAGAATTATCAACACAGATATGCCTAGGACAAAGTGAGAGCTTAGTGCCCTATGGACTTTGGGACTAGTATTTGGGGAACGCGTTGGCTTCCTCCCCTGGGGGCTAGAAGCCACTGAGGAGACACGCCATTTTGTAGTTTTCAGTGGCAGCTCCTGGCCTGCGAACTGTAGGGAGATCCAGAGATCAGTCTTGGGGGGTAATCGCTCTTGCTTTAACCTCCCTTTAACCTCCCTGGTTATGGTGGTCTGGGGTGGAGGTCGTGGGGTGGGTATCCAGCTTGCCAGAAATGGAAGTTGTCCCCCCACACGTTCGGGACAAAAGCTCCCCTGTCTGGTGGCAGAGTCCTACTGTGGCAAAAAGCCCAAAAGTCAAGTAATTAAGTGACAACATGCCAAGGCAAAGGAAACAAAATAAACAGAAAAATGCAACATTAGACTCCTATTTTGGGGGCAAAGAGGATTGAAGCATAGAAGAGGAGGAGGACTGTGAAGTCAGAAATCCTGCTCCAAAAGCCCCAAAGGAAAATATGAGTGGGTTACAGGCCATAGAGGACCTAAAGAAGGACTTTAAAAATCAAATAAGAGAAGTGGAGGAAAAACTGGGAAGCGAAATGAGAAGGATGCAGGAAAAGTATGAAATGAGGGTCAACAGCCTGACTGAGGAAAACAACTCCTTAAAAAATAGACTAACTCAAATGGCAAAGGAGGCCCAAAAGGGCGATGAGGAGAAGAATGCCTTAAAAAGTCGAATTTGCCAGATGGAAAAAGAATCTCAAAAGCTCACTGAGGAGATTCATTCCTTCAGAGTTAGACTGGAACAAATGGAAGCTAATGACTTTATGAGAAATCAAGATGCTGTTAAACAGATCCCAACAAATGAAAGAATAGAAGGCAATGTGAAATATCTCATGGGAAAAACCACTGGCCTGGAAAATAGATCCAGGAGAGACAATTTAAAAATTATTGGACTACCTGAAAGCCATGATCAAAGAAAGAACCTAGAAATCACCCTTCAAGAAATTCTCAAGGAAAATTGCCCTGATGTTTTAGATCCAGAGGGCAAAATAGAGGTTGAAAGAATCCACCAATCACCTCCTGAAAAAGATCCCAAAAAGAAAACTCCCAGGAATATTATAGCCAGGTTCCAGAATCCCCAGATCAAGGAGAAAATACTACAAGCAGCCAGGAAGAAACAATTTCAATATTGTGGAAACACAATCAGAATAGCCCAGGACCTGGCAGCTTCTACACTGAAGGATCGAAGGGCATGGAATATGATATTCCAGAGGGCAAAAGAGCTGGGAATGAACCCAAGGGTCACCTACCCAGCAAAACTGAGTATTTTGTTTCAGGGGAAAATATGGTCATTCAGTGGAATAGAGGACTTTCAAGCATTCTTGAGGAAAAAACCAGAGTTGAATAGAAAATTTGACATCCAGACACAAGAAGGAAGAGATGCCTGAGAAGGTAATCAGGGAAAAGAAATCAAAAGGAACTTATCAAAGTTGAACTATTTACATTCCTATATGGAAAAGCAATAACTGTGACTGATGATATCTTTCTCACTATGAAAATAATGGAAGAAGGGTGTGTGGTCATATGAATACATATGTGAATGTGTGTATATATGTTCACAGTTATACATGGATAGAGGGCATAGGTTGAATTTGTTGGGAAGGGATGATACTTAAGGGGTGAAATTATGAGGTGAGAGAGGCAAGTGGCAAGAGGAGATGGGGAAAGACAGGGTAGGGTAAACTATCTCATGTAGAAGAAGCAAGGGGAAGTGGCTTCAAGGGAGGGGAAGAATAGGAAGGCAAAAAGGCAAAACCACATTCTCTTTGAATTTGGTTCAGGGAGAGAATGACATACATACTAAATGGGATATCTCACTCTGCAGCAGAGTAGGGGGAAGGGGGATGAGAGGAGGGATGATGGAGGGAAGGGCATTCTTGGGGGGAGGGGAGGTTGGAAGTACCCACTATAGAAGAGGGACAGGATCAAGTAGGGAATGGGCCAGGTGGGGGATGGGATGGGTAGGAGGGAATTGTATGCAGCCTTGTACAATATATCTACTATGGTAATGTTTTGCATAGCTAGACATGTACAACATATACTGAATTACTTATCTTCCCAGAGGGAATGGGTGACAAGGGAGGAAGGGAATGGATCTGAAATTTGAGGTCTTAAAATTAAATGTTTCAAAAAAAAAAAATATATATATATATATATATATATATACTATTATTAATACTCTTTTGCATGTAATTGGGGGATAAGATGTGTAGGCATTGGGGCACGGAGATTCACCTTCCTCTAATGGTAAAGTCGAAGGGGGTATGGGAGAAGATGTGAGAGAGAGCAGATTGGAGGAAGCGATATCTTGTGGGACTGCTATTCTGGGAGGGTGGGTAGGGGAAAAATGGGAAAAAAATTGTAACTCAAAATCTGGCGGAAATGAATGATGTAAACCAGAAGTTAATAAAGCATTTGTTTAAAAAAATAAAAAAGGGGGGCGGAGCCAAGATGGCGGAGTAGAAACAGCTCCTCCAAGCCTCTCTGCCCCCAGATTCCCCACAAACTATGTAAAAAAGGACTCTGAACAACTTCTGGAGCTCCAGCACCCACAGAACGACACAGAGAAGCTAACCTCCCGCTGAGGACAGCCCAGCAGCCCTGCAGGAAGGACCAGCACAGCCGTCTGGGAGCCAGCAGCGCGCAGAGCGCAGGAGCCGAGCCGAGCCCAGGTCCGCATGAGCCGAGGTTTTAGCCCCAGAGCGGCAGGGCCAGCAGCCAGCTGGAGGAACCCCAGAACACCAGGAGCTCTGGCGACTCCAGAATTATCAACATAGACATGCCTAGGACAAAGTAAGAGGTTAGTGTCCTATGGACTTTGGGACCAGTATTTGGGGAATGGGTCAGCTCCCTCCCCTGGGGGCTAGAAGCCGCTGAGGAGACACGCCATTTTGTAGTTTTCAGAGGCAGCTTGGGCTCCCAGCCTACAAATTGTGGGGAGATCCAGCGATCAGTCTTGGGGGGTAATCGCTCTTGCTTTAACCTCCCTGGATCTGGATTGTGATCTAGGGTGGAAGTCGTGGGTGGGTTTACAGCTTGCCAGAAACAGAAGTTGCCCCCCACACGTTTGGGATGAAAATTCCTCTAGCTGGCCTTAAAGCCATAGTGTGGCAACAAGCGCAAAAATCAAGCAATTAAGTGGCAACATGACAAGGCAAAGGAAACAGAAAAATGCAACCCTAGACTCCTATTTTGGGGGCACAGAGTGGGAAAAGGACTTGTGAGGTCAGAAGTCCTGCTCCAAAAGCCCCAGGGGAAAACATGAGTGGGTTGCAGGCCATAGAGGACCTTAAGAAGGACTTTAAAAATCAAATAAGAGAAGTGGAGGAAAAATTAGAAAGAGAAATGAGAAGGATGCAGGAAAAGTATGAAATGAGGGTCAACAGCCTGACTGAGGAAAACAACACCTTAAAAAATAGACTAACTCAAATGGCAAAGGAGGCCCAAAA
Organism: Gymnobelideus leadbeateri; assembly: GCA_011680675.1. Classification (NCBI taxonomy): domain Eukaryota; kingdom Metazoa; phylum Chordata; class Mammalia; order Diprotodontia; family Petauridae; genus Gymnobelideus; species Gymnobelideus leadbeateri. The sequence continues at coordinate 16,329 of WOXC01007461.1, read as the reverse complement.
GGGCAATGAGGAGAAGAATGCCTTAAAAAGTCGAATTTGCCAGATGGAAAAAGAATCTCAAAAGTTCACTGAGGAGATTCATTCCTTCAGAGTTAGACTGGAGCAAATGGAAGCTAATGACTTTATGAGAAATCAAGATGCTGTTAAGCAGATCCAAACAAACGAAGATTAGAAGGCAATGTGAAATATCTCATGGGAAAAACCACTGACCTGGAGAATAGATCCAGGAGAGACAATTTAAAAATTATTGGACTACCTGAAAGCCATGATCAAAGAAAGAACCTAGAAATCACCCTTCAAGAAATTCTCAAGGAAAACTGCCCTGATGTTTTAGATCAGAGGGCAAAATAGAGGTTGAAAGAATCCACAGATCACCTCCTGAAAAAGATCCCAAAAAGAAAACTCCCAGAAATATTATAGCCAGGTTCCAGAATCCCCAGATCAAGGAGAAAATACTACAAGCAGCCAGGAAGAAACAATTTCAATATTGTGGAAACACAATCAGAATAGCCCAGGACCTGGCAGCTTCTACACTGAGGGATCGAAGGGCATGGAATATATTCCAGAGGGCAAAAGAACTGGGAATGAACCCAAGGGTCACCTACCCAGCAAAACTGAGTATTTTGTTTCAGGGGAAAATATGGTCATTCAGTGGAATAGAGGACTTTCAAGCATTCTTGAGGAAAAAACCAGAATTGAATAGAAAATTTGACATCCAGACACAAGAAGGAAGAGATGCCTGAGAAGGTAATCAGGGAAAAGAAATCAAAAGGAACTTATCAAAGTTGAACTATTTACATTCCTATATGGAAAAGCAATAACTGTGACTGATGATATCTTTCTCACTATGAAAATAATGGAAGAAGGGGTGTGGTCATATGAATACATATGTGAATTGTGTGTATATGGTTACAGTTATATATGGATAGAGGGCATAGGTTGAATTTGTTAGGAAGGGAGAATACTCAAGGGATGAAATTATGAGGTGAGAGAGGAAAGTGGCAAGAGGAGATGGGGAGAGACAGGGTAGGGTAAACTATCTCATGTAGAAGAAGCAAGGGGAAGTGGTTGCAAAGGAGGGGGAGAATAAGGAAGGCTAAAAAGGCAAAACCACATTCACATTGAATTTGGTTCAGGGAGAAAATGACATACATACTAAATGGGATATCTCAACCTGCAGCAGGATAGGGGGAAGGGGGATGAGAGGAGGGATGATGGATGGGAGGGCATCCTTGGGGTGAGGGGAGGTTGGAAGTACCCACTATAGAAGAGGGACAGGATCATGTAGGGAATGGACCAGGTGGGGGGTGGGATGAGTGGGAGGAATTATAAGCAGCCTTGTACAATATATCTACCATGATAATGTTTTGCATAGCTAGACATGTACAACATATACTGAATTACTTATCTCCCAAGAAGGAATGGGTGACAAGGGAGGAAGGAAATGGATCTGAAATTCGAGGTCGTAACATTAGATGTTTCAAATATATATAAATACTATTATTAATACTCTTTTGCCTATAATTGGGAGATAAGATGTGCAGGCATTGGGACACAAAGATTCATCTTCCTCTAATGGAAAAGTCGATGGGGGTATGGGAGAAGGTATGGGAGAGAGCAGATTGGAGGAAGCTATATCTTGTGGGACTGCTATTCTGGAAGGTTGGGTAGGGGAATAATGGGGGGAAAACGATTGTAACTCAAAATCTGGTGGAAATGAATGATGTAAAACAGAAGTTAATAAAACATTTGTTTAAAATAAAAAAAAAGAAAAAAAGAAAAAAAGAAAACAATATATGCAATCGCAACATTATAAATGAAAAGAAAAATAAAACAGTAGAAACCCAGTGTATCTAGAATGAACTCATTCTCTTCCCTCCCCCCCGCACCCCAAGCTCTCCTGTTTTTCTACCTTCCCTGTTACCGTTGAGTTGAGGACACTGCCATCTTCCCAATCCTTCAGGCTCATAACCTAAAAGTCATCCTTAATTGCTGGATCTCTCATCCCCTACATTCAAGTCGTTGCCAAGGCTTGCCAATTTTACCTTTGTAAAATCTCTTGAATCTGTCTCCTCCTCTCCTCTGACACTACCACCACTCTGGTGTAGGCCCCCTAACCTCAAGCCTGCATTATTCAGTAGCTGACTGGGATTTGTCTGCCTCAAGTCTCTCCCCACTCAGCTGTCAAAGTGATCTTCCTAAAGCACAGATCCAATCACATCACTCTCCCTGTTCAGGAAACTCCATTGTCTCCTTATCACCTTTAGGATCAGATATAAAAGTCTGTTTGGTATTCAGAGCTCCCATTTCCCTGAACTTCCTAGTCTTTTTACACTTTTCACTCCACCCCTCTCCCTGCCTCCATGCTCTGCAATCTAGTGAATTGGCCTTCTTCCTGTCAACAAGACATTCCATCTCCTGACTCTGGGAATTTTCATTGGCATCCTGACTTCCCTGGCTTCCTTCAAATCCCAGCTAAAATTCTGTTGTTGTTTGTCCTTTGTTCTCCAAGAGGACCATGAATCAGAAAGATGATGCCATGACTTGCAAATGAATTGGATTTAAGTGAGGAAGTCAAAGTCACCAGCATTACTTTCTCCTCTAGAGCCATCTGGGTCCAGTGGCAAGATATAGATCAGGAGGACTGAAGATGGTCCCCAGATAAAATTTTTCCTTTTGCTGGAAGACTTTCCTGATCTCCTTTAAATTAAATTTAATTAATTAAATTAGTTAATTAATTCAATTTAAATTTAATTTTATGCATTTTCTGTGAGCTATTTTCTATTTATCTTGTGTATAGCTTGTTTGTACCTAGTTTTTGGCATGATGTTCCTTTCTCCTCTCCTTTCCCTCTCTTCTCACACCATTTGGGCTCCTTGGGAGCAGGGACTGTCTGTTGCCTTTGTTTCCCCAGTGTTTAGCACAGTATCTGGCATATAGTAGGCACTTCATATTTTTTGACTGACTGACTGAAAAATTATAATGACCAGGTTTGACTCCAAAGAATAGAAAACGGAAGACTCCTTCTTTGCAGAGATGGAAGGGTGAAATACTACATGAAACATCAGACTTTTTTAGCAAATTGATTAGTTTTGCTGAACTTTTTTTTTCTTTTCTATAAGGCCTGACTTTCTGAAAGAAGGTATAAGGGAGAGGTACAGTGATGGAAACTATGGTGAGGGAAATAATAAGTAATGGAAAAATAGAGTATATCACTACAATATATTTTTTAAAAAACAAAGGAATGGGCGGCTAGGTGGCACAGTGAGTAGAGCACCGGCCCTGGAGTCAGAAGGACTTGAGTTCAGATCTGGCCTCAGACACTTAAGCACACACAAACAAAAACCTAGCCGTGTGACCTTGGGCAAGTTACTTAACCCCAATCGCCCTCCAAAAAGCACACACACACACAAAAAAAAAAAAAACCAAAGGAAGGACACATGGCTCCTATTCTTAGAAATTACAGAGTAGGGCTAGGAAAAATAACATTTTAATTCATCTTCAAATAAACATTTATTAAGTGCCTATTTTGTTTAATACACTATGTTAAACCCCAGAGATAACAAAAATAAAATTTTTAACTGACAGTCCTTGCTTTCAAGGAGCTTGCTTTCTTTCCCCCCCCACCCACTTAATGGTATTTTATTTTTTTTCCAATTATGTGTAAAGATAGCTTTCAACATTCACCTTTATAAGATTTTGAATTCTAAATGTTTTCTTCCTCCTTCCTCTCCCCAGCAAGCAATCTGATATAGGCTATATGTGTACAGTCATATTAAACATATTTCCACATTAGTCATGTGGTGAAAGAAAGATCAGAACAAAAGGGAAAAACCACAAAAAAGAAAAGGAGGTTGCTTTCTACTGGGAGATAGGCATGGGGAGAAAACAACATGTTCAGAGAGAAACATAAAAAGAATATTAACGGGAGATGTAGACAAAGTCTCTAAGAAAAATTTGAAGAGCAAGAGTTTAGTTTCAGCTGGGAGAAATGGGGAGGCTTCATGAGAGGTGGCTTCTCAACTGAGCCTTGAAAAATTCGGAATATCAGGAATAAATAAATGAATTAAAAATATTTATTAAGTGCTTATTTTGTTCATAGACTGTGCTAAGTGTTGGGGATACACATAAAAAAGCAAAAGCATGCCCTACTCTCAACGATTTTGCTTTTTAATGGAGGAAAAAAATATGGTGAAGGAAAGGGGCACTTCGGTTTGGAAAGTTAAGGGGTTGGTGAGTAGGGCCATAGGAGAGGAAATTGATATGCTCCTTCCAGGGGTAAGAATAGAGTTGATTTGGTTATGGTTCCAGAACTGGCAGGAGTGTGAGGGGGAAGGAGAGGAAAAAGTGGCAAGACAGATGATGAGAAGGTGGCCAGGGAGTGGGGCATAAAGCAAAGTATGATTGGAGCCTGCCTGGAGTAGTGGGCCTAATGAGGCTCTCATCAGTCAAGGCAGTAGGGTCTCAAAGCAAGGTCTCAAGATGTCTGAGTGTCAAAGTGACTAGTAAGAAGATGACTAAGGAATAAGGTGAGTTGAGAAGGAAGCTCATTTCAGGCATGGGTAAGTGATAGCCTGCAGAAAAGCCCAAAGTGAGCAATGGTAAGTAGAATTCTGGAATAGGAAGTAGTCAAGTTTGGCTGAAACAATAAAAAATAATAATGTGATGTAAGACTTTAAAGGCATATTACAACCAGATTGTGGAGGGCTTTACATGTCAAGCTAAGGGGTTTGCATTGTGTCTTGTAGACAGTGGGGAGCCAGTGAAGGATTCTGAATGGAGAAGTGAGGTGATCAGAGTTGTGCATTAGGAAGGTTAATTTAGTAGGTATGTGAAATATGGTTGGGAGAGAGGAGACTGAAGGCAGGGAAATGGTCTGAATATGACAGGGGGTCTGGAGAGAAAGGGAAGAATTTATAGTGTTTGGCAATTGATCAAGTGGGAAAAAAGAGTCAAAGATAATGAACTTGGCTGATGGAAGGATAGTATTTGCATCAACAGCATTTAAGAGAAATAAAAGGTTTTGAAGAAGAGAAGGTTTTGAGGAAAGATATAGTATTCAGTTTGGAATATGATGAGTTCTGGGGATACAAAATGGTGATGATCTCCAGCAAGAAGTTGGAGATGTGGGCCTGGAAAAAGATGAACTTTCTACGATGAAAGGTGAAGGCTCAGGAGAAAGATTAGGACTGGGTATATAGGCTGTAATTAAATCCATGTGAACAGAGGATATCACCAAAGAGGGGAGAGTAGAGAAAAAAGGCAGCCTCAGAGAAAACCTTGCCCACCTAAGCTTAGGGTATGGCATACAGGTGATATTATAACAAGGAGACTTATGGAGAAGTCTGACAAGTAGTAAGAAAGCTGAATTGAATTGACAATAACAACAGGAGTCCAAGGAAAGAGAGTGCCAGTAAGAACCAGGTAGTGGACAGCATCAAAAACTCTTTGTAGCCCTATTTGGGGAATTTTTTGGCAAAGATACTGGAGTGGTTTGCCATTTCCTTTTCATTTTACAGATGAGGAAACTGAGGCAAACAGGGTTAAGTAGCTTGCCTGGAGACACACAGCTAGTAAATGTCCAAGGCCAGATTTTAACTGAAGATGATGAGTCTTCCTCCTGTGTCCACTATGCTACCTAGCTGCTTGGGATTAGGACTGAGTAAAATGCCCTCTGATTTAGCAATTAAGGGTTACATATAACCTTTGGGAGAACAATTTTAGTGGGATAGAACCAGGTTATAGTAGAGCATTTTGCACCTCAGAAATTGAGAAATGATACAAATCAGGGCTTGATCTGTTGATTGCCTAGACTTAAGAAAGTGGAGAAAATGTTAATAATGCAGTTTAAGCATCAAAGTGTCACATGTTCATGTTTTCCCTAGAGAGCTGCTTATTAAACATTTACCAGCATACCTCTGGGCAAATGCCCAATTTCTAGGGTTTGAGGAGTGAATGGGTGTGAAGCAGTGGAGTAGGTTGCTCTGTAAGAGTTTTGAAAGGAAAGGAAGGTATGATAGCTTGAAGGGATGATAGGGTTAAGGGAAAGTGTAGTCAATGGAAAAGGAGCCAGTAGACAAAGAGAGATTGCAAAAGAAAGAAGGAATGATTGATGGGGAAAATGCAAACTTCTCAAGGAGATGGGAGGGACAGATCATCAAGGGCATAGATTTGTAGGAGGATAAGACCTGGCAAGAAGGTGTCTCCTCATCCTCAGAGACTGGAGCAAAGGAGAAGGGGATGAGTGAAAATGTCCATTTTTGAGGTGTGGAAGAAGGGATATGAGCTATCATGGCCCCTGTCTTTAAATTGTGAAGGTTTGGATCCGCTGCTGTGGAGAGTGTGATGAGGAGTCAGTTGTGGATGATAAAAAGGATTGCTGGGCAGCAGGCAGAGCCTGGTTGAGGTTCAAGAATGTGAACCTATGATAGATCCCGTCAGCTTTGTGACTTCTTCCTTAAGCTTCTGGTAACACAGGAGTAGAAATGGAAAATGAAAATGTCAGGTGGCCCAGATTAGAGGATTAGTGGAGTAGGGATGATGGAAGGACAAGGAGGCAAGGAATGGAAGGGTGGAACTGGTCAAAGCTAGGAAGTGAAGAAATGAGAACAGAACAGACTGGAAGAATTTAAGAACTAGAGGTTGTGGTGAGGAAAAAGTAATTTGCTCGTGGTCATGGAGCTAGTTGGGCTAGAACCAGAACTAGAACCCAAGGCTTTCCACTCCTGTCCTCCTCTATCACACTGGGTACAAGATGGAATTTTTACCTCTTCTCTTCAGCATGAATTTCTCATGTTTTCTGGAATACAGGGTGTGAGTGACTGTTTCTGCTACAAAAGAACTCTTAAAAGGTTCCTCTTTTAAAAAAAAACTTAATGCAAAGAGCAGAGCCCATCTGGTCACATCCTGAGTGGCGGCTGGGTGGGGGGTCTCTTGCATCCTGTTTGAGGTTCCTGGAAGGGCAGCTTGTAGATATTTTCCCATAGTCCCATCCCTGCATGGGAGTTAGAGCTAAAAAAGAATTTTGAGAACCTCTAATCTAGTGCCCTCATTTTAAATGTAAGGAAAACAAGACCCAGAGGGATTTGTGACCGTGGTGCTATGAGTGAGACAAACTGGCAGAGTTAGAGGACCCAAGTTCAGATTCTTTTTCTGTCACTCATTCTTTGTGTGACCTTGGGCAAGTAATTTACCTTCCTAAAAAAGTTTCCTTTTCTGTAAAATGAAAGACCAGTTGGCCTCTGAGGTCCCTTCCAGTTCTTAATCTTTGACCTTATATTGTGAATTTAGTGGTAGATCTGGGACTAGAGCTCAGATCCCCTCACTCTCTTTCCAAGACTTGTTTCAAGGTCCCACATAATTTGGTCCCCCCTTGGTAAGCTTGATCTCCTTCCACACCAAAGTAACCTTGGGAGTCAGACTTGAGTTCCTGCCCCTTTCAGACAATATCCCAGAGTTGTCCAATGATGATTGATAGGTTCTGGATGTCAAGTATAAAATCAAAACGAAAGACTGGGGAAGTGCCTCCACTTGGGATGATTCCTATTGAAGACCCAGTGCCCAGACTCCATTCTAGGATATTAGACCTTGTGCCTTAGTCTCCTTTGTTGACTCAACATCCACATCACGCCCTCTAACTATAGGTGTCTCAGGGATATATCCTGAGCCCTCTTGAATCTCTGTACTTTCTCTCTCATTGACCTCATTAGCTCTTTATCTTTGCGGTGAGGAAGAAGCAATTTGCTCGTGGTCATGGAGCTAGTTGGGCTAGAACCAGAACTAGAACCCAAGGCTTTAATTATCATCTCTATGTAGATGACTCAGATCTGTATATCCAGCTCCAGTTTTTCCCCTGAGCTTCAGCCTTGCCCAACTCTCATCATTAATTATCTATTAGATATTTCACACTGGATGTCCTCACTTCAGGTTTCTCTGCCCTCTAGTCTATCCTTCTAATCACTACCAAAGCAGTGCAGATTTGACAGGTCCTTGACCTACTCAATAAACTCCAGTGGTTTCCTGTTGCCTTTACAATAAAATAGAACCTCTTCTGTTTATTTTTTAGAGCCCTTCACAGCCTGGTCCCAGCCCATCTTTCTGCCTCATTGTACATGGCTCTTCCTTCCACACAACTGGCATTCTCTCTGTTCTTCACCCTGGGCTGTGCTGCACTGGCCATCCTGCAAGCCTGGAATGCTATCCTTTCCCTCCACCTCACAGAGTCCTTCTTTTCTCTCAAGACTCAGTTCAGGCACCATCTTCTCCATGAAACCTTCCCTGATCTCCCCAATTACTGACTTTCTCCTTCCCAAACTATCTTGTAGTTGATTATTTTTTACTTATTCTCTTTGTATTTATTTTTATATACTTGTCTCCATCATTAGAGTGTAAGCTCCTTGTGAATAGGGATTGTTTTCTGCTTTCCATTTGTGAGTGCCTAGCACAATGTCTAGCACATAGCAGGCAATTAATAAATACTGGGTGATTGATTGTTTAGGCTAGTGAAATCCTGTGATTCTTTCTAGGAGAGGACTGCTCAAGATTGCCAGGCTGGAAGGGATGTTTATGCTGAGCGATGGAAAAAGTGCATCAACTATAACCTCTGGAGTGATTTCTCTGCCCTCCTTGATGAAATATCACCCCACTCTTACTTCTCTTTCTTCTTAGGCTTAGGGAAGGGAATATCCTACTGTCTTGAGTCTTTGGAGGATAATGGCTTAGGAACTATAGCAAGGACACAAGAACTTTGAGAATCAGAATCAGGATTGTAATGAGAGATTCTCCTCTATGAACAGTATGTATCTTCCTTACTACTTATATGCCAGATTGGGGTACTAGGGACTAGTTGGTTGCTGAAAGGGGCAGTCTCCCTGTTATGCCCCACTTCAACCTCTTTATTCCCCTCAAAACCCCAATCCAACCTATCCTGTGGAGGGAGCAGTATAGTGGATAGAACTCCAATCATGTGAGAGTTGAAGCTTTTGTTGCAGTTGAAGTTAGAGACCATAGCTCCCAAATATTAATAGTGGGTCAGAAGTGTGAACTGGTGGGGATTTGGATGATGTTTATTGAATGTAACTGGAACAAGAAGCCAGTTAAACATTTTGGATTCTCCTTGGCTAGGCCTGCCTAACAGCCCAAGTCCCAGGGGTCTCTTGGAGCCCTTCCAAGCCCTTATTTGGAGTTCACCAATCTGAGAAATAGGACTTTGATGTGTGTGGGAATACAGAGTGAAGTCCTGGGACAGAGGAAATGACAATGCACTTTTGAAAACATGGTAGCCTGAGATGTCCCATAGCCAGGATCAGGAGAGAGTGGGCCCTCTCCTCACTGGCTTTCTCTGGAGGCTTCCAGATTATAACATGATGTTTTAGGATAGACCTAACTCAGGCCAGTCCCCTGGTAGTTTGGGTCTGATATTGGAACAAAATGAGATACTCCATATTGTTTAATAGCTAACAAAAGGGGCTTTACTTAGCAATAGCAAGAAAAGGATATTCAACAGGGATAGACATTGAGACCCCTTGAGTTGACTCAGCTGAATGAAGATCCCATCATCAAATTCACCAGCCAGTCATCCAGAATCACTCCAGCTCTTCATGGCTCATTTGTACTCAGATGATGAGCAAGTGATGTCAACCATCTGAGACCTTAGTCCCTTGAGCCAATTAAGTCTTGAGAAATGTTTCATTACCTTTTAAGAAAAAACTAGGCTAAACTTCTTGGGGAGGAGAGTGGGGAGGATGTTGCTCTTACCATACTCCACCCTTTGGTGGTCTTCTAGAGCAGAGGTGTCAAACTTGGGGCCTCTGCTGCACACTCCTGCAAAACTCCTGATGGCAAGCCAGAACCAGATTAAAATGTAATTGAGAAATATCTAATAAAAGAAATAAAAATGCAGCAGATACCCTTAATTTGTAGTCTTCTGAATCAGTAAATGGTGATGTAGGTAACCATTTCTCTTTGAGTTTGATATTATTGTTTTAAGGAAGCTTCCACCACTTAAGATTACTTTAGGTCTGTTACTGTTGATCCTGAACCTCCAGAATTTTAAGAAGATTGCTATAGGCATCACTAAAAGATGAAGAGAAATACTAAAACAGAAACAGAAAAAATGTAACCCTTTTTTGAGGGAGTGATTGAATTTGGGAGAATCTTAGGAAGGAATAAACTATTAGGTCCTTGTGTTTAGTGATGCTAAATCTTTGCAGTTCATGGTGGGCTTCCTGATATAAAGCGGTGACAGACCAGGAAGAGAACCAGGAACATCAGGTTTACAGCAGAGGTGATATTTCCTGCAAAGCTGACAATCTTCATCACAGAACAGGGAGAGTTGCACTGTTCCACCACCCATGTCATGTCCATCCTCTGGTCCCCTTCCACTTAGAGTGCCCTGGGGGAGCTCCCCAGGGAGGGAATACAAACCCCCACCTTAGAAAAACCTCTGAGGAGATGCTTCTCCTTCAAGCAAGCTCTCTCCTAACAATGCCACAACCTGGTCCTCCAAGTCCTCCCTGGGGAGGATCACTGGCAGCAATGTATAGAGGCCAATATATTTTACATTACAATAAGGAGTGGACTGTCGTGGTCTTGCCCTGTGACAGTGACACTTCAACGGCAGTGTCCCCTCTTCTACCACTGGGACGCCCCTGTGGCTGAGAGCCAATCCACTGTCTGCTGCCCTTGAAGACTGAGTCTTTGCGCAATGCCTGTTCATCTAGGATCTGCTGGTCCATCAGGGACCAGGGCATGGCAGCTATGTTGGACAGTGTTGTTTTAGATTTGATTATTATTGCAACCTTTGCTGGGACCCAACTCTGCCCCAATATAATAAATAATAATAATAATAATAATAATAATAATAATAATAATAGCATTTATACAGCACCTACTACTATGTGCCAGAAACTGCTAAGTACTTTACAAATATCCCATTTGATCCTCCAACAACCTGGGGTGGTTTTATTATCCCCATTTTGCAGTTGAGGGGATTAAGGCAGACAGAGGTTGTGACTGGCCCAGGATCAAAAAGCTAGTATCTGAGGCCAGATTTGAACTCAGGTCTTTCTGATTCCTGGCACAAGACTCTTAACTACTGTATCCCTTGACTATTCCTGTTGACAGTCTTGACAGTTCCCATCTGCAGAAGATTGCTGGGGGGCTGCACTGCCACTGCTCTCCAGTCTAGCAGCAGCACTGTGGTGCTGCTACTGCTGGGTCCTGACTGCCTTCCTGTACTGGGGGAAAGACATAGCAGCACAAAAAGCAACCATTCAGAGGCTCCTCTAGGCGGGTCCATGGGTTCTATCTCCTCTGTCAAGCAGTAGCTATTTCTACTGGACTTAAGAAATTCTCCTGGGGCCTCAGCTCTGTGCTCCTCAGGGTTCCTTCAATGGATGCTCCAGAGAGAGAATGACAGTTCATAGTTTGGTTTTGTGTGGAAGCTTTTTAAACTGATCAAGCAACCCTGCCTATCCTCAGCTAATTAAATAAGTACAGCTGGCACATTTGTCCATATCTCCAACTCCAGATGTGTTTTTGGGCTCCTGGGGAGAGCATCAACATTGTCCTTTCAAGTGCTGCCCCCAATGGCTTGCACCATAGAATCACAAAATCATTGTGGTTGATCCATCAAATTCCAAATTTTAAGAAACAAAACAAAACAAAAAACCCAAATAGTTTTGTGACCACAGTTGTTAAACTGTCTTAAAATTCCAAGGGTCTACTTGGTTTGTATTCTCACTGTTTGGGTCCCTCATTCCATGTCCATATACAGTTGTAAGACTGAGGATTGCTAATTCAGTTGTGTTCTTATTTCCAAAAAGTCATTCAAAGGCAAACAGTTTATACAACTACAACCCCCTTAAAGTGGGTAAAACCCTTCTTTTGGGAAGCAACTGGGTGGTGGTGGTAATCGAAATAGAAAGGCATCCAGTTCTAACAACAAATTCTTCTGAATTTGTCCTTTTTTAATAAGAGGAAAATCTGTCACCACTTCAAAAATATCCCTGTGGGATACTTTGAAGATAAACTGAATTCTGAAGAGGTTTCCTGGTAGAACGTGGAGGAGGTTTAAGCCACCAGGCTAGAAGACAAAACTGGAGAGCCTACAAGACAAAATAGTGAAGTAGTGTCAAACTCAGGGAGAAACAAACCCACACAAAGATCCCTGCAGCAGCATATTGACTTAGAAAACTACATATTAACATCTGTGTTATATTGTATTTTATTTATTTTGTCAAAAATTTCCCAATTACAGTTAAATCTGGTTCTGTTTCACTGAGGCACGTTTAAAACCTCAAAAAAGAGCAATCATATTGCATTGTTGGTGGAGTTATGAACTGATCCAACCATTCTGGAAAGCAATTTGGAGCTATGCCTAAAGGGCTATAAAACTGCATGCCCTTTGATCTAGCAATGCCACTACTAGGTCTGTATCCCAAAGAGATCATAAAAAAGGGAAAATGACCCACATATGCAAAAACATCTATAGCAACTCTTTTTGTGCTGGCCAAGAATTGGAAATTGAAGGGATACCCATCAATTGAGGAATGAATGAACAAGTTGTGATATATGAATGTAATGGAATACTATTGTCCCATAAGAAATGATGAGCAGGCAGATTTCGGAAAAACCTGGAAAGACTTACATGAACTGATGTTGAGTGAAATGAGCAGAGCCAAGAGAACATTGTACATAGTGACAGCAACATTGTGCCATGATCAGCTATGATAGACTTAGCTCTTCTCAGCAATACAATGATCCAAGATAATTCCAAAAGACTTATGATGGAAAATGCTATCCACAGCCAGAGAAAGAACTATGGAGTCTTGAATGCAAATCAAAGCATATTATTTTCACTTTTTTTCCTTTCTCATGGTTTTCCCCTTTTGTTCCAATTCTTCTTTCACAATATGACTGATGTGGAAATATGTTTAATATGATTGTACATATATAGCCTCAATCAGATTGCTTTTTGTCTTTGGGAGGGAGGAGGGGAAGGAGGGGAGGAGAAAAAATTTGGAACTCAAAATCTTATAAAAGTGAATGTTGAAAACTATCTTTACATGTAATTGGAAAAAATAAAATATTATTTGGGGGAGGCTAGGTGGCACATTGAGTAGAGCGTTGGCCCTGGAGTCAGAAGGACCCGAGTTCGGATCTGACCTCAGACAATGCACACAAACAAAAACCTAGCCATGTGACCTTGGGCAAGTTACTTAACCCCAATTGCCCTCCAAAAAGCATATATATATATATTACTAAGAGAAAACCAAGAAAGTAATTTTTTTTAAGAGAGAGTACCTATGAAGACAGAGTGTACTCACATTATTCATGTCTTGTTGAATGGCCAATTTATTTTCCAGCTTCCTAGGAACATGAGATGCTTTACAGTAAGGAACTTCTAGAAGCATCATCAAAAACACCACCAGAAAAGCAGCAAGGCCAGTCACCATCTTCTGAGCTACCCGCTTCTAGTATCAGTGAGGTCATTATGTTCCAATCCTACAAGACTATGCCAATGGCTCTGGGCTGGGGCTGGCTCAACCCAGTCCCCTCTTGGCTTAGGCTTTTTTATTGTAATAAAATGATACACTCCATAGGCCATTCAAAGGCATATTCTCTTAGCCACAGCAAGAGAAAGATATTCAACAGGGATAGATATTGAGAATCCCTTGAGGTGGTTCAGTGGAGTGAAGCATCATCATAACCAATTCATTGGTCAGGCAGCTAAGAGGCCTTCTAGCTCCCTATGATTCTTTTGTCCTTGGTAATGAGGAAGGGATGTCAACAGTCTCAACCTTAGTCTCAACCACATCTTGAGGAATGCCTTAGTACTTTTTAAGGAAAAAGTAGGCTAAAGTTGCTTGGGGGAAGAGGTTAGGATACACATAGGACAAGGAAAGGAGAACATAGGTAGTGGTCATAACAGAAATGTGCTAGGCTTCCTTCCCCCAGGGCTGGGCTCAGTACAGGGATAGTTATAAGGAAAGAGTGTCTGGTAGGTTTATTCTCTAGGTTTCTATTCCTTCGTTTACTCTTCTCTGTGCTATTACCAGCATCTATGTGAAGGTTGTAGGATGTCTTTTAGCAGCAATGCCCTTTGAGACTGGATTGCTTTTGTTTGTAGAAAGAAGATATCTACAGCTGTCACTTCTTATAAATAAGGCCCTTGTTCGTAAAGTGTTCTTGAAGATTTAAGAGCACTAATTGATCAGAACACAGGTGCCTGAACTCATGGACAGTCTTTGATGAGTGATGATGAACCAAGACATACATACCTAGCTTGTGGGCAGATTTTCAGTATCTGTGATTGGTCTTTAGGGCAACTTAGCCTTGACACACAGTTATGGTCCTCAGCAATCTGAAACACCTGTTATCTGTGGCATTATCTAGAGTCATCAGTCCTCATAAACAACCCAAGGATGATGAACAGTCAATGACATTGGGAGATGGGATGGAGAAAGCATCATCTCAGGGTGGGTAGTCTGAGTAAGTTGGGCATTAATAATTTGCTAAGAATATCTTCAATAAAAACAATTCTTATCTTGGGATTGGAGTAAGGACTTTTGCAAAGTTACAGGGAGGAAAAGTAAAATCTGTCAAACTTTTGGCAAGAAAACTTATACAGCTACAAGTATCTATACTACAAAGAAAAGTACTATATCAATATACCATCAGTGATAGAACAGGCATTACTCTGACACAGCTTCTTTTCTTCCCACCACAACATGGGGAGGCTTTACCTAAAGAAAAAAAAAGACAAAACTGCCTCATAGGACCCAGTTAACCCCATTTGCAGCTTTCTGATCATCTATGGGCATGAAAAGTCCCAGCCATATGATTTCTGCCTCTCAGGTTTGATAGGTCTGAGACCACACTACTTACCCTGCTCCCCTGACTACATGAATTTATCTGTGGAGATGAGGGAGATTGCTTCCAGAGAAGCCAAGCACCTCTCCTTGTTGTGTATCATTGGTAACACAAACTTCCTGTGTAAAATAAAGTTCAATGACTGTCAAGTGCCTCATTTTGTTTATTTTTTATTTTATTTCCAGATTTGTATCCTCTCCATCCCACTTCCTTTAACTTCCATCCTACTGAGATGGGAGTTACCAAAAATGTTGCAAATAGGTATAATCAAGCAAAACAAATTCATTTGTTGGCTATGTCCAAGAAGAAAAGAAAGAAAACATATGCTTCAGTTGCACTCCAAGTCATCATATGTCATAATTTGTTCAGATGTGAATGTGATATGATATAATATTATCATGATGTAAAAAGTGAGCAAATACACCATATACAGAGATAAGGTCAAAATGGGGACATGATTTAGACATAAAGGGTGATACCATAAGTTTATTAGGAGAGTGTGGAGTATTTTACATCTCAGATTTATGGATGAGGGAAGAATTTAGGACCAAATAAGAGATAGTCTTACTGGGTATAAAATGGATAATTTTGATTACATTAAATTTAAAAGTTTTTGCACAAACAAAACCAATGCAGCCAAGATTAGAAGGAAAGAGGGGAACATGAAAAAAAATTACAGCAAATTTCTCTGACAAAGGCCTCATTTTTCAAACATATAGAACTGAGTAAAATTTATAAGAATACAAGTCATTTTCCAATTGATAAAGGCCCAAAGGATATGAAAGGGCAGTTCTCAGACAAAGAAATCAAAACTATCTATAGTCATGTGAAAAAAATTCTCTAAATCTCTATTGATTAGAGAAATGTAAGCTAAAACAACTCTGAAATTCCACCTCACACCTGTCAGATTGGCTAATACGACAGAAAAGGAAAGTGACAAATGTTGGAGGGGACATAGAAAAATAGAGATACGAATGCACTAATAGTGGAGTTGTGAACTGATCCGACCCATTCTAGAAAGCAATTTGGAACTATGTCCAAAAGGCTATATAACTGTATATACCCATTGACCCAGCAATACTCCTACAAGGTTTGTATACAAAAGAGATTTTTTAAAAAAGGAAAAAGACCTATATTTTAAAAATGTTTATACCAGCTCTTTTTGTGGTGGCAAAGAATTGGAAATTGAGGGGATGCCCATCAGTTGGGGAATGACTGAACATGTTTCAGTTTATGATTGTAATGAAATACTATTGGGTCATAAGAAATGACAAGGAGGATACTTTCAAAAAAACCTGTAAAGACTTACATGAATTGATACAAAGTGAAATGATAATTGAGTCTAAATGCATATTGAAGCATACTTTTAAAAAATTATTATTATTGATTCTTTTGGACTGTGTTTTCTGTTGCAACATGGCTAATGTGGAAATGTCTTGCATGACTTCACATGTA